>JABFEA020000067.1:22252826-22264381 GCA_019775915.2 Cyphomyrus plagiostoma
CCCCACCCCCCCGGCCCTTAACCCGTTTTCCCCAAACGCCGCTCTTCCCATTTTTTTTGGCACACCGCCCCCCCCCCCCCCCCAGGGGCACAGGTGTCACTGTACAGACCTTACATACAGATTGAATTCCCACAAGACTGCCAGGGGTCAAAGGGCATCATAGTTATGGGGCATCAATTTTGCAGGAGGTAGAATCTGAAGCTACCTCATTTTCTATAGCCTGCTCATTTAATCATTTGCATTTAGCAAATCCTTTAGTATTTGTACATTAGGGACTGACATTTATTATTATTCTCTTTCCAAATGATGACAGGAAGGGTAGACCACAGGTACAGGAAGTGTTTTGCCTTTATATTGAGGGATCTTGTGCACTGGACTGGCTGATCTGTTCTACTCTTGAACTGGACGCTTACTATGAATTGCACAATAGACACATCAGATTAGTTGAAATCTGATAGTGATTGAAGCCTAGTGTTATGGTCAGCTTTGAGTGGTGTCTCTTGCATTACAATAACATTCCAAGTGTCGTCCAATCAGATTATCTGTCTGTTCCTCAGCCCTGCCTATAGACCTCTTATTGGCAGAGTCAAACCAGCCATAATATCACTGGTAGTCTGACCTGAGGGAGCTATATCAGACCTTCAGGACTGTTCCTAAAGAACAGACTAAATTTCCTCAGTATTATTCAACACAAACTGCGGCATAAATAATTTTGCAGTATCCAAGGGCAGCTGTAACTTTCCCAGTTAGGAACCATGGATCAGATCCAACTCTTGCCTGGGAAACAGCTGTCAGATCTGAGGACACAGAAGCGTACTGTATAGGTACCGCACAGGTATTGCACAGCCAGGGCAGTCCTGAACAAGGGAAGCAAGGACCTGTCACAACCAGCAGATAGAAAAGCACTTCTACCATAATACCAACTCCACTGTACGTGGCTAGCCAAGGTGGAAATTTCAGGTCCAGAAAGTAAGAATCCGTGTTTTATTTCAACCAACCAGTTGAGTACTCTGTGACTGACTCTTTATATATATATAACTGGTTGAGACAAAATCTTGGTCAGGAATTTTACTTTCTGGACCTGGAATTTCCACCTCTGGTGGCTGGGTACTAAGTACATTAACTACACTCTTAAGACCACCTACCCCTCCATGGACAACATTTCACTCCTGAATAGGTGAACAGGTCCTTCATCTGCTCTGACAGAAGAAACACAGAAGCTATCACCAAGGTTACACCAACCACAAAGGACCAACTGCTGATAACATAGACACAGGGTGATACACTATATGGAGAAAAGTATCAGGACACCTGGCCATTGCACCTACAGGAACTTTTATGACATCATATTCTAAATCCATAGACATCAATATGGAGCTGGTCCCCCTTTGCATCTATAACAGATGAGACTCTTCTGCGAGGGCTTTCCATAAGGCTTTGGAGTGTGCATGTGGGTAGGTATACCAAGACATTTTGGATAATTCTATGCTTCCAACTTTGTAGGAACAGTTTGGGGAAGGTCCTTTTCTGTTCCAACAAGATCTCTGCCCTAGTGCACAAAGCAAGGTCCATAAAGACATGGTTGAGTGAGTTTGGTGTGGAAGAATCTTGCCTGGCCCACACAGAGCCCTGGCCTCAACCCTTTCGAATTCCTTTGGGTTGAATTAGAATGGAGATTGTGAGCCAGGCCTTCACATCCTACATTAGTGCCTGACCTCACAGATGCTCTTCTGGATTAATGGGAAAAAATCCCCAAAGACACTCCAAAATCTTGTGGAAAGTCTCCCCAGGAGAGTGTCAGCTGTTATAGCTGCAAAGAGGGCACCAGCTCCATAATGATGCCTATGGTTTTAGAATGGGATGTCATAAAAGCTCCTCTGGGTATAATGGCCAGGTGTCCTGATACGTTTGTCCATATAGTGTAGTTAAGGGATTAATCAGGCTGTCAGATCAGTACCCAAGGATTCACAAACATCCTCAGCTTCTTACTATTACAGGTCTCAGTCCCCACTTACCTCTGCTCGGCTCAACTCAATTTTACTCATCTCAAGTCAAGGTCACGTCATCTGAAACAATCTGCCAGTAAAAACCTCAATGGTTCCTGCCCAGTTGGACTCCTTCCCATAATCTTGTCCTTTCCTGTACCATCATTCCCCTCCCTATGCCAGTTTACAAATAGAAAAAGTAGCGTCACAGGGGATGTCATCTCCGTCACACCACGCATTGCCTTAGTGCACCAGGAAACATCAGAGTTATTCAGAGCAGGGTGGCACCTACACTTCATGACCTGGAGCTACATGCTGTAATGTGCAACTGGACCTTGGCCTTGTCTTCTATATTTCTGTAATTGTTAACATTGGAACAGCAGTCTAGTCACCCAACCCCCCTCCCCATCAATGAAGTGGCTGTGGAGAGTGCCCCTATATTTAGGTTTCCTAGTACACACATGACTGAGGACCTCCCTCCCGTGAAAATAGGCCCAACAGCAATTATATTTTCAAAATGCATCAGAAATAGAAACACCTCCCCCAACAACTATTACTGAATTTCTACTACTGTACCCCCAAAACCATAGTAATCTCTTCCTTATCCATGTAAAACATCAGCTGCAGCTTACTCCATTGCCCATGAAGTCACAAGATCCCAACATCTGCAAGGCCCGCCACCCTCCGAAGGCCACATTTCCAAACTCACCCCCCCTGCCTCATACATATTACCGTACCCCCTGGAAATTGGTACAAGACCTTATATCTGTACAGCTAGATTCAAGAACAGATATTTCCCCCAGAGCCATTTTTTGTCTTAAAAACACATCACACTTATTCACTTTTAATATTAAATATGTATGCAGTGCCTTTCCCCACTTATTTTAAATATCCAGTGCACTATTGCTCACTGTCCGTACACATGGACGCTGCAGTGCATTTAACGCAGTACTGAAGGGTGCTGGATATGTCACTTATGCTGTCAAGCACAATAATATTCATAATAAGCCCCTCTTTCACCTTAGCATCTGCATATACCCACACTAAAGCTACCTTAATATGTAAATATTTTATTACTGCAGCATCACTGACTCATTCCCCATTTGAATCTCATGTCATCCCAACACTGACTTCATCTTATATTTTGCAAATTCTTATTGTATGTTTACGGTCTTGTGGTTCGGAGTTTATTATCTTCATGCGTCTCGTTATCATACATTGACAATAAAGAAATCGTACACTGCCTGGCCAAAAAAAAAGAAAGTCTTTTGAATTTAAATCAGCAAGCACTTAAGAGCCAAGGATTGGATCATTATTACAGCTCAGCAACGTGAAGTGAAGTTAGCTGAGCACCTGAATCTACTGAATGGCCAAGTTATGGAATCGATGGATTTTTTCATTCCTAATGACATGGGTAAATTGCAGGATGATAATGCCAAGATGCATTGGGCTTGAATTGTCAAAGACTGGTTTGGAGAGCATGAGGACTCATTTTCACACATGATTTGGCCACCACAGTGTCTAAACTTTAACTCCATTGAAAGTCTTTGAGATGTGCTGAATTAGACTTTATGGAGTGGTTCAACAACACCTATTATCGATATGAAATCTCAACAAGAAATCAGTGCTAATCTGGATGGAAGGAAAATGTTGATATGTTGCATAAGCACGTGAAAGCAATGGATTGGCGAATGTGCACCATAATCAAGGATAAACGAGGTCCAACAAAATACTGAAGTGTAGGACTATTTGGCCAGGCAGTATATTTTATGGTGACAGGATTAACAAGGATCCAGATGAAAAAAAAGCGTCTTGGCACTTATTACAAACCTTCCGGACTCAATATGTTGACATGGCACTGAAATGTAGGGCTTCCATAATCACGCACACAAAAACGAAGCGAGTCCCGCTGTCAGCTGCCACTCAATATGAAGGCAGTACTGGGAATATTAATCTTGGCCGCATCAGAGTCAGGGGGGCACTGCAAGGTCCTAGACGCCTTTGCGGAGCAGATTCTGCCCACTCCAGAGTTCTGATTTCCCTCTGCTTCTGCAGTTGTTTCTTTCTTCCACATGTACAGACTGGAAAGGTCAAGTGACACCCAACCGGCTCCGACATTTACAAGTTTGTCACACTAATGGCACAGTGAGGTGGCTTTCCTTTGGACTGAAGAGGAGCCGTTTAAACACCCCCAAGGATGCTTAGAAAGGCCAGGGCCAGACAATAGTGCACGTTTCACCTCACCATCATCCACTACAAATTTCTCTCAGAGCCATTGCTTGTCCCTGAAGCAACAGAGACAGGAAAGGGCGTTCCTCGCAGCGGCGGTAGCTACGAAAGCGCTAGCGCTGGCTCTCCTCCGCAGCATGGTGATAACCAGGGCAACGGTATCTCGATGGGGGCGAGAGCCTAAGATCAGACGTCACCTATCACTCGCAGCGTGCGCCGGCCAGCGTGAAACACGGCATTCGAACTGACAGGACAGGATGCGGACTCTTTCCGTGGCATCGTTCTCTGCAGATAACTGCCGCAGTGTGGATAGAGCAGGTGTAAATTGAGTAGCTAAGGGTTTGAGGAAAGTGGCTAATTTAGTCTCCGGTGTGTTTCTTGTTATTGCTGTAGGCAGCAGAAGCATATAAGTGTTATGTAACGTCAAACACTCTCCCATGAGTACCAGATGTCCCTCCCAAAAAAAGATTTTCATTCAGTATTTAGCAAATGACTGCATTATCTGAAGGGGGCTTTCAATCTATCCAGTATCAGTTTAAATTGATAAACTGATAAAAGCGGTTTGTCAATCCATTTCAACTAACAAAAATGTCCGATAAAATAATTGTATATGTCTGATTTTTTTTTAACCATAATAATGTTTCTGAGGTTTAGAAAGTTTCATGATTCCAAACTCACCCAGTTAGACATGAGAATTGCTTCAGGTGAACTTGCCTCTTTAGAGCCTACTGTAAGCGCTCGGGCCATGGTGAACCTGCGTGTGGGTGGATTAACATCTCTGGGGACTCTGGGTTCATGGGTTTGTTTTCTGGAGCTGAAAAAGAAATAAGCAAAGTAAAAATGGTGCAACATCAATAACCTGCTAATCGGCGACGGGGGGGCTGGGGTGCTTGGCGGTAAAATTCGACTACATTTAAACATTGCTGTCAACGTGCTCTCCTGATTTTGCTGGGCCTCGCGTTGCATTAATCCTTTCCTGGATCCATGCTTATAAACAGTCCGGAAGTATCATTACTTTGCTGGCACTCTGTCCAGTTCCTTTATCCCTGTGGGAGGTTCTCTCATCTCCTGTAGTGCTTGAGATGGCTTCTGGCCTCATCTTTGATCCTGTGTCACTGCCTATAGGGCAGGTAATGCGATTCACAGGAGAGGACTGAGACGTGTCCTGGCTTGGTGCCTGGTGCAGAACCCTAAAAGTTCACGCAATTATTTTTGACACGTTCTTGAACAATAAATCATCTGAGTGACAGAGTGAATGAATTTACATGACACGTTTAACACTGTGATGGACGATGACATCGGGGGGTGGGTCGTACTTTCCCTCTTCTGCACTGAAAATACCATTTCAGTCATAGTGATGTAGTGAGGGCTTTGACAGGCTCGATCACGAAAAAGGTACCATGACATTTCACATTTTTGGCACAGCAAAATCTTCACTATTCAATTGAATTAATTGAACAATTTTTTATGTAAAATGGAAAGTTTTAGCCTATAAAGTGTGCTGCTGTTCTGCTTTTATTCCAAATAGCATGTGATTGGGAACAACTTCATTCTTTAATTTCAGTTTATACACACATTTTATATGTCTTTTATGGCTATTATTACATAAGCAGAAAAGGTAATTAATTATTTGAAGCTGTTGAAGTCTGGCCAAGTAGTTACCCTAACGCGTGGGGGGGTGTCATATGTGTTTAGTCATCTTCCTGAATATTGGTATCTATATCTTTGGTCTTCAGGACACAAGGGCATGTTGGACTGTAAAAGGAGCAACTTCTTCATCTATTCAGTCATTCTTTATTTACAGCAATGGGCTAAATACCCATTAGTAACTTGGAAAATTACTTTTAATTGATGGAACTGCTTTAAAAGTGAGAAATTGGCCATCAACCAACAGAAAATGGTACTAGATCTTGGACTGGAGACAGAACTGGATCTGTTCAACAGCCTTCTGGTGTCAGGACACTTCCAGCAGCACAATGGATGCTCCTGAGGTCAAAGACTATAAAACACTACTTTCACACACTCCACTAACTTCGACTCATTTTTCTTTTTTGTCCACAGGTTCTATTGCAAGATGTTCCTACATCAAATACCATTATTCTGCAGCCAACATCCCGAAGAACCTCTCCTACAACATGACAAAGACCATCAGACAGGACGAGTGGCACGCCTTACGTATGAGAACTGCACTTAGTCTACTCACCTACACACCCCGGGTCTTCACATCTAACTGAACATGGAGGGTTTGACTCAGTTTTGCCTGGTTTAGTAATTACCACATAAATCAGGACATATATGCTAAATAGACATTCTAGTATATTTAACATATGTTTTGCTTGTTTCTAAATTATTATAAAATTAATGTTTAGGCATGACTGACCATACTGTTCAATAGGTTCAACCCAATGTACAACTCATACTTACAAACATCACGCTTCATTGGCTTGCGGTGCAGTACAGTACAGTACAAGATGCAATACTTACTTTTTAGTTACTTTTATTATTACTGTATAATTATTACGCACTGTATTAATGTCAGAAGTGGAGATTTCATGTCCAGAGAGTTCAAATCCAGAACAACTGGTTGAGTACTCTGTGACTGTGGCTCTTTATACTCAACTGGTTGGTTGAAACAAAATCTTGGTTTGGATTTGTACTCTCTGGACCTGAAATCTCTACCTCTGATCATAATTTTTCTGAATTACCTACAAATTCGACTTAAAGACAGACAGAGGGAATGGATCTCATTTGTAGCCTGGGAACTGCCTGTTATAGCGGCCTATCATTGGCGCTCTGAGTATGGATGCCTTGAACGTACCTACTAGCAGGTATGAGTAGGTGAGCACTTTTGGCATCCATGTAGCGGGTGATGGCTCCAAGCAGATTCCCGCTGCGGTTCCTGCTTTCCCAGCCTGATCATGCTGCATTCTGGAGGTCACAGCGAGTAAGTTCTCAGCCCTACAGGAGCATCCTACGTGTTCATCTGACTCTAATTCTAGTTGATTATCACATCCTGCTAATGCTCACGTCTATATCAAGGGGTTTTGTCCTCTATGCTGTGTGTGATTGCAAGGTTCGTACTTGGAATTATTGTGGAACAGATTGTGACATGCAAGACAAATAACATGAGACATAAGTTATAAACTATAGTGGACCTGCTCCTTCATATTACCTTCTGTAGAACAAGCAAGCAAAAGCTATAATTAAAAGAAGGAGCACCGTTGCAGGGTATGGACAGACTTGGACAGGGCACCTAGGCTGAGGAGGAGATAATCAGATCATAAAGTTTGAAATACAGCACTTAAGTGCTTTGAATAGTATGGTTCACTTTAATAGGATGGCATTGTTCGGAGAGTGGCAGAAAATAGGAGTGATTACTGATAACCTTCTGGGGTCAGTTCTTCCCTAATTGCCTGAAGTGTTGCATGCGGTCAGCCTATTAATCATCAGCAACTCTGAATTCCCCGCTGTGTCTGAAAATTAGAAGGAGAGAATAAAAGCAGGAGAAGCAGGTGCAGTGAGCTCTGGGTCACGTTTTTTCAAGGTCAGAGGTATTTTCAGCTTGTTGGTTTTTTTTTTTTTGAACTACAGCAGATCCACATAATTATCATGAGTAATATTACAACTTTGAGCTGATGAACCTTTCACCTCTGGAAAGCCAAGTGCTATTTGTAATTTGAGATACAGAAACTCTTCCTATAGAGGTATTAAAATGGTCCCTGCTTCTGCTTGATAGAGCTTCATAATACTGAAGGGTCAGTTGTTCCACCAAATTTAATATACTCAGATCTATGCCATACAATACTTGTGGTTTGACTCATTCTAGGTCAACCCTTGAATGCTGGAGCTCAGCGTGAGCTTATTGGGTGGTCATATTCGCAGGCTGTAGAGCCCTGTTTGGCCCAGTGCCTGTTCCTTACTGGGAAAGAGTAACCACTCATGCACCCTGCACACACCACCCACAACACTCTCACTCCTGCTTGTCATAAGCAGTCAATCTAACGTTCAGGGTTAATGTGTTACTATATCTGTGACCATTTTCCAGAAGTTCTAGGACCAATGGATTCTGTATTTGAATCATTAATACGTATTTCACATGAAAAGTAGGCCTCTCACAGCAAACCTGTTCATAATAAGATCAGGGTGACCATACTGCCTGTTAATCCCATTGAATCCTAGCCTGTCCTTCATTCATAGTCTAGTGATACTTCACACCATAACAGGGACTTTCAACATGCAAAAATTAAACTAAAGACCTCCCACTCAGAGCGAAAACTATTGGAAGGCCCCCCCAATGGGGAAAGAAATATTGAAGTCCCCGGGCCTTTAGTTCTTAATTATTCATGCAATCTCACATTAGTGGGGGAGTATTCCTAGCACAGGTCTGTTTTCATTTGGGGGGGGGGGTTTCTATTTTAAGAAAAGCTGAAAACCCCTGAGCTGTACAACTTCCAGCAACATGGATCTCACTTCAGATCCAGTGATTAGACAGCTTCACCTCTAACCTCCCACTTCACCCGCAGGCCGGTGAGAAGCTGAGCTTCTGTCCTTCAGTCCTGCGCGGAGCGTAATCTTCTGTCCGGAAGCCCCCTCTCAAATCAGATACAATACTGGCTACTGATACAGGCTCAAAGAATAAACAAACCTAGTAAGAAATAAGCTGGATCAATCCATTGTGATATACTGGACAGATAAAACAAAAATACAGGGGTACCTCGGTTCTCGAACTCACTAGAATGAGTTTCTTTAAAGTCGAACAAACCAGTTTGACCTAGAACTCAATCTGAATATCAGAAGTCGAACCGTGAACACTGACCTACTATAAATTGTATGCACCAGGAAATGAGTCATACTACAATGCAATTCTTACTTGAATGCCTTCTTCACAGACTGAACGATTAACCAAATAAAGCAGCACAACATTACAGTAACTAACAATAAATAAACCACTAACTTACGTGTACTATTAGAGCATTTATGTGATTTATTTAAACTTAATTTTACCAGGTAAATGAACTGAAAACCAGTTCTCACTACTTTGCGTGATATTCGGGAGAAATAGCAGATTACTACGCATTTGAATTGCCAGGGATACAAACGTCATGCGTGTAACTAAACTCTTCAGCCAATAAAGGCAAAGGCGTTAGATCGCAATGCACCTAACCGTGATGCTTTAAGCCAGCACTGTAAGCAAGTTGAACGCACCCAATGACCGGACTGGGGAAATAAACTGAAACACGGACTTAATACAGAGGACTAATGACAACAACTGGAAACAGCTGTCCAGAAGGGGATTTCACTAGAGGTTAACGAGGGGGCGTAGCACACGTAAGGAGCGGACGATCGGGGCAGGAAAGGGGTAATGTTGGGATAAGATCTTTATCGTTTTGGAAGCTATTAAGAAAAAAAATCTGTTCTTGTTTTATTCTGTTCATTTAATGTTTAAATCCTAAAAAAAAAAATATTTAGGTGTAATTTTGGGGGGCCGGGAACCAATGAATTGGTTTTCCATTATTTCTAATGGGAAAAATTCGATCAGAATTCGGACTTTTTAGGAATCAATCCGGAGTCCGGAACGGATTAAGTTTGAGAACCGAGGTACCACTGTAATAGTAACAATAATGACCAATAATGATGTGTTTTGAATATCTAGCAGCCCGTAGTGTACAGCTGTGTGTGTGTGTATGTGGTAACGCACAGTGACAGCTGGCATCTCATTGAGGGTGTACCCTGGCCTTGTAGCCTCGCTGCCTGGGATAGGCTCCAGGCCCTCCTGTGACCCTGAATAGGTTGGAGGATGGATGGATGGATGGAAGAATAGATAATGGGCAAATTCTGTAGGGTTACTTTTAATGTTCACCTGGGCTAGACAGCTACATCCTGGAAAAGGGCATTACATTGTGACTGGGAGTGCAATCAAAAACCTCAGATTAAAGGGAATCGCCAGAAGTTTAATTATGAGACAGTGACACTGAACACTTTGTTTTATAAGCTCAGTTTACTAACTTTGAAAGTAACAGCTGGCTAAAATCATAGTTTTACAATAATCTGAAATAGGTCAATGCAATTTATTAATGTGCAGCCTGTTGATCTCTGCTGTTCAGACCTTAGGTGCAATCGCTTTCCTCAAAGATCCCTTGCCTGCCTAACCCCATTAACTTACATTTAGTTTAACTGCACAGACGTTAACGTGACATGCACCCTGAGAATGCGATGTAGTGAGTGGCCTGGGTGCAAGCCCTGCGTGCTAATCTCAGCCAATCAGAAACCAGTCATAGGTAGCTGTGAAAGAAAACTCATTCTATACAACATTTACAATACCGTAAAAAACGTTTATGCAATTGAAGAGTTACTGATATCTTAAACCTCTCCTCAGGGGCACCCCAGTCATTCCATTTCTTCATTAAATTTCACCATCAACTCACTCAACTAACTTAGCTAAATAATTTGATGGGGTACTGATTAGCCAAACTGTGTATGCCAGCGGTCAACAAATAATGGAGAGACAGAAGTATTTTACATTTACGCCATGAAGCTCATGTAAGATAATAGTCTTTGACTGCCTGAGACCTTTGCTTGGTGCTGTATATCTATTCAACAGGAGCAAAAGAAATGTGAGATGAATGAACAGCCAAGGTGAGGGATTCGAGGCAGGGTTCAACCAGTGAAGGCTGGGTGACGGGCTTACCTCACACACAAGCACTGCTCGCTCTTCAGCCTGCCTTTGCTCCCACAGACCTGCGGCGGATGACAGCCGGATTCATGGGCATGGCGGGGGCCATCATCCTCTTCGGATGGCTGGTGGGGTTGTTGGGCGGCTGCTGGGATCAGGGTCTCATGCAGTATGTGGCTGGACTGCTCTTCCTCATGGGTGGTGAGTGGGTCTGGACCTGCTGCACATTCTGTCGGCACTGGGCCGAGTAGCCGTCCGCTGACCATTCTGCTGTTTTTGTTCCAAAGGCACCTTCTGCATTATCTCCCTCTGCACTTGTGTGGCCGCCATCAACTTTGAGTTTTCCCGCTACCCACGCTACCTGTATGGACTGCCCGACGATATCGCCCACGGTTACGGCTGGTCCATGTTCTGCGCCTGGGGGGGGCTGGGGCTGACGCTTATCGCCGGGTTCTTCTGCACCCTGGCCCCCTCTATGCAACCTGTGCCGTCCCAGTGCTCCAAGACACGGCCGGAAAACGGCACCGTGTGCTGAGGAATCTGAACCTCCCTGCACCGTTTCAGCGTGTGAAAAGGGGGGGGGGGGGGGGGGCGGAAGCGCTTAGCTAAGAACTTAGAAATCACTTTTAAAAACAAAATTAGCCAAGAGATAAGACAAAAAAATTTGT
>JABFEA020000067.1:22296749-22309328 GCA_019775915.2 Cyphomyrus plagiostoma
TCCAGCATGTCCAGAACCACATCGGTACCACATCTAGCCCTCAGAAAGGCACTCAGCTTGAGCACAATCTCCTTATATAGGGCATGGTCCAGAGAGTAGATAATGAGCACTCTTCTTTTGCTTTTCATTTGATGGTACTGATTTGGTTCTGCTGGAATTGAGGAGAAGTGGCCTGAATCTGGGGAAAGAAAGAAATTATATTATGATAACCGTATAATCTTTCTCTCTTACCAAAGCTGTTGCTCGGTTTAGAACACATGCAGTATTTTCTTGTGGAGATAATCGTGGTTATAACTTTACCTTCTAAGCTGTTTTCCTCCAAGTAGGCAGCTGAAAATGCAAAAAGGAACTTCAGTGAGATGAGAGTCTGAATGGCCAGAACTTTCATCACGCTGTTATGTTTTGTTTTGCTGTTACTTCGCTGCTAACTCAAGAAAAATTCCCTTCCAAGCAAAATCATGGGTTAGCTGTAGATAAACACAGTCCAATATAGAGCACAGGCCTGGTACAAACAACATTAATGTTCCCCCAATGGTACAAAATGTTCCTCAGAGTGAATTTTGGTACTTTAAAAGGTACATTTACCTACAGTTTTGGTAGAACTATTAGACTCCTGAGCGTACAGCCTCAGTGACAAGTACTTATAAGGTACAAATCGGTTCTTTTGTTTTGACAGTGCAGAAAACGGCAGTAGAATTAAAGTATGTTTCAAAAACATTTTTAAAACATATCCATACAATGACAAAATAATGTTTTACTAACCTTTCCGGCGATTTTTGTGTAGTAAAAAAGCAAGGAGCACACAAGTCAAGGTAAGTCCAAAGATCAGAGCAGTCAGCCTATGGCCGAGACTGAATTCATCAGGACCTTTTGCTGACAAAATGATACAACATACGGGTTAATCATTAAGACTTGATTATCAAAGGTGTTCATTCCAATATTGCTTCACACTTTGCATTATTGGTAATGCAATGAAAAGTAATATAATCTGGATTAAGAATACTTGCCAATGCATTTGCCCAGCTGATCTTCCTGGAGAGGCAAAAGAGGCTGAAACTGTGAGAAAGATCAAAAAGGTCAATAGAAGTCAACTTTATAACTGACTCCCTACAAATCATTTTAGAAATAACTATTTTTTCCAGGACATAATGTAATAATGCAAAGTACTACTTGCTTGAAGGGTCATTCTGGGATGTCATACTCACACAGTAATTAATATTTTTTGAATGGAAAGACATTGGAATGGTGATGGAGTTCAAGTCGGAAACACATGTAGGCACCAAATGTATCATGATGAGCTCACAGCAGGGCTCACGCCATGGACCCACAGAGAAGCTCACATTCATGGAAGTCTGGTTTTCCTGCTGAATTTATGGGGGGAAAATACATATCATCACCCAGTGTCACTTTTTCCTGTCCTAGCAATATCACTGAAAAATATGGGGGGGGGGGGGGCAGGATGATGGTACCTTAAAGACAGTCAGGGACCGATTAACACCAGAGTAGTGGATTGACACCCGGTACTTGTCACAGAACTCCCCAGCACTGAAAGCCACGCTGACCACAACTGTAAATTGTGGGGAGGCTGATATATCCCAGGTAATGTTGGGTTTCCATAGGCTGCCTGAAAGTAGCATTCAGGAGCATAAGTTAAACATGGGCCAGATGACTGGACACTCAATGGACACTCAAGCTTACCGCGGTCCACGCACACTTCGGTTTCTTGCAGTGTGGGGTCTCTGCAGCCTATCAGTTGGAGAAACACCATCATTGTAAAATAGCCCACATAAAGATAACTTAATGGTTACATTAATCATATGTGGAAAGCAAATGAAATGGACATGAATTTCAGTCAGTGCGAAGATACCTATCCAAAAGCATGTCCAGTATTTGTCGTACCTGGGACAGTATATGTCCGATTTTCCTCCACATGCCCTACGTCTGGCTTTGGTAGGTGTGACACAGAGATTGTGTATGTCTGTCCTGGCAGGACTGTCACTCTATCCATTGAGAAAGACCACTGAAATCAAGGCAACATCATTTGAGCAAAAGTTAGAGATGATTCCAATCAGGACGTAATTTTTTTTTTTCACAGAATCAGAATCTTTATTGTTCGCCAAGTACCAACTGTGCAAGGAATTCCTCTGCAGGTGCAGGTGTCAACACAAAGAGATATACAGCTACAAGCGACAGATAAAAACATAAATAACAGTACAAACAAGCAAACCGCAAGTAGAAATGGTGTGGATATTGCACTGTAACATTAAAATGCACCCGCACATGTGTACTGGCTGCAGTGGTGGAACTGGGAAGGTTCTTGTACAGGATTATGGTATGGCATAGGACCAGCAGTGTGTTGTGTTAGTCATATTAGACTCTATATCTGTCTCCACTGTCTTCCTCAGCACGCTTCCAACCCCCGGAACATGTCCAATCTCTTTTAGAAGGTTGGGTAGGTCCATTCACGGGAAGTGTTTTTGTGTGATTGTCAGTGATCAAATACGGACACTCGTTAAGACCCCTCAACACTTTGGACCAGAAGGGAAGCACCTTCGATTGTTTGTGCGAAAGGGCAATAGGAACAGATGCTTCCTTTCATCCCCACATCCCTGCTCAGCGGGAAACAGTGCTATGCCTGTTATCAGAAGGTTGTTGGTTCAAATCCTCCAGGGCAAGCAGAGTGATTTTACTCATGGGCCATTAACTCCCATCTGCCCCAGGTTCTAGCTGACCCTGTGTGTGCAAAACAAATGTGTGTTGTTCTGGATAAAAGTGTCTGCTAAATAAGAAAAATGTAAATTATAAACACCTTCCCCAGTATAACCAATGGGCATAAACTGCTTTCCAAAAGAGCTGCTTGGAGAACAGAACTACACAGGGAGAGTAGGTTCTGTGTGTTTCATACCATGTAAAAAAATTAATAGGAACTTAAGTTAGAATCTAATGGTCACTATTGGCCACTTACCGACTCTCCATGAGGGTTGACCATCCTTTTTATTATGTCATGGAAGACATACTGGATGCAAACCCTCTGACCGCTACCTGCCTCTGTGACTTGCACCTCTGCTCCCTTTAAGGCATATATGCTCCCTGCGGGGAACGAAAGTGCCACAAAGCTTAGTATTAGTGCAATGTCCTCACCTCTTAGCCACTCACATGACTACTTAAGTAAATCATTTATAGAAGCTGTTTATAGGAAAACATTAACTTCAGTTGCTGTAAAAACAAGATGGCAGCAGCAAAATTACTCAGTGTTACATAGGTTATACTGCAAAATTACTCAGTGGTACATAGGGTAAACTGCTGGTATAAATTCGCCCAGCCCATTGGTTACCCACCGTCTCTCCTTGCCGTCCACTCCACCATCAGCACCGGCACAAGATGGCCCATCTCATCCCGTCTCGCACTGGCCTTGCACTTCCACACTGGTCCAGTGGGACAATACCAACTCGGCCTCTTCCACCGCTCATCCAAACAGTTACCTAGCAGATGTGACAATAGTTCCGTCACAGTAGCTGGTGCCCCTACAAACCTCATTGGTCTATTTATGTCCGTTCAACAATACTGTTCTGGTGATAAAGCCTACTAATTGTTCACTGTTAAAAGCTACATATTAAGGTCTGTACCCCAGCAGAGTAGCAGAAACTACATATTTTCAGTTTTTTACGACCCCTAACGTTCGCATGTAGTAGGAAACGATAAAACTTTTAAACGATAAAACATTTTTGTACGACATAAACCGATCCACTGCAATCAAAAGGACGGGAACCCCCTACTGTTGAAGAAACGCAGTTGGAAGATGCATGTCTGTATTAAAACTGTCATCATCTACATATCTATATGTATTTGATGTCACTGTGAAACGGATAACATATGTAAAAAATACTTACTTAGGCTTATATTTACCCTGCATCTCAGACCCTGAAAAAAACGGTTTTTTGTTGCTGAATAAATTCTAGAAAAGACACCCATGATTCTGTGCCCCTCCCCCGCCCCAAGATTTTAACCCCTAGAAAACCAACTGAGAAATGGGGGTCAACAAGACATAAACCAGTTCAACATAAGATTACACCTGTTCCCCAATCTGTCTTATCAATAACGCTAGCCATTAAATCGAAAGCAAAACTAAACGAGATCGTCTTCCTAGTTAGTATATGAAAGATACTCAATACAATCGGTTTTAATTTAATGACGAAGGATTTTTTTTAAGAACAGTATAGATTCTTACCTCCTGCGAACAGTTTTGCTGCTCCAGTAAGCGAAGATTTATAGTTATGGCCATTTTGCCAAAAAGTATAATACAAAAAAGTAAAATATACATTTCCCTTTCTTTCTGGAAACAAGGTCTACAGAACGCAGTCAACCTAAATCAATACAAGGGCAAAATATGAGGGTCTGTATCATCCAGTTAAGTATAATTACTTTCCAATATGTGGTATAAATTTTATGTACTTAAAACGGTTGCTATAATAAAGAACAAAGTGTCTTCGAACACCGATGAGATTTTTTTCTGATATACATCTAGCCGGGAAATATCAAGGGAAGTCAACATGCTTTCGCTGTGGTTTTGTAATGAGGTCAGTTGTGACGAGTGCATGATGTTTAGCGTTTCTTTAGAGCACAAATCATTTCGCCTACGACTCCTGTCTGGGGGAATCAGCTACCAATCCATTTCAGGTAATCGGTCAGCAAAAGAAGCTACTCGAGTTCTGCTCCGGGTTTAGTGTTTTATATGCTTGCCTTTTTTGCATCATTCTTTGTAGAAATTTAGATTTTTGCGTAAGCATATCGCCTTGTCTAAGGTCACTTCATCCCCCCCCCAAAACAGGCCTGACGACGCCCATGTTCAACCCTAAATTAATTAAAAAAAGAAAAAAAAAACAATTAAAATATAGCTAAACTAATGGCGAAACAATTACCCACTTTTTTCTTACGTTGCACGTGTTGTACGTGTTCATAAAAGTTTAAGTGCCCAGTAGGTGTCGCTATTGCTCAGAACGTGTATAGAGCGATGTTTACGACATCCTGCTGCATGTTATATTTGGGTGAAGGTATGTGAATGACTGCATGTCAAGCCGTAAAAATATTACAGGACGACGTAGATAGAAAATACAAAACTACACGTTTTACCGTGCAGTACGTACACGGCAGAAAAATACTACGTAATGGTCAGTTACATTTCGCAATATGGTGTCTTACTTACACATTCAAAAATTATATATGAAAAAATCAAGAAATGATGTATACTGTTACGTACGCCGGTAGTCCAGGCAGGAATACGGGCAAACGGGGGTTTATTGCCAAAGTACACCAACATTAGACAACGTTAATGCTGCGTCTGCCAGAAGAGACGCAGACGCAGACCTAAATACATTAGACAGGCACAAGACAGGCGTGCGGCAACGCCACACAGGTGAGAACAATTGGCGATCACAAGAGGTAACTAGGTGGGCATGGCACACAGGAGGAGCGGACGGAGCTTGGACGCAACATATACATTGAGTTTTACAAATTTTGCTTTTATACATTATAGTGGGTACTGGGAGTAATGGGAAAATATGTACAATGGGTGTAGGGGTCTCAAGTATATAAACAATATCTAAGCACATATACTGTACATTTATACATCAGTCTACGGCCCGTTTGGACATAAGTCCTGTTTTTTTTTTTTTTACTGTAAAACTTATTATCTATCATGCTTATATAATATTCAAGCGAGGTAGGAGTACTTTGTCGTAATACTTAAGATAATCGCTCAGAGCACGTGGCAGGAAACGGGATACTATACAGGAGGTGAAGAAAGGAGAATAAAAATGAAATTAATTGGTCTTTCACTTCTCTAAATGTCTATTGGAAGGAAATATTAATCACAAAGGAGTGGACCCCTTCTGTCCTTAATACTTCTTAAAAATAGAATTTGACTCAATTATTTCTTAAAACCTTTCCAATGTAGGCTATTTGAATATTTAAAACATCTTAATTATGGCTCCTGTATTTTACAGGCCAACTAGCTCTTACTCTGACCGTTTGCATCATTAGTGCAGTGTCTGGAGCCAGGTAGTACTGTTCCCCTGTATTACTACATTGCTAAAAACTTTATAAGTGTTTAAAAAACCACAGTTTTCCTCATCATGGTTTATCATTTATAATGGCCAAATATTTCTTTAATCCAGTATAACTACATCTCAGTATTTTAGTAGCCAATCATTACGATAACCCATATTTCATCATGTATGTGTCACTACCAAGTAGAATTTCATTAACATTTTTTAAATGTAGTTATGTATTTCAACCATTGCAAAGACTGTACTTGAGATTTATTCCATTTTATGGTGGCAGTCTAAAATTAAAATAAATGTTTCCCCTTTCTAAAACTAATGAATTCCCCAGAAATGACTGTCCTCTTCATAGTAAGCTTGAATACAGTCCTCAGCCTAAACGCTGAAAAAATTACTCATCCTGGTTCTCTGAATCCCAACCAAATATCCCAAACCCAAAATATAAAAAAAAAATAATCAGTACCATCTTCCTGATAACAATGAATATAAATTGTCAATAGTATGTTTTTATGAGGGACATCATGAACATATTTAGAACTTAAATATATGGTGTAGGGGGTGGCATGGTGGTGCAGTGGTTAGCACTGTTGCCTCACACCTCTGGCACCCGGGTTCTGGTCTCCGCCTGGGTTTCATGTGTGTGGAGTTTGCATGTTCTCCCTGTGTTGTCATGAGGTTTCCTCCGGGTACTCCGGTTTCCCCCCACAGTTCAAAAAACATGCTGAGGCTGATTGGAGTTGCCAAATTGCCCGTAGGTGTGCATGTGAGTGTGCCCTGTGATGGGCTGGCCCCCCATCCAGGGTTGTTCCCTGCCTCGTGCCCCTTGCTTCCGGGATAGGCTCCAGACCCCCCGCCACCCAGTAGGATAAGCGGTTTGGAAAATGGATGGATATGTGGTGTATTGCAATATTCATCTGCCAGCAAAGGTTGACAGAAAACGTTCTACGTTAGAGAACAGATATTTAACACTATGTGTCCAAATTAGAACAAACTTTCATTTTAAAAAAGTATGCAAATTTATTTTTGTATAGGGCGTTATCAGAATATTAGATTGTCTCAAAGCACTTTACAGCATCCCCACCCAAAGCCCACAGTGAGTAAGCCATAGGTGACAGTGTGTTTCGATAGCGTAACTAATAGGTCAACAAAATAATGGTCACAAAGTCAGGATCTAAAGATACAGGCTTGAAAGCCAGTATCCACAAGAATTTCAAGTGTAATGACAAAGAACGACTAATGTTTTTTTTCGATAGGTGGCGCTGTTTCCTTACTTATCCGTAATTCTAAATACATGCGAGCCCAAACCTGCATGCGCATAATTTTTTTTTCACTAAACAATAAGATAAATTCCATTTACAAAAATCGCCCAGCAATGTTTATACAATTCTTGGAAATAGAATATTAATGAGATTATTTGGGTTTAAAAGAGTACTGCATTATATTATCCATGAAACAGAGATTCAGTTTTGGTACCTGCGTAGGATAAGAACTGAAACTATATAATCATGTATTAAACCCCACTGTCACATATTCAAAAGAGCTGTGGATAGAGACTCGAGAGATGACAAAGCAGCATCCAGGCTTCGAGATTCTCTTACTGAAAAAGAACATGAGGACGGCCTTATGGGAATTTCATATAAACTAATACATCAGTTCTAAATAAAAAAGTTGGGAGAGAGGGAGAGAGCGCAGTACAATTCAAGCTGCTGATGGTATTCGTTACTTGGCTCTTCGGAATGGTGGTTATTTAAGTGCAAATAGTGTCCCTTCTGCTGCAGTTGAGTAATTAAGTATTTAAGAAGTGTTTCCGGATCAGAGATTTATGTAAAAAAAAAACTTAATGTAAAACGTGCACGGGAAAAGGAGTTTTTCATAAAGTTTTTTTCCACTTGCATTTAAACTGGCATCTATATCGCGGCTGCATGCTCACTCCTGTCAAACTGGATTTCCCTTTCATTTCTCAGGCTACCATATGAGGCGCCATAGAGAGCACTGTCATCCCGGATCAATAGAGTGTCTTTATGAGCGATTGCCCCTGCGCTGTTGGGCATGCGCGGTGTTTAGCAGGATCGGAAACTAATGAAATGCCAGTCCTGCCACTAGACAATGCTAACCGCTTAAATAAAAAGGGCATCAGTCCTGAGTAAGATGTATGTCCTGAATGGACTGAAGAAATGCTTCACTAGCCTAATTGTTAAAATCGTCAACATCTGAAAGAGATTAACATCCTCCCTGTAGAAATTTAAGACCCACTGCCAATGCACAAAGTCACTGAGGATGCAGTTATTTCACTCCAAGTGTCTGGACAGACATTTTCTGTCGCTCCGAAAATGAACAGAGAAACTGAACCGTATTCGCGTGTTTCATGCTAGGGTTTTGATTCCCAGCGTTGATGAATTTCTGGCTTTGATGCTGCCTGATCTCCTTCAGAAAATCCCATTCAGATGTTCCAGTGTTCACGCCAAAAGGTTGGACAGTTTTCTAAGAGCAAAACGAAATTTACATGGTGCAAATTAAGTGTATCCTTTCACGGAGTATCCGACAATAATAATCAGAATATTTTGCAGTATTAATGTTATTTATGAATGCCTGAAAGTTAAAATGACTGTTAAAATGCTGTTCTGTTAAAAGGGAAATTAGCATCATGTAACATTTTTCGCACTGCAGAAACATATAGCTATCTCCAGCAATATATAGGTTATGTGGTTGTTTCACTCTCTCTCGCCCACTCCCTGTGGCTTAAATAAATGGTAAATGTTGGAATTCATCAACACTCATGGTTGGATGAATAAAACTGGGTCTGTAAATTAAATTATTCAATCGCTGTTAATACTGGATTCGGCCTCAGGGGAGAGAGATTGGCGTAACCAGACACCTCTTTAATTCGAGCTCATTGTTTCTGCCCAGAGCATCTTGTAAACCGTTAAACAGCCGTGAAACCAACGTTAGATTATCTAACACCGGAATGCTAATAATTTGCACCAATTTTCTGATCCTATATGCAATACATACAAACAAATCAGAATAGCTAGAAACAGTTAGCTACATTTTTACTTACTATAAGAAGAGTCGTGTTACTTTCAAAAAAAAAAAAAAAGAACCTACGGAATTTTCTGTGATTACAAGATTACAAGATTTTTTTACTGATTACAAGATCTGCATGGTTTACTTTGTGAAAAACCAAATATGTCCATTCAAATGACTTCTTAGTCAAAGAACGACACTGAAGAAATATAACTGTAATGATTATTGATTACTTTATTACTTGATTACTTTAGGGCAGATTAAGCATTAGGGCCAGGGATTAAAACCCAGAAAAACATCAGGTGGTACATAGAAGACATTAGATTCTTATCAAGTTGATAAATTCATAACATTCCAAAACATTTTTACTAGCTTGTACTTTTATCTTTTGACCTTTTCAGTCCTTTTTATTTTTATTGTATTTCTATTCATGTATTCTATTGTTTTATTTTCTTTTTTTTATAGATATATTACTATTTTTTTGCTTATTTATTTTGTTTTTATGTTCATTCCTTCTTCCTAGAATTTCTTTGACCTGTACATTAGTTGCACGTTTTATTTAGCTTCTCTGTCTCTGGTTCTTATTTTAATCCCAAATGCCAATCCCAAACTTGTTCATGCATGACAAGTTCTACATAAATAAAGATTATTATTCATATTATTATTGTGTCAAGAATAAGAAAAATACAAATCCATAAATGAATGGGTGTGAAAAGGTGGAAACATTTCAGGGATGGTGTATGGCCAATTCTGCATAAAGGGGACAGTTGTCAGCCCTTCCTGCCTGTTATGATTCAGAGATAAACAGACAGTGTTGAAGACTGGGGCCTCTCATCACCAGCAGAGCGATTGGTGAGTCCCTAGGAACTTCCACATAAAGGTAGAAAATTATATGCAAGTACTGCTGATCCCCCCCTGTAAACAATAGGAGAATCTGGGAGGGGGGCACCTGTTTGCATTCAGCACTTCATCTGACCACTTAGACAACAAAATTGACTAGAAAAAGAGAGGAAGGATGCACCTCTCACAGAGGACACAAGAAGGCAACAGGGCTTTAAACGCTAATTTGTGCCTAATTAGTGCTTAATCTACATTTTCTTTGACTTAAACAATTATGTATTTGTTATAAAATATATTGCTTTCCCCCAGTGGACATTGATAGGAGAAAGAATACAACAACATGCCTGTGAAATAAAATCAAGCAATAAAGTTTAATTAAACTTCCCCCAATTATTACACTTAACAATGAAATACTTTTCCATTATATTTTACGTTTTATAGAAAGGACATTATAGTCATTATCTCAATGATTAAGGATGGAGATATCTAATTAACATAGAGTCTTTTCTCTATAAATTGCAATGTAATGAAAAAAATCTAATGAGCTCTTCGTAAAAGATTATTCACCGTAATGTGCAAAAAGGCTCTTTTACGGCTAGTCCTGTCTCAGAAATTACAGAAAAATAAGTTTGAGTGAAGAGAATGGGACAATAACCTAATCGGAACAATATCTTGTCTAATCAAGGTGTTGCGATAAACATAGAATTAGTTAGAACTACTGGCCACTTTAAAAATATATCTATTTCATACTAATTCCTCAGGAATGTGTCGGTGAATAATATTTGCTTCTCCTAAGACAGAACGGCTTCAACACCCTTTTCCAAGAATGGGAAAAGGAATGATCCTTGTGTAATTATTTTTATTAATATACATGCTTATCAGATTCGTATCTCAAACTGAGACAGCTTTGGCTGGCAGGCATTTCTATGGTTTATTGAAGGCCGCTCTAACCGTTACATAATTATCCGTATTTAATGACTTTGGAGATGCGAGCGACGCGTGCAGCCTACGAGGCCGCACTGCTGGTGAGGGCGGGAAGATGCACTCGCTCGCGCTACTTGACTAATTAAAATGTTGCTTAACTGCTTCGGAGAGGATTAAATCCCGAGTAAATTAAATTAGACAGAAGAGATGAAACAGCTGAATCTCTGAATTAGATCTTGATTTAAAAGTTTCTGTCGGAGAGAGAGCCTGGATGCTGCCCACTATCGGACATTTTGACATTGAGACTTTGCCGATATCTGTGCTTATGAAAGCATTAAGTAGAATTGCAGAATAAATACAGTCTATAAAACACACACACACACACACACACACACACACACACATACATACATACATACATACAAACATACATACTTAGAGATCTTCCTATTAAATCTGTAAGACTTGTTTTGCCTGTTGGCCAAATATTGACCATACAAACCCCAGAATGACACTGAAATGAACAGAGGAAAGGAAAGAACATGCCCTATGCCTGCATTTTAAATTCAAACCCATCCGGTCTACTTTCCTTTCTCATTAACTTAATCGCTAGCTTTAAAAGGACTCTGTCAAGACCCATCAGCTAAACGTGCAGCTGTTCGACCTCTTCAGGAGCGCGTCCCTTTTCCTGTTTTTGATCATGAGTTAAATGACACTATTATTTTGTTTTAATTTAACAGACAGGAAGCGGCCAACTAACTTGGATACTGCAGCAAACTGGATTGCATACTTTATCCCAGCATTGTTAACCTTCTCATACTTGGCATTACGTTATAAAAACACAGTTTAATTGCCTTTTGTCATTCGATGCTCACCTTTTTAAATCTGCAGTTGGCTGCAGAGCAGGTACCCGATGAATCCCCCAACTAGGGGTGTGGCGGGGGGTGCGGGGGTTCTTAGGACTATTCGAAGGACCCCTAAAATATTTGGAACATATGATTTGTCTAGGCTGGGAACACTGTATCCTTCCATGGGGCCTAAAATCTCCAGTGACACCCCCGCCTCCAGTTGTCTTTGCAGAACACACTGAAAACCCAAAATGAATAAAATAAAAATATTCAATTCGTTTATTAACTGAAGAACCAATTACCACCCACAATATAAAAGGGAGAATGCTGCTTTCATTTCCTGTCCCAGTTCTGTGTCCAGTTCCTCCAGTGTCCTCCCACAGTCCACTAACATTGCAGTTTAATGCTGTGAACCCAGTGCCCCAGTACATATGCACTAGCTGTGTCTCCAGTGAGATAATCATCAATGATTCAGCCTTAGAAAAAAGACACCTTCAAAGTACTGCAGTACCATCCCCGATGCTTAAAACACTAAACACCTTACAGTGAGACATGAAGCATAAAAATCAGCAGCAACATCACAAGATTGCGAACAAATCGACCTTACCATCCTAAAATACTGTAGTCAATGGGGCACAGTTTAAATCAACCTGTTAAAAACAGTATAGAATGAGGGTAAGACAGAGGGGCTGCTGTGTGGCTATTTCATAGCTAAGTGTTTCTCTAGTTCATTCACCATCTATACTTCGTTATAAGATCGAAATGTGGTTCTTTTTATGTTTTTTGTCAGGGGCCTGTTCACACGTAATATACACTCACCTAAAGGATTATTAGGAACACTTGTTCAATTTCTCATTAATGCAATTATCTAATCAACCAATCAC
>JABFEA020000067.1:22309428-22319565 GCA_019775915.2 Cyphomyrus plagiostoma
AGGCAGTTCTGAAGGCGAAAGGGGGTCAAACACCGTATTAGTATGGTGTTCCTAATAATCATTTAGGTGAGTGTATACCCCATAAGCAAATCCACAGGCACATAAATGTGATTTTAAATCTCTCTATATGAAATATGCACTGTATAGTCTATGCATTGTCACAAAGTAATGACTTTAAAATTAAGGGCAGTTAAGGGAAATGGCGGAACAGGAGCAGCACCACAAAGTCTACTTGGTTTAAACGAGCCAGTTTGATGCGGCTTGTTTGTTAACAGCCACGTTGCTGTTCAGTCCTCTCTGTGCTGTGTTAATCTCTGACAGGGTTCACTGCCACTCAGAATTACAGTGAACAAGGCATTGTGATGACGGGTGCAGTGACATCAATGTGATCAGCCAACAGCAGCCCCCCTCCCCCTCCCCACCACCCCCCCCTTCCATACATACATTAGTGGAAAAAAAAACACTGCACAATCAGGGGGAACTCAAGTGTGAAACAGCCTCTAGCAGTGACACGTTTCCCAATCCTATGCCCAGAACATTGTTCCTAAGCTTCTGTCACAAAAAAAAACACACGTTGCCTGACAAAAGGATGAATGCTGAATTTGGTAAAAACAGTGAATGACAGAATATTGATTTTAGTAAAATAAAAAACAAGCAAGGACAACAAGCAGTGAATGACAGGTGGAACAGCCAACAGTTCAGCTGGTTAGAAAGGAACCCTGAATTTCACTTGGTTAAGAAAAAAAAACAAAGCTGAATGATGAACAAATAAGACAATAACAAGTGAATAGTAGAACACTGGCAAGCTTATAGAAGTCAGCAGAGATCCATGACTGGCTCTGTCACACAGATACACTGTGGTTCCTGTACATAATCCACAGGCCTCATCCCAGGCCAGTTAGGTAACACCCTCTAATCTCGCTGTGAGCCAATAATGAGAGTGTCAGTCATGCCCTGGCAGAACAGAAGCAGGAGAGAAGCTAAATTGCTTTGTGTGATAAATTTATTTCTTTCACTATGTAGATGGTAAATCCAAACTGACATTCTTCCCAGGCAATGAGCAGAGGCAGGCAAACCCCAAAAGCGTTCCCCGTTTTGATTCCTGAATCCAAATTAATGAGGCCTGTCTTGATCGCGAAACCAGAATTTAGAACATTATGTGAGATTTCAGCACTTTCCAACGTGTGCTGGCAACTCAATTTACTTGTACACATTCATACTTACAACTTTATATGCGTCTCCTGGCTATTTTTGAAGAGCATTAATATAGAAATGTTCTTGCCACCTCTGACAGGGTTTCAACCTAGCTGGTGTACTGGTACCTCACCGAATGTCCGCTATAATCTGTATAAGGAACCTTCTGGATGAAGTCACGGCACTGAAGCAGAACTAAGTGACCTGTCCAGGAATTTGTGCCAGCGAGATTTCTAGTGAACATGACAAAAATACAGCAAACTATTGATAATCTTCTGGTTCTGAATAATGTCATAAATTGCTTTATTAGGCTATGTGGCATTATCAAAATGACTAGTGGTATCCAAATATTTTTTTTATGTAGAGGAAGGTGGTCTATGCGCACTTGACAGATTTTTCTTACAGGTGAAGGGAGCAAGAACTCTCAGGTATGGGGTCGCTTCACAGGTGACAGGTTGTACTCATTGGTGGTATAGTTTGCTCATGGGGGGTGTCCAATGACTTACTGTATGGTGGAAATAAGGGTGCAAAAAATGTAGTGGAGACAGGTTTCGGCTGTTAGTTGGGAAGGTGGTACAACTAAAATCTAGTGAACGGTGCCATCTCCATGCTCACCTATTTACATTTGGGACAATCCATTTGGTTCAATAATAGTTTGATTACATGATAAATGTAATATGTATAATATATTGTGTGTCTATCTCTGTGCGTGTACGTGTTTGATAAAAATCTGGTACTTTTTATCTTGTAGGGACCTCAATTCTATACAAATCTGAGAATGCAATAAAAAAAACTAAAAAGACAAAAAAAAAGTGTTGTATTTTGTTTGGTTACTTATGGTTAAGGTTTTGGCTGGGTAGGGATTAGGGATGTCGTGTTACGGATTGCGTCCGGGGAAGCAGCACCGAAAGCTGTGAAGTCGGGTAAATGGGAGTTTATTCAGGGAAATCACCAAAACACAGGATAGAAACACAAGCACAAACGTCAATGACCAGATGGCGGTAAGTAGAAAGTAATAAATACACAGAATTGACTAGAAACAACTAGACACAGCTGAGAACACAAGGTAAAAGGGGGTGTGGCACATGGGAGGATCGGACAAGCAGGTCATGACCTGTCATATTTGTGATTAGGATTATGGCCGTGGAAATGAATGGAGAGTCCCCACAAAGATACGAATACTTGCACTATGTGTGTGCATGTATATGTTTGTATGTAAGTATGTATGTATGTATGTATGTATGTATCTGTCTGTCCATCCGTTTGTCTGACTGTCCATCTGTCCTTTCATCCAACTGTCTGCCCATCCGTCTGTCCGTCTGTCTGTCTGTCTGTCTGTCCATCCGTCTGACTGGCTGTCCATCTGACTTGAAGTGTCTTAGTTATACTATGAATTTGATTATGTGTTTCATTATTTATAGAAAAAATACCTTGAAAGGTTACCTTCTGACATGCAAAATTTAATTTGATATTTTCAACCTGGATTTATTCTCATTATGAAATCCCCTAGACATGCTCTCTCAAAATATTTACTTTTGCAAAACTCTCTAAAGTGACAGCCCTTTCAAGCTCTTCATTACGTTTGGTTATAGAGCAGAGATCCAATTATCGCCTCGCCTGGTCTCTGCTTAGCATGGAGGTCCATACCGCTGACAAGTGACAGCACTGGGTCAATGAATCTATGCAACATCATTTCTAAATCTGAAGATCTTATTCGGATGGCAGCTCATGAAAGCTGTATCCACCACAAAAAGGCAGGTATGGGAATAAGTGACCAAAAAGACAGATTTTGGTTACCCAATCGAGCGGTTTAAATAAGGACTTCTATAGGAGATTTGGTAATAATACCCTGTGATGGGTCAGCACCCTCTCCTGGGTTATGCCCTGTCATGCGTCTGTTGCTTCTTTGGTTAGAGACTTAGGATGGTTTGGCTTCTCGCATCTTCACCTGTCATCCCAAATTATAAGCAGAGACTCATCAACTACAAAGTGCCTGCAAACCATAAATGTCTTCTGGGAAAGTTACAAGAATTTGTGAGTAGCTACATAGATTGACTGGAGGGTCTCAGCATGGTCTGCCGACCTCTTCTCAGTCAGGACATGCTCCTTTAAGTCATCCAGAAGCAGGAAGCTGCTACGAGAGTCCCGACTCCCTCATGACTTGACTGGTATCTGAAAAATACTTCCATTTTCAGTCAAACTCAATTTTGTGCTTTATACAGAGCCGATGACATTAGGATTATGTAAATATGCATTTTATTAAACACAGAAGGGAGTGTCTTGCATGGCTGATATTGGCGGATGAGACCACAGGGTTCTTAGTTGACTTACAAACAATTGGCATTGCAAAGAAAACGGCACTGAGGAAATTTGGGATTTTAAGGTGATCCAGGTTGATGGCAGCAAGACAATAAATTATCCCCAAACACAATACAGCTGGAATTCAGATCATACAGGTCATGCCCAGCCTAAGCAATGTCCTATACCTCATTTCTCATGTATTTTCCTTAAGCTACCAGTACAACATCCATCCCTCCATTCTGAAACCACTTATCCTGCTCAAGACTATGGAGGAATCCAGAGTCTATCCCGGAGGCTATGGATGCAAGGCAGGGAACAACCCAGGATGGGGTGCCAACCCATCACAGGGCACACACATACCATTCACACGCAGGTACACCTATGGGCAATTTGGTAACTCCAATTAACCTCAGCACGGTACTGGAGAGTGGAGGGAAACTGGAGGAAACCCTATGACGACACAGGGAGAACATGAAACCCTGGTAGAGACTCAAACCCAGTTTCCAGAGGTGTGAGGTGACAGTGATCACCAGTGCACCAGCGGGTCGACTCCCAGTACAACCTGTTTTTTATTTTGTATAGATTTTTGAGGAACGCTCTGGAGCTGTCCTATTGTCCAGTGAATATAGTAACAATGCCATGCCAGAAGTGAATATCAAACTGTTTCAGACAAAGGGGAACTCTAAGGAAAGCTGCTAAAGATAATTCTACGAGATTTTTCTTTACTGATTTGAGTAAAGTTTAAGGCAGATGATGATAGACAAGCAATGCATCCTGATCGCATTGTCTGCGTCTGTTACTAAAAATGGCTGCGTTTTGCCTGTCAGTTTCACTTCTGAAAAATAATGATCTGCCATTTCAACAGGGGCATGAATCTCATCTCCTTAAATAAATCAAGCGTAATTCTTCTAAATTTACAGTATAAACCATTTAGGTTGTAAATAATGCACAATATTCAACCACAGAGTCAGCTTCATTGTTGACACAATTAGATGGCCAAGATGTTATTATGTCGCGTCTCTCAACTTGATAATTCCTCATAATGAAGTTTCGTGACTAACCACATATATCACAAATTCAGCTGAAGTGTATCCGTCCATCTTTATTCATATATGTGCCTGTCATCTCCTATTAACTGGAGACATGAAGCTTTGAAGTCGTGTAGTCATTCATCATTTAGATTGTAAACACACAATATTCTCCCATATAGTACAGCTGGCACTGTGTAATCATGGGAATATCCCCCCACCCTCTTAGCAAGGGGCCTAGAGCCCAGTGACACCAGGACACGCTCACTGGGGCACGTTACATAAGTAATTTCAGTCTTGAGTTGCTTATTAGTATATAAAGTGTCTGAAGCGTGCTTGTTTGTATACTGGCTTGGATGAATTGTGTAGGAAAAACAGCATGACTGAAGGTATAACTGCATTGGATCCACTACAAATTGATACACATCAGATACTCCATCTCAGTATTGTGGAGGGCCTCTCTGTTACCAGTGTCACTGTGATGGAGCGCAAACTGGAGCAGCCAAGAAAGTGAGCAGCACCACTTAAATTGCTTTGATCTGTATGAGGCATGTGGAACAACAACATTGGACAACAGGATTCTGTAATCCCAGTTATACCAATTAAGCAAACACAAAGACCATAAACTGGGACACCAGCCTAGTGTCTTTTGTCTAAAGGGATAGGACAATGGAGGGCTGTATTTGATTTGGGGGAGGGAGTCCGCCGTGGCGTGCAGATGGCGATGGGGACGGGTGCGGTGGCTAATTTAACTTCAAAGGGGCAACTGGGAAAGGGCTGCTTCAGCTTTAATTACATAAGATGCTCATTAATCCCCTGATTTTGGAAGAACAGCTTCCATGTGAGATGAAATGTGTAGCTAGCATTGCCACTGCTCATAATCTGCGATGGTAATCCTCAGCCACCTCCAAGCTTGATGCACACGGAATATTCGCCTGCAGAGAGCACTTCTGCATTTCTAAATGACATAAAATCTTATATTGCTCCCCACAAGTATGAGCTTTAAAGGGGAGAAAAATAATGGTTAATAATGGATAATGGTTATTCATTCACCCCCCAATGAGAACAGCAGCTTATCAGCATCTGAGTGGAACCACCTGACCCACACCTTTAAAATCCCGCCTGCCTCGCACCCAGTGCCCCTGCACTCAGTGCTCTCATGTAATGTGACTTGTAATGTCATGTCTCTCATCTGGCTCTGATCCGACCTGCCTGCCTGGTTAAGGTTCTGTCCCTATCCCTCTCCCTTTGCACTTGCCTGCCACCTATCTAGAGCTCTTTGTTTAGGACTGACCCCCCCCCCCCAAACACCAGTTCCATCTCTGCCTGCTTTATATTAATAATTATATAATAATAATAACAATAATAATAATCTATTTCAAACATGTATTTTTTGTTAGTAACATTAAGAGAAATGAGGACAAATGAACATACATTTATTTAAATTCTTACATGGCAATTTTCAGAGTTATCCAAATACTTAGCTAATGATTGAAGTGTGGATTTCAAAAATAATCACCTGTTCACGAATCATCACTAGTAAACTAGTTAGCAGTGTTTCATTACTGTTAAAGAGCTGAATATGAGCAGAAAACAAATTTTGATTTGGATAAAACTGCATCCAAACGGAATGTCCTATTTCCTTGGGTGATTCTGCTGTGTGATCTGACTGGGCTTCCTTTCGGGCCTCGTAGCCTTTCCTCTGGTATCCTGCAGGGGTCGCTGAAGGGTTCCCTCCTTTTTTCTCTGATCACAGCACCCTTGGGCTCCATCATCTCCTGAGGGCATCTCACATCACTGCAATGCTGACGACGTGCACCTCTTCCTTTCTTTTTCCCCTTCAAACACATAGTTTCCTCTCATATTACAGCATGTCTTGCTGACAGCTTGCCCTAGATGGCAAACCGTCATTTCCAACTTAGCGTGTCAAAGACTGAGATATTTCATATTCCATCCAGTCCGTCATATTGCCGTGAGCTTAACATCCCACTAAACAGCTCAATTGTAGCAATGTCAACAACTGTCAAAAACCTCCACATTACCCTTGACAGGAACATCACCTTCCGCTTTCTCAAGGCAGCAGGAATTCGGTCCATGTTATGATATACCTCTCTGACTCACCCTGAAGTCTGGCCATGTGCTTCTTAAGGTCCTCCTCCATTGGCTGCCAATTGGAAGCTTATGTTATGCAGGAGCTCTTACTTTGGTGGACCAGGCACAGCCATATCTACAAGATCTCATCTAACCTTTGGACCTCTTCCTGGTTTGATTCTTGTCTAACAGTTCTAGATCTGAAAGGTTGAAAAAATCCTGTTCCTTTTCTACATTTGACCTTACATGGTGGAAATGGCTTCCTCTCAGTTTCTGTAGAATTCCTCCTTATTCTCAAAGAAATAAACCAGAACTTGAAACCTAATCTCTGAAGGCTGGTGTTCAATCCTTGAACCTCTGACTGCTATCATGACTTTTACTCTATTACTGTTATTAGATGCAGGTGACAGCAGACATCATCAAATTAGCATTCAATCCTCAACACAAATTAAACTCCTCACAGAGATCAGAGTGTGTAAATCAGGTTTGTGAATAAAAGATTCAGTTGCAGCTCAAACAAACTGCATATCATTGTTTTTATAAGATTTCTGAAATTTGCATTTGGATTTGCTGTGAGAAATAAACATTTACTGTGACGTTATCGTCACGTTCATCCATCAGTAGTTTAACGATAGACACACACACACACACACGCACACACACAGAGTGATACATGATCATGAACATTATATTTATTATTTCCATATTTGTGTGTAAATTAGGCCTTTGTGGGTTGCCAACTATGCAGGTTTGAAAAACAAGGATTCCAATGGGAAATATCATCGACAATGGAGCCCTTTTTCCTGAGGAAAAAATATATTATGCAAAAAAGTCAACAATCCACACAAGTTAAGCACTCTTCCGCTGATTTTTTTTCAGGTTTGAATTGTATTTATTTACCTTGTTTCCAAATGATACCTTTCAACATTTAAATGCTTCACATCTTAAATGCTGAAGCATTTACATTTTATTTTTTTTTACCCACTTTAATCCAAGGTTACAATGACAAATTTGCTACCACTGCTCTGGATAATTCTCTTCCAAAAATATTTTCTTTATTTTTAATGTGTTTGAAACTCTTAATTATGAAGGAACAAAGTAAGACGTAAATAAAATACCAAAAATCCAAATAATTTCATTTGTGAAGCTTGACAAACAAAAAGAGCACATGTGAGCAATGAGATGGAGCCAGAAATACGGCTGTAGCTGCAGTTTATGTGGATTCTCCGCCTGTCTTTATAAACACGCGTTCAGTCAGCATCAGTCATCTGTCCCTCACTTTCTGCTCATTAAAACAAAATCACCATTTGGCCCAGGGAAAAAGAGAATTAGGATGACACGAGTGGAAAAGGGCCGTCAAAACAAACCCGCACGGGCATGCTGGCGGTTTTTACAGATAATTAAAACTCCTGAGATCCCAATTACGAAAACCCTTGGATGACAAGGTTTATGCATGTCAACAAGTCCTTCTGTGCTTGGCTGGGCACAGAACAGCATGTAAGACACGTGTCAGGTGCTTTCTGTTGGTATTCAGAGAGCCTTAATATTTATTTGTATTCTGACTAAATTTATAATTAATACTAAGGAAACATACTGGAAGACAAACATAGACATAGACCTTTCCAGTGGTCTGACAAAGATGCCGTTTGCCACGTCTACAGTGTTCCTTCCCCCCGTCCTTTCCGCACATTGTGATTGGCTTATACTCCTTGGAATTCATGTCTTTATTTCAAAGCAAATGTCCTATTTTTGAGTGGATGCTCTGGGCCTAATCGGGCTGCTCTTGTCATTGAACATATTTTTAGTATTGTGCTGCTCTGGATCTGTCTGCCATTCTTGTGATACTCTCTGTCCCCCACGCGAGCACAAGGCACGTCAGTGCTGCGGTGAATTCTCACCTTTCCCGCCAAGCAGATCAGGGCCTTTAAAGATGATTACACCCTGCAATCACTATAATCGTGGCACTGTATATTAAAATGCATTTATTGCATTGCATCTTTTGCCTAGTGCATAGTTAGTTGATGCAAGGTTGGTGCATAGTTTGTGCAAGGTTGTCTATAGTGGGTGTGTGGTTGATACATAGTTGCCGTGTAATTAGTGCATGTTTGTGCATTGTTGTTGCCTGGTTGATGTACAGTCGGTGTGTAGCTGATGTGTAGTGGGTGCATGGTTGGTCTATGGTTGTCTCTGGCCAGCAATCCACAGAAGGGATCAATCGAAGCTGTCAAAGTAGGTTGTTGACACCCCACAGGGACATTTTATTCAAAGCTATTGCATTTTCCATATTGAAAGCCAGAGGTGAATCACAGGATACTCAATTACAGGTTATTACAATCAGTTTTATAAAAATAAATAAACAAAACAAATCCCAGTTAGCAAGGGATAAATAAAACTCAGCATCGATCCATATTTTGTCCTATATTCATACATGATCATTATAGTATTTTGAGGTTTTGTGGGTCACTACAAAGATTCACCCCTTGTCTTATGTCTCATGCAAGAGGCTCAGATTTGTGTGAAGTTTTGTTGAAAATGGAAGATGCCATAAAATACATCATTTCTGATTTATTTTGGTGGACTTAAATGAGTATACAATCACCACAAATCTTAGTACACAGTACACTGATCTCTCTTGCCACAGAGGTGGCTGTTTACTCAAGAAGCTGATAATAACTTTTCAGGAAGGCCTTTAAATGTATGGTGTACATTTTTTTCCCCACAGTCAATTTATTGTGATTTGGAAAATGTGTGTTAATGTATGAGTCTACCTGTAGAAAATCTCTTCCCAACATGGGTAAAACACTGTGATGTACCTTGGTCTCTACCTCCACTCTGTCACCTTAATAAAGATCTCACTTTGTGTAGTAAGGAAGAGGAATATAGATGACAGGAAAGGTTTGGAAGATGTTTAGAGATAAACAGGTAGAGAGTTTGGCATGTTAAGCACATGTTAACCAGGCGGACTGCTTCCAGCTATGAGGACAAAATTTAGCAATGGTGAGTTTGACTGTGAGGCGAGGGATGCCCATCTCTCCCTCTCCACTCTGTCCACCTTCACATGCTGGTCCCCCAGCCAAACACTTGCGGGGGGCATTGAGGCCAAGTCCACGACGCCATAACACAGATACCTCATTGTCTACCGCTAATTAACACCCAGGAAATGGAAGCAGTGAGAGGAAGTCAGACGGTGGCGATGAGACCCACATTACTCTGAGGGATATTAAGTCGTCAGATTTACTTTCATCTCCATTGCATTGTGGAAATCGTGCATAATTAATGGAACGGGCTTATTAGGAAAAAATGATTAGGCAAATTACACAGGTGTCAGATGCATTTTTTATGATAAATGTGCTGCAGCTATAGTACGCCTCCATCTGCTGTTCTAGTGCATGGCAAGGCCGTGTGTGTGTGTGTGTGTGTGTGTGTGTGTGTGTGTGTGTGTGTGTGTGTGGGGGGGGGGGGGGGGGGCCACTTAATTTGAAGTTTTAAAAGATTAGAAAACAAAATTAGGGTAAATGGGGGG
>JABFEA020000067.1:22320492-22360154 GCA_019775915.2 Cyphomyrus plagiostoma
CCCCCCCCCCCCCCCCCCCCCCCCCCCCCCCCCCCCCCCCCCCCCCCCCCCCCCCCCCCCCCCCCCCCCCACGGTGGAAGTTCTGTGCAAGAAAGGGCCAGAAGGCAGGCTGTGAGCATGGGCTGAGGGCATCGTTAGCACTGGTGCCCATCGGTAGCTCATTCATGTTTCATCATGGAGATGCTGGATCCCAAAGCTGAACTTCATTAATCAGCCTCCCGCGCGTGACAAGCATGTTGGAAAAAAGACACTAATTAAGGCGCTTTAGGCAATTCCCAGTCATCAACAAGAAATTATGCAAAGAAATTTACATTTCTAATAATACTCTTAGTAGTGCAAAATAGCTAGTGTTTGTTTTTAAATGGCTTTTTTAATGTACTGATAAATCATCGGCACACTTGCTTGATACAAAGACATGACAGCTTTTTGCCTTGAATTTATGATCTAATCTATGCATCTAAAGTAGTTGCACTTTGCTTCGCCAAACTATTTTGCTCTAGTTCTGCGGTGGTTGCTAATAGTTTTCTTCTGCCAGGAGAAGCAGTTCTTTCCTCCAGGTGCTAAGGCTTTAGTAGGACTACAATGAACTTCCCTCAGACTCTGGGCTTTTGGGCTGGTGGTAAACCCAGCCATGGGATCTCCAGGCTGCCCTTCTGGTGAACACTGTCAGCAGGCAGCAGGAGAGGTGGATGAAAGGGTGAGTGTTTCTTGTTCATCGAGCTTTGTGACATTTCACCTGCCCAACCTTGTTCACTGTGAGAATTCTTTCAATCTGAATGGCAATTAGGGCAAGATGAGGATTGAAGTGTAGAAACATACGTTTTTGAAGGATGTGTTTTCCCTTCACGGAGAGTGGGCAGCAGTGGTGTCAACAAAGGAGAGAGGGGAAAAAAAACTCAAGAGTTCAGGAGTTCCTAAGGCTAGAATGGAGAAAATGGGAGGGTTAGGTGATGATGAGCAGGAAACTGGCGGGAAAATGAACAGATGAACAGACAAGACGCTCTGAGTGCAGTTGGCTGCCATTTCTCTGCATGATGAATGATGTTCTTCATGTCGAACATGTGCCTCTTTTGGTTAAATTCATAGTGCTTCCAGTGGTAAATAAGAAGCCAGGGAGAGCAGGCACTGGCTAGTACTGTGGACAGGTGACTGGATTTAATTGTGCTTCTTCGTGTCAAAAGATACTGTCTGAGATTTGAAAGATTTGAAAGAATTATGTTGCAGATCTACCAGGAAGTGTACTGACAGGCAGAGTGTGCCACAGCAAGGAGAATGTGGAGACCTCTGATTTGTCAACTTATTTGTCTGTGGTAAATATTTCTCTGGCACACACTTACCTAAAAATGGTAAAAACTGAACGTTACAAGCATCTGGGTGGTGAGAATAGCAACTGTGTAACATAAAGTGACAATAAAAGGAGTTTAAAGATCTAATTTGGTGTAAAAAACACACATTTGAGTCTGAAATATGGTTCAGGCTCTTAGTTTTATGGTGCTTCTTCAGATCAAGAAAAGTCAGCTGAGGTGGTTTCGAGCATCACTGTTGCCACCAGGGAGCAATTACAGGGATGTGCCAACCAGGGAAGGCCCAGGAAGGACCAGAGGGGTTTATCTCTCAGCTGGCTTGAGCACATCTGGGTGACTTCAAGAAGATCTTAGAATCCATGGAAAGAGAGGTCTGATCTTACCTGCTCCACTGCAGCCGCCACCAGGAGAAGAGGTGAGAAGATGGGATGAGGTATATTTTACTCTATAAGCAGATCATAATCCCTGCCTTAATTTTTAATTAATTAATTTATGGACCTAATTAAAGAACAAGAACATTGCTCCAAATTAATTTAGGCAACCAAACACCTGGTAACACTTTACTTGAGGGGGCACAAATGCTTAGTAATAACTGAGTTACTACTAAAGTGCAAATCCTGAACAAATAGAATTGTTACTTGAGATAAAAGATGCCATGCAATTCATTAATGACGAATGCACGTGAGATAGGTATTTAACTAAGACTTTTAGTTAATTACATAACTAAGAGCATAATATTATTTACTTCTCAGTATTTACTACTCTGCTGATCAGTTGAATTAGTGTACACTGTTTTGTCGAGTTCTGTATGCCTTAACCTTTAAAGCTGTTTGTATTTTAAGCTACCAGGTCTTTGTATCAGAATCCATTTAACATTTGCTGATGCGTAGGATGTAAGGAGTCTGCTCCCTCCTGCTCAGTAAGACATGCGTGGCTCATGCCGGAATGCCCAGAGCCTTCAGATATTTTAAGTGCTTTGACCCAGAGAAGCTGGAGGTCAATGGCCTCCTCCAGCTTCCTCTTTGACATTTTGGAAGAATATAGCTTGTACACGCTACCCTTTGTAGCAAACAGGCCCAAAAAGGGCAGAAGGCCACCGCTGGCTTCACTCCTTTTCTCTGTGTTTGTTCTACAGGCCTGGCTGGGGGGCTGGGGTCTGCCATCACCTGAAAGGAAAGGGCAGCATGAAGGTTGATGCAAAGGTCAGAGGGTGTAAAAGGTCAGCATGGTCGTGCTGGGAGGGAGGGTTCCGTGATTTGTGTTGCGGGACGAGCCGAGTAGTTTTCTGGATTAACCTTGAGTGTGCTTTTACTGGGCACTGCATAAATAAATGTTGCATTTTTTGCCTATTTAACGAATAATAATAATAATAATAATAATAATGATAAGGAACTATGAAAACTGGACGGATAAATTAACAAGGCCTACTGGATTAACATTTTCTAAAAATTGGAGAATAAATCACACATGCTGGCAGTACATGGGATCATGGATTATTTCTCTAACTGGTAATGGCGCTAGGATGTTACGAAGCTGCTAGCTGGTGGGATCATTAAAGTATAGCACAGGGCTTCAGTTGAAGAAGCACTCTACCCTTCCCTCCAACCCCCTGGTCCTTAGCCTGCCCCCCCCCTCCGCCCACCCTTGCCCAAATCAGGTGGACCCGTGAAGGCCTTCATTATCATTTTTCACTTGATCGATTGTTCTTGACCACCAGTGCTCTTCTGGGCAGCCTGTCACTGGCAGTTGGAGATTGACCACTGGGTATCATTAGGGATTAGATGGGGGGGGGGGGGCTTTTTTAGCTGCAGGGACTCAGCTGACCTTTTCGTCAAAAAGCAGCCAGAGCCATGAGAGATTTAATTAAATGGAGACTTTGGAATGAGAGCAGATGATACTGGAGGCACCAGTGGAGGAGGAGGTGGGGAGGAGTGAGGAGGCGCTCGGCGTCAGCTCCAAAAGCTAATTGATAGATCATCAGTTTGTACCGTCGATTAGAAGGGTCTTCAAACTGCTATAGAAGGACAGAGAGAGTCTACTCTGACCCACACAATTAGTACCGGCGGACCACTTAGAGAGGTATGGACTCTCCAACTTGCTCCAATAACAAGCAGGTCATTCAGCATATAGGCAAGGCAGGTAATTGCCTGGGGCCCCCAGCTGTGAGGGCCCCCCAAGGGCGGCCAATTGCATAGTACATTTCAACGACAAAATCTGCTTTATTTGTGTATTCTATTTTTCACAAAAATAAAAATAAAGGACTTGTCCTTATTAATTTCTATTTGCTGATATTATTTGTTGAGACTTCATGCTAAAATTATGGTAATAAATTTGATCATGTTGGGGGAAGGTGACTTGCGGAGCCCCATGGAGTTTTCTTGCCTAGGGCCCCCAGAGTCCCGAGGATCGCCTCTGAGGTCACTGTAATTGTGCTGTCGTTGCTTATTACTTCCGGGCGTACAGCGGGAGAGCAGCCAAAGACACAGAAGGCAGGCTTCAGTGTGGCAAGTCTGAAAAGGCGTAACAAGCTGCAGCTGTACAGGCATGTGAAAGAATAGAAATAAGTCAAAGAAAAGCCCCTTGCGATCTGTGTACTTTTTGTATTTGAGTTGAGTCTGTTTGACTTCTGTCCCTTTTGTGATCATAGAGGGTGGATTTCACAGATCTGAATTGAGACTCCTAGTTAAACACTTATGCTGATTTTATTTTCACCTCTTTGCAACATAGAAAAAAGGCTCAGGACTTGCGTAAGACCTGACGTCCCTGGGTTATTGGGGTGGGCTTATTGTATTTGAGAGAAATTTAATTAGGATATTCCCTTCAGAAACGAGGGATGAGTCAGACTCTCTTTTAAAGTGCTTCTAAAGTATAAATTTGGACACAAAGATGAGTTTTAAAATGATCTTGTTGAGTGTTTAACAGGCGGGATGCTTTGTGTATTTGTGTATTGAATGAGAAAATGACGGATTCCTTGAAGGACACTAAGAGAAGATGAAGAACCAGAAGACCTTAAAATATTCACCAATAATATCGATTGCTAAAATTAAAGATTTATATTGATTTCATATCTCCTGATAAGTTGCAATAGCCAAGGTAAGTGGTGATGCTTTACAAGGAAAGCTAAGTAATCAGGAAGCATCTTGTGGAGTCTGGAGATAGGAAATCTTATTTCTTGTTGAAATCGATTTCTCACAAATGCCATTTGATTTGGTGAATTATAAGTGTAGGAGGGTGACTCTTTGCCAGGGCATCATGGGTAACGGGCAACCTTGCTCCACCAGGCTGAAAACAACTCATTTCAGATCTGTAGACAGTGGGTGGTGCTCCCTGGTGATAGATCCCTGGCAGATTTTTGTGGCCATAATGAAAAACTGACAGAAAATTAGGTTCATGGCATGACTGGTGAGGTATAAAAAAGAGTGGAAAAACTGAGAGTTCTGTGAGGAGACGCTATAAGCCATGTTTTCCTGTATATGTTAGGCTGCTTCCATCTAGAAAAGGAGCAGGTGCAGCACAAACCAAACATCATTTGCTCTCACGCTGGCAAAGTCATTGACAAGCTTAATTAATTGGATCACATCTTGATTGAGTTTGGTATTCGTTTTTAAGCAGCTAACGTAAATGAATTAATTTTTCAGAAGGGTATAACGAAAATATTAGGCATTAAATATGTCTTGATATATATTGTTAGTTTTTTTTTAATTGGTGGGAAAGATTGCGTGATTACATGTGACTGATCATATTACTGAGTAACAAATACAGAATTAAGAGCTCATTTCTGTATTTTAACTAATATACAAACAGTCATATTTTAAGATCAAGTGTGCACCTTTTACACAATAAATATGGTAATTATTACCTGTACACATGCACATACATAAACACATGATAACATGGTGACAGGTCTGAATATGTCTCCGGTCTATATATCACAGCCCAGAAAACCACTTGTCAGTCCTAGCTATTATAAGCTAAGCATCACATCTGCAACACACATTGTACAGTATGTTCCTAAGAGGTATAGTAGGAGTATTAAGGTACCTCCCATTAAATATGAGACTTCCACATATATATCATATTTCAATGCTCTCGGTACTCAGCTGCTTCTGTGGTATGAAGCATGTGCAGGAACTCAGAACAGGGAATTAATTAATGACTTAGCAGTGATGATATTTAATCTTGGCATTATTGACAGAGCTAAACTGAGATGAATTAATGGAGCGCTACAGTAGAGTGCTGAGTAATATTTAGAGTTTAACTGGCCTCTGATTCATTGCTTTCTGACATTCCCTAAATAGCTTCCATAATCATTCTCTCTCTCACTCAGTGCTAAATCCAGAACCACCGAAAATCAGTAACATAACTGGCAGCTATATCGTCACATCTTTTATTAGATGACTTAATGTACCAGTGTCATTTTCAGCCCTTGTTTTAAGATGGATACCGCACAAGCAAGCTGTTCAGCAGGAAGTTTGTGTTTTAGCTTCTAAAATTGGCACCTTTTTTTGCTTAAAATTTTTAAAGCCAAACTCCAGCCATTTTCGGCACTGCTATACATTATTGATAAATCTTGTCGTGTCACCCATGAATATTCAGTGTCTTGGGACTGTCATTCAGAGTCTCAGGCTTTCTCAGAGACCCCAAAAACAGTATCCCAAAAAAAAAACTTCACACAGCAGAACGAGCTGAAGGACTTGTATTTTCACCCAATAAATGGATAAAAAACTTCAGGATACATTTGTCTCTGGCAATGGTATCTTCATAAACTATTATGTAGAGCATAAACAGAGAAATATCGAGCTAGATTTTGATCGGGCCAGGCTGTTAATCGCTGGTTTTCGCCATAATTTAAGCCATCTGCAGATTGGAGATCTCTCCTTGGATGCACACGGCCGCCTGCAGCCCGGCAGGGAGTGAGGGGTTGGAATCCCATCATTTTGACGGCCTCCATTGGCACCTCTGAGCTGGTGCCATGCAGGGTGACGACGGACCCCAAATGGAGGAGCTGACTCTCGATCCCGGAAACCAGTAACTCAAAAGGCTTCTGATGGACCTGAAGCCATGGGCTTTGGGCAGCTGAGGAGTAAATCCTGGCTGATTTTCTAGCTTAGGTGAAAAGAGACCAATTTATTCTGCCCTGGGGGGCTCTTGGTCTCAAAGGGGGAATGACACAGTGCAGGTATCACTCATGGGAGAAAGACATTGGCTACGATGTTCCCCAGGATCCCTGATATAGTAGACCTGTTATTAACACTGAAAAAAATGTTAAATATTCTTCAGTCTTTCACTTATCATCCTAGCTGTTCTAAGCTAAACGACACAGCTGTAGAAAAAACAAAACAAAACTATGCAATTTTTTCATCTTCTTCACAGAAGAGATAAATGATTTGGGGAAGCTTTTATCGTAGATGTCAGCCTGCTGAAGTAAGTGTTTATACTTAAACAAACTTCCAAAGATACATTATTTTGTGAGGTCAGAAACACTCATGCGAAAGTGAGGGGCGCCTCGAAAGCCTGCGAGACAGATTCCCCGTTGTCAGGTGCAAAATTTAATCTTGGCTGAAACAAATTGTTCGGCAAAGGGAATTTATTTTTCGAAAAGCCGGTCTGCTGTCAACATTTTTTCTGTGTTATTTTGCACCGTCTACAGAATTTGGATAATACTATTGCTTTTTTAAAAAAAAAATTAAAAATTTAAAATAAAAACAAATGCTAATACATTTGAAAACATACACAAGGCCTCATAGATAATTGTGCCAAAATACTCTTTGCAAGGTTAGTTGAGTGCTGATGATTCTGTGATCGGATGAATGCGCCAGTGTTTGTATCTCCTGTGTTTTGAAGTGCTGGCGCTCTGTGCTGTTAAATTATCTACAAGAATCGTTTTGACAGGAGTTGCTGGTTTGAGTTCAGAAGCTTCGGTCGCATCTATGACGTCCCTCAGGTTTATCACTGTCTCCTGCTCTGCCGCTGATTTATTTACCCGCAGGTGATGCAGTTTCCACAGGCATTCAACCGCCACCCCACCCCCCGCCTGCCCCCCAGCCACGCACAGGCTTAGAAACCTCGCTTATATGTATTAGCCTCCCAATTTCACCCTGATGGCGACTCAATTATCCTGGCTCACTCTAAAAAAGCCATCCAGGGGTAATTGGTGTGGAAGGAGTTGGGGGGAGAGTTACCCAGAATTCAATGCCTGTCGGCACTTAGGAGCAAACCCAAGTCAAGCAGAAGGAAAAAGAATTCTGCCGTTATTTGATTCTAATCTCACCACTTTGCAAGCATTTTTATTGCCTTCATCAGGCTGCTGGCTCGCTGCCCTGCCAGTAACCTATTATCAAAGCAGAAACTACCTTTTTCAAAATGCCAGTGTGGGTTGGAAATTGAAGTACGGTAACAGCTGTTCTGCTCTTTCTGAATCGCAATAATCTGACCATTATTGGTTTCTTACAGAGCCGTTATGGGCTGTATTATTGTGTATTGCTATTCTACTGGAAAACCTAAGCACAATTATCAGGATGAAAACATATCTTAGACAATGGGTGCTGTATCCTGCCCTCATCTGATTGGTTCACGCTGTATGTTTAGTGGATGATAAGTGAAGTTGATTTGGGGTCTGATAATATTAAGCAGTGGTAATTGTGAACAGTGCTGGTTTAAGACCTACAGGGACAGACAGGTTAGATATGGAAATAGGTTGTGCTTGACGTGCAATATCAATTCTCAGTTCCTATAGGACATTAATAGCTTATCAAATTGAATAAATTAAAACACAATCTTTATAAAGAGTTATGACTGTCTTGTAAGTCGGGTCTTAATTTGGCCGTTGACTGTTAATTTGTATAGTTTGTAGTGCCGTATTGTTAATCAGTTACCAAAGGCCATTTAAATCCGGTAATCATTCGATCAAACGCGTTCCAGTGCAGAGTATCTTGCTCAGCTAATGGTAGCGATGCCTGAAACGGATCAACCAGCAAAAACATCAGTATAACTGCAGTCACAAATCCGGCTTCCCATGACTTATGAATTTGCACCCCTATTTGCATAGCTGTGGAAGGCATTAGTCAGGAAGGCATTGATAATAATAATAATAATTAAAAAAACATTAGCCAGCTGACATTGTTCAGTATTCATGAAATTTCAGGGGTTCTTTTAAGGTGAGATGAACCAATGTTAAGCATGTTTGTCATGTGATTTATTAGTTTATTTCGATCAATACGTTAACTTCCAGCTAGCTGTCAGTACTTACAATGTTAGCTTGCTTGCTTAATCCTGACAAAATTCTTAAAGTATCCCACTTAATTAGGTTTCTGTTAGTAGCTACAGTGTTACTGTTAGCTGCAATGATTTAGCAGTGAAGGCTCCCCTTATTAGATTAGATATAGTTATACATTAAACACTTTATTGATGCCAAGGGGGAAGCTCTTGAAATGGTGACCCTGCGGTTATATACATATACTTATTTGACAAGATACAAGAAAGTATTCTACTAAATAAAGTGCCATCTTTACAGGAAGGTCAGGAGCAGAGAAGCAGGGACCAGCCCTGTATCTACATACCATCCCCAGAACAAATGAATGTATCATTGCTGACCAGTGCAAAACCACGACCTGTGTTACTGCTTGACACAGAGCAGAAAAGCAATCCTGTAGTGTGTAACGGATATGGCCCCTGATGAAATCCGTCTGGGCCTGATCAGCGCCGGGCCTTCCCTCCCGTATCGGCGAGAGGATGGAAGGCCACAAGCTGTGAGGAACGAGGAGGCACTTCACCTCACACGCCTGACAAAACTCCAATCCAAGCAGCACACGAGCCAGGTCGCCCCGGATCTCCCCGAAAGAACGCCGCCGATTCTAAGCTCCTTCAACCGTGACAATTTTATAATAATCGGGCCGGCGACTGTCAGGCTGCCGGGCCGCGACGGTGGCCGTCACACGGATTGTCATGGACCTGGGCCCAGGGCCTACCCGGGTGCTTCTTGTCACCCGAAGCGCGTCGCCCGTCCTCCGAAGACATCGCAGGCTGAGGGCCGGGTCCTGTGGGTGTCGATCACACTGCTCCTGCATTTAGACGTGTTCAGGTATCTGAGCCAGCCGGTGCTAATGAACATCACGGATGCAGATAGTGTGGGACGTAACCCCCTTTTGGCATTTCTGCTGACCATGTGCCGAACGGCTCTGCCACATCCGCCGAAGATCAAGGTGATTTTTGCCGAGTGCGACCTTGGTGGAAGATAATATCATTAAAAAGGCCTTCATTATTTTAAATCTCATTTTAATGTTTATATATGTATAAAATATACTTTGATGTTAAATGTTAAACTCTTTTTTTTAACCTGTGGCCTACAGCAAAGCCAAGCCTTAGCATATTAAGTGTACGGTGCAAAAATATTTAAGTTTCTTCCCAACATACAAATTCTTCAAATCGTAAATGTCTTCTATAAGTAGTTGCTTATACCAGTAATCACTGGATTCTTTGAAATATAAGGATATGAAATGTAGTGGGATATAAAAATCATTAATTTTATTCCCGCAGAAAAATTGGCCGTGAAATCTAAAGCAATTTAACACTCTATGGCTATAGGATTCTTGTGTCCCTGAGGAATTAGGATAAAATATCCCAAAACAAGGAACAACACTGAGAAAGGGAGAAAGCTGAGAGCTTAATTGGGCAATTACTTTTGCATCAAGAATTGCATTAACTGACCCTACTCCCCATGTAAAGTGTTTGAATTGATGTCCAGCAATTATTCAGTCAGATCCTCCCCCCCCCCCCGTCAAAAGAAGCCGCCCACACGCTCAGAGCATCCTGTCGGAAAAAAGGGGCCCATCGCCAGTGTCGAACGCTTCACGTTAAGCTAACGGCAGGGCCTGAATCTACATACTGATACTGCTCCGTATTTTTGAATAATTGATTAACCCCTTTAATTGGATAGCCACATATTGAGCTAACTTAATTAAATGATGATCTAACCTGGCAAACTAGGGGGGAAATATTTTCTCGGTTGTGGTTAATTACGGTGAGGGTGGGGGGCAGGTAGGAGGGGAATGGTGAGGGAATTTGCTGACCGCTGTGCACGACAGGAAGAACGTCAGCACCACCCAAGACGCGAGGAGGCATCTCTCTGTTTCCTTTCCTTACAAACCAGCGGCTCTGCTCTTCGCCATCCTCTCAGAATGGCGCGAAGCATCAGGATTCAGCCCGTAGCACCTTAACCTTTCCCATTGTGACGGGAGCTGGCAGGTGGCCCAGAAACAATGATTCACCCGTTTCGTATGGCATCGACGCTGATCGAATTCAGCTCCGAGCAATAATAGACCTCTCCGCACCTCAAACACTTGAATTCAGGATTCATATGTCCATGAGTTTTAATCTGGCTTTTACCGTCCACACATCTCACAGACAACGTTACCGGATATTTGTTTCTTACATCTTTTGTTTAATTAAAAGGCCAGGCGACGTGAGAGGGAGTAGCAGCTGCAGTATTTTTCCCTGGTATGAAAAGGGACTTTAAAATTCTACAGCAGGGCGAGAAAAAAAAAGATCTTTGACCCTCCGACCTGTCAGTCTTTAGCAGTGCCTTGTGGGAAGATGAGCAAAAGCTCCACGTCCCATCACTCTATTAGAAAGCGTGGCGGGGCACGGACTCCAAATGCAGGATTTCCAGCTTTGAAAAGGAAAATATATTTTGTGTGTGTTGAGGTTTCAAAGGAGTAAATGCACCTGAACCAGCGGCACGGCGGAAACAATCTGAGCGCGTGCATGAAAGGAGTGATGTGGCCAGTGGACTTGTCAAAGAATGTTCTGCCTACTTCCATCAAAAAAAAGGAAAAAGAAAGTGCCTAGGTGTTGAAGTTATTTTCAAATTTTACTTCAGAATGAAAAGAGAGGATTATCAGAGGCTTACACCTGCTTCGCATTTATAGCCCATGCAAATGACTTCTAAGCTCAGCTGATGCCGTTCATGAAGGAGGGTTATGAACTATTTATATTGGCCAGCTGAGCAGAAATGGGGAAACTCCAACGTTCTGTGAACTTGGAGGATTCAACGTCCGAGGCACACGCTTGCTGTCCTCTGGAATAAAACTTTCTCTTTGTTGTTTCAACGTCGTGATCCTTTAGCACGCCTGTCGAATCACTGTAAAAGACAGCTTGTCTTCTGTTGCTCGGTGTTCGATCTCTGTTTCCCCTCAGTGGGTAACCACATAAATGAAGTGTGCATCTTGAGATCAGAACATCTGGGGACAATTGCATTTCCCCAAATCTCAGCAGCTTCATTTCTGGGAATTTTATAGACAGTTTTTAATTTTTCCGTGCTCCTCTTGTTTGGTCGAAAGAATCTGTTTTCATGAGGTAAATTACTGCCAAGGTGAGAGTTAGGTAATCGCCGGCGCTTCTGCAAAGATGAATATTTGCTCTGCGAGCTGGAGAGACTAGCTCACGCTCTTTGGCAGAACCTCCTTCAGTTTGACCTACTTTTCATAAAAGGGGACGATTTCTGAAAAGCAGCCCTTCATGCCATGACAAATAACACAGTCACATATATTTTTCCATCAAAGGTAGCGCCAGTCTGTCCACCAAGGTGAGACACCTGGGCCCTGTGGGTGGGTGATTACTGCTCCAATTGCACAAAGGTTTAAAAACGCAGGAAAAACTCCCTTTCAGCTCCTCCATTGCATCGCAGCTATCATTCAAGAGAAATGCTTAGTCTTCCGCATTCAGTTGTCCTTTATTAAGACACGCTGAATGATAAGGCTCAAATATAATCCACCGTAACCCTACGTCGTGCCTCATGCTGGGCCACAGACTTTGACAAGCTGTCTCACGCCGAGTCCCTGGTTCAAGCCTCCGATCTCCCTTCTCCTCCAGAACAGAGGCATCTCCTCCCTGGCGCTAAGTTAAGGCCCAAGCAGATGGGAGCCATCACGGCTTGGGAAGGAAGCTTGGCGTTATCGCGTACGCTTTTCACTGTGGCCTGTCATAGCGTTTCACATGCAGCGTAACCCTGATGCAGTTTGTATTTAGACGCATCTTTGAATGGATATTGTGTCTTCATCTCTCTCTGTAAATCTGACAATAAATGGCATGAATCACAGACTGTTTTCCTTATATGCGCTTTTTTTCGGTTGTTCCTGAAAACTTTTTTTGTCAGTATTATTTTAAGGTAAATGGTACAGTTACATTTAACCTATTTAGCAGGTGAAAGGTCTTTTTGTTTTTGAGAAAGCAGGTTCAGACAAGTAATAAATGTCAGACCTTGTGTTAGTAGTATGTTTCTTTTGAGATATGAACACAGCAACATAGTCTAGGAATGGAAATAATTTCTACGCATAGAAAAATAACATTTAACTTAAAATGCCAATTTGGAATTCATATACACAAAACATTGCTGACCCTCTCCTTCCCGGATGTCAGCAACCTTATATTTTAAAACGTTTTAAAGTTACATTTCTATTCCTTTTTAAGACCCCATTAGCTGCTAAATGGCACATCTTTATGAGATGGACTAATCCAATGCTGTTAAAATATAAATTAAAAATAAAGTTAATTTAATAAAGTGCCATTTAAGTTTAACTAGGAAAAGCAATTTCATAAAAATCATCATAAAAAGTGTTTAAATCATTTTTAAAAAATGTGTTATGCATCAATCTGGCTTCTTCTCCTAAGTCATTAAGGACACAGAACCAAACAAATGCTCCCCGCAATCAGGCTGCTTGCTGGACCGAAACAGAGGAAGCACCACAGAGAGGTTAATGGAAGCATTGTTATTCCTGACAAATCTCTCCCTGAAACTTTTTTTTTAAAGAGGATTTAAGAATGTCAGAAATCAAAACATCACCACAGGCCTAATTAAGAAATGACATCTGTGAGTTTCCTACAGAATGTGACATGTTCAAATATGTCACATCTGTTTGACAGCAAGGGATTTAAAAAAAAAACCCTCATCATTAGCAAACTTTTGCTCATTTTTTCCCCTCGAAACATAAAAAAGATCTTTATATCTATATAAGTTTTTCAACTATGCCAACTTCTGTTGTGTAAATCTCTTCACTTCCTTCTACAACTCTGACTAACACCTTTACGTTTTCACTGTTGCTCCTGTAAACTAAGGGAAACATGAACTGACACAAATGATGATCTGTTGTGGAAGTTCAAATCAGGATTGTCAAATTAGAAGAATAAGACATTATGAAAGAGAAGTCATCTTGCTTTAACCGGTTTGGATATTTAATACCAAAATCTCAGTAAAATTTTATCTACTGCTGGCTCCCCAGCACAACTAAAAAGCTTATTCCAATCCCCCACAATCCTTTGTGTAAAGAAATGTTCTTTGTTATGATCTACACCAGTATGGATAAATTACAACAGAGCAACAGCGGGACGTCGCAAGACAGCCAAGGCAGCACACTGAAAATAACAATTAAGCTGAGCAGAGTTTAAACAAGATTTACGGCAACAAAAAAGCAGTTTCAAATACAATATGTAAATATGGAAATATGCAAATAAGGACGTGGAGTTATAGGTGTCTTAATGACAAGCTTCCAGAAATTGCTTATGGAGATTTACAACATCACCAAACCATGTATGTTTTTGACACTGAGAATAGTAAATTATCTTCTTACTCACTTATAGGACACAACACATAGGGGCACCTGATGCTTAAGGACACAGATTGTAACGTGTGAACGCTGCCAGTTCAGATTCTGGAATAGGGCCCTTGTGTTTTCAGCTTGGATGAGAATGTACCCATAGTCAGGCCAAGGTATTTAAGCTAAAATGCCTCAGGAAAATATCCAGCTGCAAGCTCCTTTGTCTCCAACTTTATGTTAACCTGTTATCTTGTTTTTGGGAGGTCTCCATCTTGATCCACACCTACCAGCCTAGGAGGAGTAACCCCTAGCACACATCGTCCTACCATGCTGTCAGTCACAAGGTTGTTTTTTTTTTAAAACTCTAAATCTTGCAGGCTTCATTTTCGAAGGAACATACCGGAAAGAGAGAAGTATTCTTCTTGCGTAGGTTGGTCAACAGCAGGCAAGCCTGCAGAACAACGGAGAAGCCAACCGCCTAACCATAGGTATAAATGCGAGACGGTTTCTCATTCACTGGGCTTCCATATCCTGGACTGCTACTGTGAGACAGAAAGAGCTGATCTCTGTTCCCCATTGCAGGATAACTGTTAAATTGGCAGGTTCCCCCACTGGGTAATTCTTTAATATGAATGGTAATGTGCCATCATCCACCCGTGGGATTGAGATTCTTCTGTCCTGACACAAAAATCATCATGCTGGGTACTGCTTCCTCAAATGTTCTCGGTTTGAGGTACCGTTTCCGTGTTCCAGGCACGAGATAGGAGCCTGGGGAGTTAGGGTAAAGCCCCATACAGCCTAAAGCAGGAAACCCTCTAGAGACATGGTCTCAGTGATGTGAACCTTGCATTTTGTCAGCGAATGGGTTAAAACGACTTTTTCAGCGAAAAAGTGAGGAATCACGTGATGAAAGCTACAGATTTTGCGAGTTAGGAGCTGGGGAGGGTGAATTTCATAGCAAAAACCCAGTTTATGCACCAACTAATACAGCATTTGATTATCTGCATCGCGCTCTCTGAGTATTCCCAGAGGTGAAGCTTCATTCACCACTTCTGCACAGTGCCAGGGGACTCACGTGAAAAAACTGCAGTTTATTGGCTTCAGAAAGATTCTGTTTTTCCTAAAAAGCTAAATTAACAACTGTAACCACTGGAGAAAGGAACATCTGGGAGAATTCTCAGTGAAATTGGAAGGACGGCCTTAGCGAGTTTCTGGCCTGATGTCTTCTTGCAGAACCCTGCTGAACGGAAACACGTTAAATTGAGAAGCCGTGAACCGGTGGATTTATTCTGTTAAATAGCAGATTGTTGTGTCGAGCAAACATAAGACAGAGCAATGCCCTGATTGAATAAAAGCATAGGCGTGCTGAGTCCTGAGTGTTTCGCCATACGCACCTGTTGCTCCCCTTCAACGTTATTGTGAGACATAATTTTTATATCTTTTATGGACACAAGAGTAGCTTTACTGGCTCTTTAAGCTAACATCAGGAATTCATTTTTCTCTGTACCTGATACGTAGCCCTTAGAATCCAGGGTTTCTGCTACGCAATGGATGAATGGAAGCATCTGCTGCCACATGAGGAAGTTGGGGTGAAATCCCCATGGGAAAGTTACTCAGTCATGAGCTCCAGAGGTGTGAAATTTGGTGAATTTGACAATAGATATTAGGGTGGGATTTAAAGCTATTTCTGCAAAAGCAATTGAGGGATGAGTACCCAAAAGGATCCCTCAATCTCTACCCCACTCGTATAAGAAACACTGCAGAATGAGGGGGACAAATGAACAATTATTTAGGGAAGTGGCCGTTCATACGCAAACAAGTCATGTGGTTCCAGGTACATCAGTGAGAAAGGCAGAATTATCTTGGCACGGGTGCTCAACCCATGGATTGTGACATTTCCAGGTCAATCACAAGATGATTAATGGATGATGTTTCATTTTATTAGTGGCCAAATGATCTGTCACAAACATGAAAATACACCATAGGGAACCCGCCCACCCCAGGTTGGCAAGATATACAGTTGCGACAAAATATGCGGTCGCATTTTCTTTGTGTAAGTAACTCTTACTGTAAAAAGATAAGGCACCTCTGATCTTGGGGATGTGATGTTGTCGTGCCTGTCCAAAGATCACATTATCATCCTTTTATCCCACGGTCCATGTGATGAAAGAGCTTTGTTATTTTTGTAAATTTTAAATCTGGAATACCGGTTGATCTGAACATTCTGATGTCATGCACCCAGAGTGGAGTCAAGGTAGAGCAAGCAGATGAATAATGTGGGCAAGAGACCACAATAACAGCTCAGGCACATACCAATCTATGGCTGTCTCAGTGTAGTTTAAGCACTGTGAGGAATGTAAGTGATATGTCGGTATGAATGCTGCAACGTCAGCTGCTGTCCTACCTGGTAGCAAATTGCTTACATGTGTTACATACTTGGCCAAAAAAACCCGATTATGGTTTGGATTCTGATTCAAATGGGAAAGAAACACGAGTCTGACCAGTGATTTGTCCATGAATGTGAACTGTAACTGGTAGGTGTGAATACCAAATCATGTGGTTTCACTGTGCCATAAGTGGATGGACGAACCAACCATCCTAATTCTCCACAGTACTCCCATTTCTCAAAAGATCTAATTTCCCAAAGGCTGGGAACAGAAGAAGAAGAATGATTTTTTTTTGTCTCGTGCTTCTATTTGCGGTGTCTTTGCCAGTTCACGGTGTTGTGTGAGTGTTTGTGTGTAATAAATATTTATCATGGCTTGTGTGTAGCATGTTTTCTGACACACAAACTCTCTTCTATGGACATGGTTGTGAGTTTTTTTTTTTGATGAGGTAAGCTCTATAAAATAGCTTTTTTGTGATTTGCGAAAAAGAGCAGCATGCAATACCTCACAGAGAGTGGTTTTGAAGGTAAATTATCCCATGCCATTCCCATCAAGTAATGCTGACCGCTTTACTCAGGAGCGTTTCTGAGAGACTTCGGTTCAAGTTCCTGGGGAGATCACAGCATCACAGCTATCCCAGGACAACGAAACAGGAGGCGAGAAACCTAGTCAGCTTTTCTCACAGGCACTCAGTGCCAGAGGTCAAGGAGCCATGGGGAGAGCGGACAACAGTAGCAGGAACCCATGTTGTTGTGTAAGTGAGGGTGCCATATGAGATGGCACACGACAGGAATCTCATCTGTGCAGGTTCCCTGGCTGCTGTGCTCTGTGTCACTTTAAACCAGAGTCTTCAGGGAGAATTAGCTGGCAAATGTGACTCGAGTATAAGGATGATGTAGCAGTGAAAGGAGTTGATGATAAAATGTAATAATTAAAGCTCTAACAAGCTGTCATCTTTGGGTAGGACTTATCAAAATGATGAAGAGTCATACCTATTCGACGTCAATCATTATGGCTGCAGGTCTGTCGGGCAGGCTCACTGGAGTTTCATTTACCCAAAAAATGTTCAGAGGGCAGAAAGACAAATGATTAGTTCAGAGAGATAGCCAATCAGATTGTAGAGGAGGTGGGTCCAAGCAAGAGGAGGCAGGACTCCTCTGCAATCTGATTGGTTATTTTTCTGAACCAATCATTTTCCCTTCTGCCCTTAGAACATTTTTGTGTAAGGAAAACTCCCACAAGCATCCAGCAGACAAGACCCCACTCCTTGTGTGTCACATGATTATTGGTGCATATACATATGATGGAGGCGATGTGCATAGCAGCTAGCATTGTTCAGTGAGAGGTCTGGATACAGGGAGATTATTGGCAAGGTAGAGGACAGGGGGTTCATGCTAAGGAAAGGTTCCCTTCAGTGTCTTTTCTAAATGAGGAAGACAGATGGCCCTTCTGATGAGTAAGTGGTGTTTACTAACACTTCATATTCGTCATGTGGGTTTAAAACGCGGATGTCGGATTCCTTGTCGGCCACAGAGACCAATAAGGACCAACTTCACGCCACAGGCTCGATTCAGTACATTTTTAATTATTATTCATTGTCATTGTATCACCTGGACATTGCAGCTTGTAAACATACTTCCCCATTGCTACTATCCTTGCCCCTGTCACCACAAAGGCCGGGCCTGTCTTGTAAAGGGTGGACCCTGTCAAAACAGGCTCCAACCCCGGCCTGACCTCCCTTGGCAGGGGGTATAGATACGCCCTCTCTTTTTGGAGCGACTGATAATCTATTCTCGAGTTCAGCAGGCCCATTCCCTGGCACCACGCTTTATAACTAAAACTGCAAATAAAATTAACTCTGTCTTAATTCCCCTCCACTAACAACACGTTTGCACTGGAGGTTCTGTTTGATGCAAATGAAACCAAGACCATGAACCGCAGGCTCTAGAGTCTTAGAACCGGGCAGCAGACAGTGGGTGTTAGAGAAATATTACTGACAGTCATATCCTACAGCAATATGGGGCAATAAGAGTAGGAATCTGCTTAGAAGATGCTTTTATTCAAAGCTGTACCGGAAAAGAGCAAATCTGGTTTTGAAATATAAAACTAATGAGGGGGAAAAACAGCAATTTGGAGCTGCTTGATGTAAAAACTGGATTATATCCTTCTTTGCACTCCACAACATCTGGTGGTCTGACTCATGACTTCCCTTCACAGCCCCCTAGTGGTGTAATATAACACCAACACCCAACCGACCCACAGTAACCAACAAGAGCAAATGAAAACTCACATTTTCAGGCTGTATCCCAAGCGTAGACACAGATCTTTACGTATATGTCCGTAGATATCAGCCATGTACTTACATTGCTCGTATAAATTCAATTGAATTTGTTTTACAGTAGGGCTGTAGGCTTGGCTCTAGACAGGCAGGCACCTACTGTCTTGACCAAATTAAGCTCGACAGACTCGGTAGCGCCCCTCAGAGTTCAGCTGGTCACCTGACCTGCTGACCAGGATTTGTCCCCGCAGAGGTCTCCAGGATGTCATGCCCCCCACCGACAGTTCTGTTATGGCGCTAAGTCGACGGAGTTAATGGTGCTTAACTGTGTTTGCACATTTTATTGAATTTAGCTCCTCCAGCCTCAAGATCACGGCCCATCAGGTGCTGTCTGGGTCTCCAGGATGGAAGGTGTCAGCGAGAGCAGTATGCTGACAGCATACACTATTGGCACATTGACACGCCGCCACAAGAGGACCCATTTCGCACCCGAGTCTCGCTGCCTTCTGCTTCATCATGCACAGCCCTACTTACCCCCTTAACCAGAAGCAAAATCATCTGCCTTCTAGGCATAACTTTTATCAAGGAGTACACACTTCACAAGGAAGCAATTCTTCATCTTGACCCGACCTTCTGTCTCCAGGAGCTCATCAAACATGAGACGAAAAGGCAGAGGAATCCAGAGGAGAGAGACAGAGCTCTGTCGATGGAGCAAAATCCGGCTTTACTACAAAGGCAAGCTGATACAACCATCAATACTGTCAGATGAGAAGATGTGAAGGTGGGGGTTGTTTGTCGGGAAGAGATACTTTGATATTTTGGAATGTAAGGAGGGTCAATGTGAGAAATTGGTGGTTGGGGATCTAATTACCCGACTGTAATTGGCAGCTGGGGAACAAGTTGCCATCCACTCAACTCACTGCAGATCAATTATGTTAAGAGAACACCTGTAAGTAGAGTATAATGAGGCCCATTAGAGCTGAGGAGGGCAGAGCAGTTTCTGCACCCAACTCTGCAGCAAAAGAGAGACGGTGAGATACTGAGCACTGGGGGCGGGGGGGGGTAATGGTGAGACAAAAAATGGAGACATGGAGAGACAAAGCAACCTGAGAAATTAAAGGAGGGACGCATCGCTGCATGATGGTGCTGCATATGTTTTCAGAAGAAGTCTTTCACTGCAGTTTTACCACCATCGTAATCTGCCCCAAAAAACATGGCTGCATGCTGCCTTATTTACCCATAATCCCTGGCAATGCTGGGCACTGCTTTCCATTCATTAAGAAAAGTCTTCCCGTAGGAGGTGAAGGAAAATCCAGAATCCAAGAGAAGCCTACGATAGCTCTACACACATCCACCAGGTGCATTTTTGGTAAATCATTTCTATTTGTTGAAAGATGATGCCAGTCTTTATGTATTTGGAGCATGAGCAGGACAAAGATGGCCCTCGATGTGAAAGAGTGGTTAGAAGTTTGAAAAGCAAGAAGCTGAAAGAAGATGAAAGATAAATGGACAAAGAAATAGCTCTTGTACTTTATGCCTTTTGATAAAGGTTGACCATTAAGATGCTGTAAACCACTGTTTCTCAACCTGGACCTCGGCGACCCCCAGGCAATCCACATCTTTGTTCCCTCCCAGTTCTCAGATGGAGCAAAATGGTGGACTGTCTGGGGGTCCTCAAGGACTGGCTTGAGAAACACTGGTTTAAAGTCTTACACATGGGGCAATGATAAGATTTTATTTGCCTTCTGTCATTAAAAAGGGAAAAGACCAGAAGAATGGAGAAGAAGTTGCAGTTGAATGCACTGCATGATCGGCCTTATTTTATTATGTCAGTCTCAGAGGGTAGCCACTATGCTGTCTTCTGATTGGCTAATCACTGAGGCTCAAAGTCTGGCAGAAGGCATAAGGCTTAACATTTAGAAGGCAGGCCTTGTTGTCCTTATAATCTCCCCACCGATTTTTTTGTTAACCCAGACGGTAGGAGTAACAAGCGGTAATGCAGAGGAAGTCTACCCAGAATCCCACCAGAGAAGGCAAGGTGTCCAACAGTAGCCACTGGCAAGCAGGCCCAGAGTGCAAAGTGGCCTATGCAATGCACAGTGAGTCGTTTAGTTTCTCTCTCTCCTGCCACTGTACCATGACATCTGACGTGGCCTGGGCACTCACAGGGGAGGTTTTTTACCCAACGACATGCGCATAAAAACCTACTTTTTACAGACATAATCAGACATATAGATCTACATACTAACACAGACATCCACACACACTCTAGGAAACAATCATATTTCAGAAGGGAGGAAGATCCCCTTCTAAATATCTCTGTGCCTCAGGAGATGATCTGACATGGGTGTCTAATAAACTGAGATCCATGTTACAGCTCTTTAAAGATCAGGGAGATGCCAATAGATAAATGGAAGCAAGGATTCAAAATGTTGCACAGATACAATACCGAATTATCAGGACACCTCCCTTGCAGTGGAGAGGAATCTCTGGGTCTCTAATTTCATGGACTGTTAATTAATAGCTTGTTTCCACATTCAGGCCATTTGATGTATAGGTTTGTGTTTCGCAATCCGGTCCTCTGAGACCCACAGACAGTCCACGTTTTTGCTCCCTGCCATGCCTGGCAGGAAGCTTAGAGGGAGTAAAAATGTGGACTGGCTATGGGTCTCAGAGGACCGGATTGAGAAACACTGGTATAGGTGGTAGAGATGTTCCACACTGTTGGCAGAAAAGTAGAGACAGATTGAGTAAGACAGCGGAATTCTGGGAAGAAGGTACTGTTATCAGCCCTAATCTGTCTGTCAGTGCTGACAGCATCTTGTAAAACTGGAGGTCGTCGGAAGGTCTGAGTGGAAGTCAACCACAAGTACCAAGGCCCCATCCCAGATATGCGTACAGCCAGCTCCTCACAAACAGAAGTGTGTGAGCTTTGAGATCGCTGAATTAAGCAGGGAACAGTGTGATGTCTGCTTAAGAGTACGACGCTTGGCGACTGACGAATCGGAGCTGCGACATCCTCAGTACCGAACCACCGAAGCTGTTGGTCGATGGCTGCATCCCGCAGTATTTGCTTCTGCTCCCTCATCTCAGCGTGTCAGTGCCCAACGTGGCATGGCTTACACTGGCATGAGTAAATCAGAATGCCAGCTCATTATTTCCACTTATCATCGTACTGCATTTGTTGCAAAGTTTCTCAGTTCTTTGTTTATCTTTTCAATTGTCAAGGGACCCAAGGATGTACAGCAAGACACTAAGGCTGATCACAGTGGTATTTGTAACACCTATATTCCAGGGTTTGTCTCAAATGACTCACTTCCCTTGCAGCATAATTTGCTAAGCGCAAGAAGAATAAAGTGAAGCATAAATTAGTCTTACATATTTTATTTCAACGCCTGAAGAATATGTGTAAGATGCATCTATACATTCAGGTTTCATTTACCCATATCTAGAAAGGATTTTCAGTGATTTTCTCTACAGCTATACGCTCGAGTTATTGTTCAGGGATCTGTAAATAAAGGCAATGACATATGCCATCCCGAAGCGATTTAACCACCTAATCTATATGTATGTTTATGTAAAAACCAACACATCTCGTTGGTTCGTGAAAGCAAGTTGCTTAATTTAGCTTTTCTTTAACATCAATTCGTTCATTACTACATTACCCGATGTTCCACTCCGGCTATGTTATCTAATATGGAAGGGGAAAAACAACAATAAAACTACTTTCAAGTTCCATTTAGCTTACACCAGCAACTTGATTTCACAAAGTCACGCAGTAAGTACAGCCGGCAGGTCGCTTGGAAAGTATTTTAAATACAGTCTGCCATCTTCTCCCCTTGGCTGATTCATTTTGAATTATTTTGCTGCAGTCGTCATACAGAAAGTAAATTCTCATCTCGTACGACGGAGCGCGGTGGCTGGTCTACAGCCGCGTATTGTGCTACAGATTAGAGTCGGACGCGGAGTAAATATCTTATCAGATGGAGGATATCAGGGTAAATATCTTATCGACTGGTGGGATTTCTGTCCAGCTGCTGTTGCACTGGATAATTCTCCCACCGCTGGTTTAGCGGTACTGTGCGGGTTGTGCGCAGGAAGAGACAGTGAGCGATGGGTGCGTGACGGAGGGCGGGGGGGGGTTTCTTGCGTTACAGCAGCAGGAACTGACTGACCTTTTCTTTACTATACTATGTATCAGAGGTGTAGGACTGAGCTGGGTACACTCTTCAGCAGCCCCACAGTCACTGATGCGAGAATACTACGAGATCGGACATAAAAGCGGACACATGTGGCCGGGTTGCAGAATAACTACCGCTGGATCCATGCGGACCTCGTTATTTTCAATTTAAAGAGCTCACAGAAGCGGCTCGGTCAATACCTGGTCTACAGGTAGTTCAGCTCTAAGGGGAGACAGCTGACAGCTACTCTCCCGTGTCTACCATTAGCCCTGCTCCTAACTTGCTCAAGAAGGTAAGTGAAGTGCAGACTGTAGGCTACTCTGCTGATGTAGTGCAATATCTGCTGTGCTATTCCATGCAGCACTGAAACCATTGGAACTGCTTTGTTGACCAGCAATAGCGTTTTTTTTCGAAAACGTAAGGGCGTGAAACATACTTTAGTGATGACACATTAGATCGTATTTACACACTCAATTTTAGAATATTTAAATATCTTAAATTGCAATTAGGCAAACATATGTATGTGTGAAAATACCTGGCGCAAATGAGAATATTCCGTATTGATCAAATGTATGCATCTTGTATTGTTATTAACAGTTTTTAAGAAGCTTGCAATTGTGTTAAAAATAATTCACGTATCGCAGTTTCGCAGCCGTACTGGCGGGATCTTTCCTGTTTTACTCGGCTTGCTGCACATTGCCTTGTACGAATATGAAAGTGGCATCAACGCACACGCACCGGCAGCGCTAGGAGGATTATTAGATTACAGGGCTGTCGGCGGTAAAAACGCACGTCTTCACCATGCGCAGCTGCTGGAGGCTTTCGCTGCAGGAAGATCGCTCCGGTTTCTGATGAGGCTTTCCCATAACCTAACGTGGGTATTGTTACTGGGGACGGCAGTGAATCCCACACACAGTTGTCTGCATGCTTCATAGGACGGGGGTACATTGATTTGGCGTTGATCTCACGCGTCCAGATGCGAGCCGCAAATGCAGAAAGGACAGACATATTTCGGTGAGTTTGTTATTTGCTTAGGACATTATTTTAATATTTAAAACATATGTGGCGTGTGCGTGTTTATGATGTTAGCGGGGCGTCTTTATTTCCAACTTCTGAATACTCAGGTAAATCTAAGATAAAGGAAAACTGGCACCCATGTATACTCTGTGTTTCTGCAGTGTCGATTGTTTTTTAAATGTTGCAAAGCGTTTCGTTTGCAGATTTTAAAAAATGTAAAATTTATTTTTATTGGAGGCCGTGCATAAAGGTTTACATTCATTGACCAGTTTGACCAGTTCCATATAGTCCTGATCATTTTCATGTTGCACGCTGTTAAGGTTAATAATTCGGGATACACGGATCTCATTTCGCATAAAATAAAGGGGAAGCATTAAATGCAGAGTGCGAGCATGACGAGTTTTAGTTGGGTACTGTTAATAAATTTCTGTATGTACGTCTGATATGGTCGTCAGAGCCACGACAATTAAACTGGTGAGCGTAAGGATCCGAAATGCCAGACCTTTGAGATGGGAGACAGGGAGGTAATGTGCATGGCGTTATGCTGTAGCCTACATGTGCGCCTGGCCATTTATGCTCATTGGTAAAAGGTATCGGTGATAATTCGGACGCGGCGAAACAATGGCAGTGATCGCAGCTTGAAGCCGATCGCCCGGACGCCCTGATCAGGTCCTTCGGGTTTTCACACAGGAGTGATGAAACGGCGTCTGCTGATCTTCACGAACAGTGCCAGCAACATCTGCGTATTTCTGTGATTCAGTACCAGTTAGTTCCCAGGTACAACACGCACGGTGCACAATAAATCTCTTATAGGTAAACTAAGGGATTTAATTTCCTTTCCCTTTCCGTGATCGGGTTTACTTTTGCGCGCGTGTGTGTTTACACCAAGATAACTCAAATGCGCTTTTTGAATAATCAGTAGTTTGCCGAACTTCTGAACTCCATTGATTCCTAAATGCATTTATAACCAAGGAATGAATGATAATTCGCCAACATAAAATAATCTACAAGCTAATCCGTCCAGTGTCAATAAATCACATAGTTATCCTCAGTTCTTTTCCATCAAAACCTCTTTTCATCTCCCATTCTTTAAACTATCTTTGTATCTGAAAGACCACAGCAGGTTCTTATTTCCATTTGTATTCCAAACGTTTTTGCCCTGTAACACAGCCGACATTCTCAGTTCATGATCAGGCTATGCCTGCATCCCCGTTAAAGCCGTTTTCATTATCAGGGTCTTGATAGCTGAAATTAAACAGGGCAACAACTGAGAAAACAAGAGCTGTAACAGAAGGGGAATTTGTTAACAGACCCCCATGAAACCATTTTAATGCAGTTTGCAGTGAGGCTCCGTAGAAGTGTATCTGCATATTGGGAGTGGCCCTATATCAGATAAATTGGAATTGGAATTGAACTGTCCTGTTACTATGACCAGGATAAACAGCTGGAAGACAGATGGAAGGATTTCTAGTGTTAGTCCATTATTTTTTAATTAAAGAATCAACTTGGCTCCAGATTTATTTTGCCTGTTCACCCATTCACCCATCTTCCATACTGCTTATCCAATAAAAGTTCAAGGTTTCCCTGCAACTTATCCCGGGATATGCCCATTGAATTCAGGGGACACCCTTGATAGGACATCAGTGGATCACAGGCTCATTTACTGTCATTTTTGTTTTTATTTTAAATCATTTATCAGTTTGTGTAATAAATACACACCCGGGACTTGAGGGTGGGGACAGACTCGTTATGCAGAACACCCATGATGCTGTGGGCCTGGTACATCTCACACTGAGCCAGTACCCATAGCATCTTGCCGTCCATTACTGGGACCGGCGCTGGGATGAAGTGCTTTTGCTGAAGAGGTGACCTGCTGGTGACAGAAAGTGCCAAGTACACACCAGGGAAAGGGTGGGGTGTCTGCAGTATTTGGGGGGGGGCGCGCTAATTATGGCCCCGAGGTGAGCCGTTGTGCTAACTGGGCCCTTAGCCGAGGCAGCAGCTGCTCTGACAGGCCATCGTGTCCAACGCCCCACGGAGGTGGCCGTGGGGAACGCGTACCCAGGAAATTAGTGCCTCTGTTTACAAGCAGTGATTATACTGCAGCATGACAGTTAAAAAAATACTTCTCACCCCTAAAATAAACGTGTAGCATTTGCCGTGCAGTTTTTTTCTTATCTGGATTACGCGCTCAAAGCGATTAGCATTTTTCTGTTGTTACGCAGCGTCTTTTGTCCATTTAGCAATGCCGTTTGCTCCTCCTCCTCCGTGTGGCGCTGTCAGCACTCTGAGCTTGTGTCCACCCTCCCCCCCTGCCCCGACAGGCATACAGATGCTCTCCGCCCAGACAGATGCCACGCCCAAGGGCTGCGCCGGTTGCAGCCGCAGGATCAGGGACCGCTACCTGCTGAAGGCCCTCGACAAGTACTGGCACGAGGACTGCCTGAAATGCGCCTGCTGCGACTGTCGGCTGGGCGAGGTGGGCTCCACCCTCTACACCAAGGCCAACCTCATCCTGTGCCGGCGGGACTACCTGCGGTACGCTGGCCTGCTCGCCGCACCGGATGTTTATGTTTCCGTGAACTTGCAGATCCAATTCACAAGTTTTAGCGGTTTTATTACTTAAGAGGAGAATCATACACTATATGGACAAAAGTATTGCGACACCAGCATATCCAGCATGCCATTCTGAATCAGATGGCGTTCATCTGAAGTTGGCCAAGCCTTAGTTGCTATAATAGCCTGCACTCTTCTGGGACATTGTTGGTGGGATTTGCTGCTATCCAGGTTGGGTATTGATGTTAGGTGATCAGGTCCCTCTGTGTGAGCTTGTACGGCTGCCACTTTGCAGCTGGACTTACTTCCAGGTGTCTCCACGTCGCAGTTGCTTCACTTGCAGTTGACCAGTGCAGCTCTAGTAAGACAAATCTGCAGAACCGGCTTGCTGGAAAGGTCCAGTGATGATACCAGGCTGACTGACCTCTTTTGTATGACCCATTCGGCCGCCGTTGATACTAGAGATTGTATGGCTGTGTGTTTAATTATACACCTGTGTGTCAGCAGTGGGTGTGGCTTGTGGGCAATTCCTGTAATTACTATGGGTGTCTCAACTCTTTTCTTTATTTGTCCATATGTCCATCTGAAAGGACTTGCAGAACTTTGGCATTTGAAGTTATTCAAAGCAGTCATTTTGTTATGATCCAAATGTTATACAGTATTTCTTTAAATCACAAGAGAGGAGTATTTTACTAAGGTGCAGATACATCATCTCTTACACGGAAGTCTCACAAGGGTCTATGTGTCCAGTGGTCATTTCTTTACCCGGGACAAAGGCCTAAGGGCTGCTATTAGCAGTAGATAAAAGGATAAACTGGTACAAAAGCAGGTTATTGGGCTCAGCATGAACTTTCTGAGGAGGTAACGGCCATTTCTTTCTAAGGTTATAGCTAAGGGAGCGCAGTAAGGCTCTGGCTCATTTTAACTTACATGTTTGAAGGCCAAATATGACAATAATATCCGTAATGACAGGGAAGCGTTTCTCTTTCGGTAGCTGAGAAATTTTCCGAGTTAGCAGGCCTAGGCTAGTCAGAGCAGTGGCCCGAGGACGTCTGAAGTGTGGTGAGGTGGTCCCAGACAGGAGGAGTTCAGCAGAACGTTCAAGGTTTTGGGTCATTTTCAATAAAGTCGATTACGGTTTGGATCATTCACAGAAGGACCCAAATCCAAAGCCGCTGCCATGAAGGAGGATGCTGGGAACAGCACAGACAGTGTTGCAGCCTTAAGGAGGTCATATGTCATAGGGGAAGGTGGTGCAGATGACAGACAGAGGTGTGGCTGGTCATGCAGGCCTCAGCAGGCTGCTGCAGCCTCGCTCAGGCCGGCGTAGCGTGTTCAGATCAGGGAAAACGGATGGAATTACGGCTTTTTTCACCTCCACGGCAGCCAAGAAGCAGTCATCCTGACAGCACAGCTCCTCCATCAGCAATGCAGAAATGGGGATACGTTTACGGACAAACAGCTTCGTAGAATCAGCGTTACGATTTTCCATGAACTCAGTAGACAGGAACAGATACGTGAAATGCAACTGTAGCAAGAAATCAGCACGAGTCAAAAACGAGTCCTGACATCTATTCTTTTTCAGTGTAAACAGGCATACATGAGGGGCAGAGTGCTGTGGGTGATGTGTAGAAGAAACACCAGGACTCCACTGAGGTGTCTGGAATATTTTGCCTGGAACCAGACTTTCATCTGTTTATTGTGTTTCGGTGTTTGAACAGTTTAGAAATCAGCACGGTCACCATAGTGACCTTTTACAAACAAGGAGACTACCAGCATTCCCGTGTCACACCATTATGACATCACTGACTGCGACAAAGTGGAACAGATAGTTCTGTCATAAATAGGGTTCATTTACCACTGATTCTTGAATTATATAATAATTTAAAAGCAAAACAATAAATATTGTCACAACACTACCTACCAATAACTAAACTTTCCTACAAGCAACACAACTTAGATTAACTGTTTATAGCAATTAAACAATTATGGATCATCTACAACTGGTTAATTGCTAATATTCCAGAACTATCCGAAGAGTTCCCTTGTGATTTTAAACATTTTGGGTGTTCTTAGAATAATAAACACATTTACACACCATTCACAGTTTTTCAACTATACTTGTGGATATTCCATTGGAAATTGGCCTGTCGCTATTTCTTACTGTTGGATCTTATGCGGTTGTTCTTGGCTGTTATCTTGGCATGGGAATAAGAAGGAAATAGGCGGTTTTATTCAATTTAAATAGTCGAGCCGCGGGGCTCAATAAATCATTTTGCTTTAGGAATAGAGTGCAGCCGACCTTACAATTATACTTACCAAAAATATTCATCCAAGTGTTGTATTAAGTTGGCCTTAACTTGGACTTAAGACAAGGAATGTTCTTACAAAATGGCCTGACGCCAAAATAAATACCTATGCGCAGTTATCAGACGCAGTGACAAAGAAACATGCTTGAGCACATTTCATTGTACATACGTAATCGTATATGATTCATACAGATGGAGGTCAGGAGGCCGCAGCAAGCTTGATGTGATGGTGTTCTGATGTCGCTTAACTTTCCGATAATACTTAGGGGTGAGACTTAAGAGAGACTGCAGCTGGGCACACGGAATCAGCTTTACCTGCCAGGCACGTTGCCATGTACATTAAACAGAAGAGTCTGTGGGTGTGTTTGATAATAGAAACATGAGTTAACTTGGTACACAAGCACAACAAGTAAATGCTGAGCTTAAATGTGGATACTTCCATACATATACTGTACTGTACAAACGTCTTAGGCAGTCAAAGATACATATAAAAATAAAGATGTTTATCTGGGTAGCAATTGTATATTTGCTCAAGAAAAAAAAAACACCATTTAACATTAGAATGTATGCAAATTAAAAGTAACACAATAAAAACGTACAAGAATTTTTTTTTTGTTTTCTCCAGAAAGTCACAGATATCTTGCTGGATGACTAGAGGAACACTGGTTCAGTTCCCAAACCACTCCTCAGGGGTACCTCAGCCATTCCATATATTTGTTAAATTTGATCACCAGTTTAATTAGTTAGTTATAATTCAATGAGGCGTTGATTAGCCAAACAGGGTGTGTTAGTGATTGAGTCAAAAAACACACGGGTGTATTGGATGGTTGCTGCAAATACTGGGGTAACTTTAAGAGAGGTTTTGAAATGGATAAGTTGACATACTTTGACTGATGCAATATAATTGTTGTTCACCAACACAAAGATCATTTAGACAAACATTTCTTTGACCCAAGACCTTTGCACAGTACTGTGTATCAGAACTTAGTGATTTCAATTAAGAAACAGCTACAAAAAATAGCACCACTGCAACTGTCAGCTAATATTATACACAAGCCGCAAGGCTAACAGTACTGAGATCATTAATACTGAGGAATACTGGCATGCTGCATGCACAGGAGGCCGTGATGATCAGACGCCCCCCCCGGGTGGCGTCGTTGAATAAGGCCAGACGATGGCACCTTTTTCATTAAATACCTGCACATCAAAGCGGCATCACAGAAAGCAGGCATAGAGCGAGGGGCTGAAAGGAATGCGGTGGGTTTGAAGCCGTTAAATCACAACGGGGCGGCAGAGATAACGGTGCGCTGTAAACACTCGGCCCAAACGGTGCCCCGGAGGTGACGACAGGAATGCAGACGGGTAGCGGGTCGCGGCTTGGGAAATGGCGAGTGAGTCCTGCCTAGTGCCACTGATGTTTTATTAAACGTAAACCTTATTTAGCCCTATGCCCACGACTTTAGATGGGATTCCTGAAGATTTACGTGACAGATAACGTTCTGTAACTGGCACCACCCCTGTGTTTTAGGTCTAGCGTGAAGCGGTCCCGGTGTCACCCTCTGAGGTGTGGATCTCAGAACAGTTCTGTTCCAAGGCCGTGGGCTGAAATCCTGCAGCCGGCAGCATAATTTCACCATCGGGCCCTTGAGCGAGGCCCTCAACCGGAACCACTGCTGGTATTGGCTGGCCCTACTCTCCGATTCTCACTTATGTATAGCTTTAGACGACGTCTTCTACCAAACGGATAAACGTAATATGATGTCCCCCTCATTTCTTCGTCCTCGGGCCTCTGAGAGAGAAAGCGTGTTATCACTGGGTCAAAGTGGCCAGACAAAACGGCAGGAGTGAGGCCTTCCAGTCCGTCCTTTGCCCGCCATCGGGCACCCGAGCCTCAGCGATGCCTGACTGTAGCATGCGGAGGACACTTGCCTGGAAGCTAAAGCCAATACTGGCCCTCTCATTATTGTTTTGCCATCGACATGAAAGTAGTACTATTGATTCTTACCCAACCGAGCTTATCAGAGGAAGAGCGCAGGATTGCCCGAGAGCTGCTGTGACAACTGTGGTATTTGCCAGATAGGCGAACTGGGGCCGGAATATGCCGGAATGCGGAGGGACTGCTCACCGTCAGTCTACCCTGTGATGTTTGTCTGCCTCCCGCCACTGTCTTTGTTATCCGGAGTTGCTTCTCTTGCCTTTTGCCTGCGTTTCATAAATTGTCACTTGACCACCGGTGGCAAGCTGGAAAAAAACAGCAGCCGAGTGCCACAGCTTAATGCTGCCCACTTAGTGTCCGTCGCTTTATGACTCAGATCTGTTGCTGTTGCAGCTTCACCTCGTGCTGCCCTCCCAAAGCCTGCTTGTGGGGGAGGGATAAACAGTGAAATGCTGTTAATTTCAGGACCTAAATGTGGCTACAGAAAAGGGGAATGAATAAAATTCTGGAAAGGTACTGAGAGACTCCAACATGCTTTACTCCTGTCACCCATCTTGATTAACTACTTAAGTAATCGATTCATTCCAAACAGAAAAAAAATCGGCCTTGCTAGCTATAGCCCCAGTGGATGAGCAGGATAGAGGCTCGATGGCTCCTGGAGATTCCTCTGTGCAGCACAGAGCAGTGCAGCGTTACAGGAGCTCCCAGACACGACGGGCACGTACCACAGAGCCACAGAGACTCCCAGTGGGACTGGTGGTTAAGCCCTAATGACTTGCCAGAGGTGCAGACAGAGACCTTGCAGTGTGGTCAGGGCAGGCATGGGCAAGAGCAGCAATGGCACTGTTAACAGTCTGTTGACCCTCACAGGTGTTGGAATGTGGCTGTAGGTCCTCTGAGATTGATGCTAAATAGGACTGAGACCACTGACTGTAAATACCTCTGCGACGGACCGGCCCATCCAGGGATTCCCGTGCCGTGTGTTCTGTCCCGCCTGGAATAGCTGTAAGGCCTTCCATAGCCCTGTCCATGGAAGAAGGAAGGATGGAGGGACGGATAGATAGATGGATGGATGGAACTTGCAAATACACTGCATTGCAGTGTGGCTGATGTCACATTTGGGAGCACTGCAGGAATGTCACTCCAGTCTCTGTGGAGGCGCGACCCTGATGTCTGAATCCATTACGGCTGTGATCATAACTTGCCACTGAATAGGTTTCATACATATGAATGCACAGAAGTATCAGTTCTTTTCCACACTGAATGCATTGCCCGATCCGAAGCAGTTCTTCATTCTTTCAGCCCTTCCATTAAATTCAAGGTTCTTCACACCAGCCTAGGTTACATGTTGCTGTATATAGTGAGATAAAGTCAGTCTCATTTTTTCCCCCCAAGTACATCACAGTTTGTTGACTACGGTTATGATGAGGACAGTACTCAGTTGGTACCCACAGATAACTTGAACCTAGAGCTTTTTTTATTGGCTCAGATTTGTCATGTGACTGATTTGCTACTTGATCTTGGAGCTTATGTTGTTGCAAAATACAATGATTATCCCATAAACTGCTCAAGCAAAACATGTATTGATTTCCAGCACTTTCAGAAAATACAATAACTTTATGGTTACACAGGAAAGGCTAGACTTCATTTTCAGCACCCAAAACAGAAATCCAATGTGGAAGACAGCGGGTGGAAACACACAACAGAACCCCCTGCCTCACGGGATTCATCAATCCCAATCTGAGCTCAGCCATTATAAACAACAGCGTGACTATATTTAGCACTTTTGCTTATAAATGAGCTTTAAAGAAAGACCAGTAGCCCAGTGCTACAACCTACTGGTCGAATTCTCTCCATTCTCTTCCCCCCAGTTTCTCTCTTAAAAGCTGAATGGATGTTGCAGATAAAGCTTTTTGCTGTGGAATACAGGGTTCAAAGGCAGAAACCTAGGTAGCATAATGTCCCCATTAGCCACAGGCGTCAGCTAATGAGCCTAAAAGCATTAAGAGCTTTGACATGATTGTGTAATTACTACATGGGGTTCGACATGCGTCACCATTAACCTTACAGCACGGCAATTTATTTTGCAGGTCTGCAAAGTGCCTCGCCGAATATTAGCATAGAACAGCCTGGCTCTTTCATAAAAGGTTTAATAACTAATTAAACCTTAGATGTGGGAGGCAGATGCTTACAGCATAGGTTAAGGACAAGAAAAACAATTTTCTCTCCAAAAAAAAGACCACCCTGGAAACAGAGCTGATTTGGAGAAGCACTTTCATGAACGGTTTGGCAGGAGCTGCCCAAAGCTCCTGCCCTTTCAGAATACCTCAAGGAAACGTCGAGTCATTAACTGTGCCCTGGTTTGGCTGCTCCAGATGAATACAACACGGTTCCCCAACCCAAACCTCAGGGACCCCTAGACAGTCCACATTTATGCTGCCTGCCAGGTCCTGGTACAAGCAAGAACGTGGACTGTTGGGCGGTCCCTGAGGACCGAATTCGGAAATACCAGAATACAGGATAGCAGATGATAGGAGTAAACGGGAGAGAGGGGTTGTAAAATACAGAAAGCAGAGGCGAGATTCTGTCCCCATTTAAAGCACGTTTTTACTCCCTCAGGCTGACATTTGGGTAATATTCCACAGTAGGTCTGGTCTTATTAGGGAGGAAGCAGTAACTGATAATTAACCTCTCACTGTGCAGCTGAAGATTGAATGTTAGCTGGGACACGGGGAAAAGAGTCTGTTCTGCCCCCAAACAGAAGACTTTCACCCCAAGTTCCAACTTCTCGCTGTGCTAACACGCCACTGCTTGCCCCCCCACCTGCCTTTTTTTTTAAAAAATTTACGCTCCTTATTTACATTTATATGGCCACCTTATTTCCCTGCCGAAGATGGACTGTAACGTGGGGTCAGGAGGCCTGTGCTCAGCATCGCCAGTGATAATTTAGACGCAACAAATCATTGGCCTGTTATTAAGCCAGAACCTGTAATTATGCACATTTCCATTGATTTCCCAGGCTGGAGAGTGAGATCTGAGGTTTGCTTGTGGCCTTGTGAGTCGTTGTGGGCTGCCGTGCATCATGGGATAGGCGGAATCTATCATGTTGACTGATGACAGGGAAGCCAGGCTCGGGGTCTGCTGGTTAATGTAGTGCGTAATTAACTGTCATTTGCTTAGTAATGGGTCGATGATCAATGGTTTGCATGGAAACAAATTCTAATCAGGTAGCTGATAAATGCACACCAAGCCTGAGGCATTTGAGGGTGGGGGGGTTGGCGTTAGGATCTCGGACAGCATCGTCTGGGGTGGTTTTTTTCTACATCACTCAATTTTCCGTAGAAAATGGACAAGCACCAAAACAAAGTGATCCTTAATTTACCCCTCCCTGTTTTTCTGAACACGGGTGCTTTCAAGTCTGGGTTTCCAACCCCCCCCCGCAGTTGGTGGCCACTATTCCAACAGGCCACTGGGGGTGTGGGGGCAGGGATCGGTCAATTTCCAAAACCAAAGCACCCCAGCTTTTCGTACGAACCCTGACACCTGTGCGTTCGGACTCAACATCAGCACCCCCCACTCTGTTGCAAGTTTGACCAGTTTGTGAATTTTTTGTATGCCGTAAACTGTGGACAGCAATAGGTTGTGACCCCCTACTTTAGAGGCTGAAATACCATATAATTGCAGCCCATTGTTGAAGAGATGCCACTCCCCCCCATCATCCTTCCATTTTACATCTATATTCCTTTCGTTTTTTTCCTCTCTCTGAGCACATGTGTGTAATTATGCATTTTATTTTCAAATGATGCTGTCGTGTCAAAGAGATCACTCTAGTGTGTGATTAAAAGTCTATGGCTTTAAAAGCCTGTGTTCATTTTACGGGAGGATGAATTAATCTTTATTGCATACAGAGGTGTTGCTACTTGTATGTTGTCCAAAAGGACACTGGTAAATGGTTTTTTAGTTCTGCTGTGAAAGCGAAACATTCTTTTAGAAGTTCAAATGGTTAGCACTTTGTGGAATCATTTAACATGTTGCTCAAATATGCCAGTTACATAATTTTTCAGCTGGATGCCCTGTTGATGCGTAACAAACTGAATCTAATTCAGCGTGTTATTTAAATCCAGTGACAAACAGAAGAGAAGAGTAAGTGCATAATAAAAAACATGTTTTTTTTCTTTTAGATTCTTCACTTGAATAAATGTGTGGCTCAGTGCCACTGGCTCACTTTATAAAAATGAATTTGACATGCTTTTCTGGTATAGTTTGTATGAAATGTACTGTTCCTGTATATTCCTGTTCACAGCTTTACTGACCTTATGAAACCACAGAATGGATATAACAGCCTCATCTACAGTCGCACTCATTAGGCTTGTAATCAAATGAAAATAAACAGTTTAACTGAGTGGGCACCATCAGAGTTAGCATGTTCACATAGCTGGAATGCCTTGCGTCTTGAGTGGCATGCAATTATGGAATTAGATGTTGTGTTTGTACTCATAGGAGGCACCCTTTCTCCCCCCTATCACTAGTACTGTTTGGAATGTCCACACTGCATTTTGGGGTTAGCAGAAATAAGTATCAGAAAGGAATAGTCCATTGTCAGACTGCCTGGGGGGAGCACTATCTAGCGATGCAATAGTAGGACTCCTCAGAAAAAAACCTGTGACCCTGTGGCGTCCATTTGTGCCCATTTGAAAAGGGAAGCGTTCTGCATTTTACTCGGTTGTCATGGTAGCGGATCACATCTATTTGCGTTCGTTATATACAGAAGTGCCATTATCGTCGGCACTGGAGGCGCCGCGGGTCGCTAACGATTTATCCATTACGTGTGGGATTAAAAATAAATGATGACACGTTTTTTTTGCTTGATTAACCGTACCACACGTTAAACAGACATTATTTATTGATTACTGAGGAGACACACTGCAGGAAAAGTGCAGCTAGTTGAATAAACATCAGTGCTTTATACTCTAGGAATAATTTTTCAAATTACTCTCTCTGCTTCAGCCTGTATAGCCCTAGTAGTTGTGGGAGAATGCCTCACAAAGTTTCCCTAATGGTTTTTTATATATTTTTTGTTATCAAGTGTTTTTATAGACCATAGAACATGTATAGAACATTTTGTCTGTGGAATGTCCCAAACATTGACGCTGCAGATGCCGTTAAAGCGTCAGTGTCTGGTGCCCTCCTTTCCCAGATGGGGGTGTCCTTCCATGACAGGGCAAGCGTACCTGAGGGCTCCTTCTCTTACAGCATCCACCCCTCCGATGGGGGCTGTCTCTCGCAGGTTGTTCGGCGTGACAGGAAACTGTGCTGCCTGCAGCAAGCTCATCCCTGCCTTCGAGATGGTCATGAGGGCCAAGGACAACGTGTACCACCTAGACTGCTTCGCCTGCCAGCTGTGCAATCAAAGGTAAGTTTAAGAGCTGGTGGTGGAGCTTATTACTGCCTTAACCAATGCTGAGGCTTGTACCATCAGTAGGGCGGAGACAACCTGTGGGGGCGTGGTCACAATACACATTCAATGGTCATTTATTAGGTCCCCTATGTCACACCAGGTAGGACTCCCTGTTACCTCTATTAGAACCTCAGGGGTTGATAAGCTGTTGCCTTTCTGCACACAGCTGCTGTACTGAGCTGGTATTTCTGCACCTGCAACCTTCCCGTTAGCTTTAATGAGTCTGGCTGTTCTCCTCTGACCTTTCGCATTACCAAGGTGTTTTCAGCAATAGGACTGCCACTGACTAGATGTGTTTTGTTTATCGCACTATATTCTGTGAACTCCAGGAGTCAAAAAACTTTACTGAAGCACTCGCAAGGTACAGCAAATAAGATGCCCACTGAGTTTATATATTTATTTTGTAGTGGTGGTGTAGTGGTTACTATGATCGTATTGATTCATCACCAGCGTGTGTAAATATCCTGGCTTCCTCTGAGTGCTAGAAACGCTGACCCAGCTCCTCAGCTCCCGCTCCGCTCATCTCCGTCTCCTTCTCATCCCCCGAAGTGCGTGTAGCACATCCCGCGCGGGCTTATCGTCTTGTCACTTACGCAGCCCGTGCGGACGGACGTGGCTAATGTGAGAAGCCAGCCCGCTTTCCCCAGCAGGCCAGCACACAGCAGCCAAGGCTTCTCCCAATTAAAGTCACTTAAGCTACACAGCGGTTTCATTTTATCCCAGGACAGGCTGAGTGTTTAATACACATCAGCAGGCCTCACTTGCTCAGGCTAGGGTCACTCCAGCATGTCTAAGTGTCTGTCACAATTTCGTTTGATGGTAGAAGATTTATGGGTGGGCACCCACAAGGTTCTAAAAGTGCTCGACTGTCTCCTTTCCCCAGAAACACTTTTAGTGTGTTGTGGGCACTTTAGTCACCTAACTGAAAGAATGATGTTGAAACAATGACTTCAATCTTGAAGCCAGGTCACATGCAGCAGAATGTGGTTTTTAAGAACCCCCCGAGGGCCCCATCTTATCACGTATCATTAAGATGAAGCAAAATTAGATAGAAGAACCATATGTGAATATGTGTACATATGTAACGAACAGACTAGGAGGACCCAAACGCAGAGTGAAATGATGTTTACCTCAGACTCAATAACAGGCACGGTCAAAACCGGAGAGGGAGAAAAGTTAAATAAGCAAAGAATAGAACTCAAAGTGAACGCACGGACAGCATAAGCGCTGGGCTTTAATCAGGTGACTCGTTACTGGGGATGCGTGGGAGCTATCCAGCATTGCGGGGAGGATGACCTCTGGGGAGGTGGCCATGGTCTGGCTTGTTTGGATGAGGGCTTGACCATATCGTTACCGTCCAATGAAAAACGCATATCTCAAAAAATCCATTATTACAGGAGTGTGACAAAACACGATTTATCGGAAATTACTTTACAAAATAAACCAAAAAACATCACAGCAAGACACCCTTAGCACCATAAGTCAAATATTGTCTCAGCCCTCAGTTAATGGTTTAATGTTTTAAATGTGGATTGTTGTCAGTGAGGCAAATTCATCAGTGTCAACAAATTGCAAACGAATCTTGCTTTACGTTTACAAATATCAATGACCTTAGCTAGGTATCAACATTAAGTTGCTAAAATTAACAGGATAAACAACTAATATAAAACCGACCTTCATGAATATAAACATTAACTAGTACAACCATAAATACTAAACAGATGACTTCATAACAAATCTTTTCATTGGTCAATTATATGTCAAACTACATCAGTAAATAGAGGAGAACGGTTGTATTCCACGTATAGTAAAAAAGTCACAATTGTCAGAAAGTGGACGACATCGTTTTCTTTGGACAGCAATGATACGATGAACCTTTTCTTGATGTGACTGAATACAGTTTGTCAGTGAAAGCTACTTAGCACTGGAAAATGACACTGTCTAGATAGGGTGTTAGTGGGTTAGGGTTTATAAAGAATCACACAATCACCAGCCACAGTTTCTTAAAAAAAAAAAAACAGGGCTAATTAGCTGGCTTTCTAACCAAATTAGGGTAACATAAGAGCTGTAGAAGCTCTCTGAGCTGACCTATCTGCCCCTGTTATGTTGTTTGGCTAGCCTAGCCTATGCTAACATCATTCTGTGACCAGCTTTCTTTCTATCACATGCTCGTTGGGAAAAAAAGCCTGCGGCTTCCTGTGATGTACTTTTGGATATAATTCCACTTGATCAACAGTCCAGGGGTGCGTTTCTCGAAACCATCGTTGCAATTTCCGTCGTTCAAACTATGTAAGTACGATGCAGGTGTTTCTCGAAACCATAGTTCAAACTACAGAGGTAACGATACTGCAGACTTACGTAGTACAATGCATTGTTCAACGACGCCGGTGTTTCTCGAAACCATAGTTCCACCGAACGTTCGCAAACACTGTCGTTAAGTTGTGTAGTAAGCGTAGTTCCGGGTAAATACATCAGCGATGGTGGAAAATGCAGTCTAATAAGGGTATAGTCACCGTGTAAGTAAAAAATGTAATAATGTTTAATACATAATAAAGAATAATTTAGCTCTACGATCACATATAATGTGAAGTTGTCTGAAAATGTAGTTTGAAACGTAATTGTTGCTTGGGTCTCTGGTCATAAGTACGGTAACTGTCTAGTGAGCGATAGGGACAAATCTCTGACTGCAAAGAATTAATTACCACAGGGGTGGCTAATTTTATCCAGAAAGGACCGTTATCCCTTGTATGTGTACATGTGTATATTTGTAGACCTATGCAGACCATTGGGTGTTGTGCAGTTTCTTCATTATACAAATAACTTAAGAGGAACAACAGTCACCTTAGAAAAGAGTACAGCATTTCGATAAAGTACTCCTTATTCACTGACAGCTGTCATTCCCATAATGGGAGTGTAGAATGACACTACAGCGGTCAGATACAAATACATGCCTTTGTACTTGGGAAATTACGTCTATAATGTTTGGATATTACACGCATCTGTGTATTCCAGTCAGCTACTAGCATTCTGTAAGCGACAACGTCGGACCAGGAATTTGTAAGTGGTCGTAGTGTGACTGAAACACAATGAACTGCAATCAACGTAATTGCAGATGGAGCGTCTTTCATAAAATGCAGTGTCATAGCTAAAAGTTCTGTTTACCACTCCAAGAAGCGTTGCATTATTTTGGCGCGATTGTTTTTGTAACTTTTGTGAGTTGTTGCGCACGGCTTGCTGTGAGTCTCACCAATCAGCGCTGGAACCATTGTAGTTCAAACCACGGTATGTTCGCCGTGGGTCTGGCCAATCAGCGCTGGAACCAATGTAGTTCCAACTACGGGAGTCCTAACTAACTAACATGGTTCGAACTACTGTGGTACAATGGTTTCGGGATACAGTCATTGTTTGGATGTTGGTTCAGTGTTGCCAACTATTTTCAATGGAAAGTAGCTAAAGTCTGCTCGGACAGTTGGCAAATGTCGCTTGATGACATCATGCGCATATTTGCATGTTGATGACGTAATTACGTCGTATTTGCATTCTGCGTGTTTTCCCTAATGCTTCCTCCTGTGTCCAATATAAAACTGTTATCAATTACGTTACATATTTTCTGTCAGACAACACAACGGAACTTATTAACCAGCAG
>JABFEA020000067.1:22360254-22377626 GCA_019775915.2 Cyphomyrus plagiostoma
ACTGGCGACATTTGGAAAGTTGCTAAGGTTTGTCCAAAAGTCGCTAGATTTGTCGCTAGGCGCTTTTTTGAAAAAAAAGTCGTCAAGGGGGTCTGAAAAGTCGCTAAATCTAGCGACAAAGTCGCTAAGTTGGCAACACTGTGTTGGTTAGTTTGAACTACGATGCATCATTAATGCTAACTTCCGTCGTTGTTCGAGAAACACACGCCAGATAAATAATAAATAAAATCCTGCGGCCATGATGGGCGGGCCACTCACCTTCAGCAAGGTCTGCACTCTTCTGTCTGTCTGGGCGTTTGTTCAATGAAGTCGTCCGCATGACGTCCAGTGTCAAAATGCAACCTGAGCGAAATAAATAAATCTACTACCATGTGCGGCTGTAAAATATTATTTTAGCCTGATATTAATGGAAAGGTCTTGAGAGTGTGTAACATATGCGTCGGGATTAACTTGAAAATGTGAAATCACTGGCTGAGAGGTTACAAGATGGATGGAAAATATTCCATGAAAAGCTCCCTCACCCTTTTAACAAATCGCTGGCTGCTAATGGGTTATCACATCCCGACTTGAATCAGCAGATTTATCTGATGCTGCCCCACATTCCATTTATCTCCTGTTGGCGTTTGTGGCAGTGAGCTGCAGTTACATGGGAATCATCCAGCCTTGGTAACTAGTAAAACATCAGAAATTCTAGAACCTTAAAGAACTGTGGAATAGGCCACCCAAGAATGTCATTAGGTGTTCATGATCTGAAGCGAGTGGTCGAGACACCTGGGTTACCGAGTGTTATTCTGCTCTTTGCTTAGGCTGGCGTCAGTGTCTGAAGGTTAAGTTAATACCACCACATACTGACATGTAGAAGTTCCATGTGGTCCTGTACTGGTAGACCCACAGTTATTAATGAACACAGCATATTATGATGGGGTTACGTTCCACTAAACCTACTGCAGAGTGAAAATATCATTAGGCGAAAATGCATTTTTTTATCTAACCTAACAAATAGCATAGTTTAGCCTATAGCCTACTTTAAAATCTACATGCTTAGAACACTTACATTAGCCTACACTTGGGCAAAATCATTAACACGAAGCCTGTTTTGTAATAAAAAGTCAAATATGAATATCATTTAATTTATTGAATAATGTACTGAAGTGAAAAACATCGTAAGGTTTAAATATCGCAACATGAATTTACGTAAACCGGGGAGCGTCTGTACTGAAATTCAACAGCAAGTCGGACTGACCTCTGGAGATAAGGTGAGAAACGTAGATCTGAGCCACAAGAAAAGTTGCAAGACAAAAGTGAGCTAAAATCGAAAGGTTTGGCAGGATGAAGCGGACAAGTAAAGTGGAGAATAAATGTCAAAGCAGAGTCCTGTTAGCAGAAACATGCAAGCGAGAGGCTTTGTCTCAGTGAAGATAATTTCATGGGAAGCATGAGTCATGTAAACGGGGTTACTGTACTGAATAAATCGCCATTCGATTAACCTCTCTATGCATCTGGTTTATTAATCTAGAACTGCACAGTAATGTTTAAGCCCTTGTGTTAGAAGCTTACATAATGCCACATTGTGACAATTTCTTGAAGAAAATCTACCTTAAACAGATATAGTGGAACACTAGCAGGGTGATACTGTATTTTAATTTTAGCTTAACTGAGTATTCAGAGATATGGACTTAACACGTTTTCCTAATGAGTTGATTCGCCTTATGGAAATACTGCCCCTCTCGATGATGAGGATTCCTTATTTCAACAAAAAATTGTGTTCTTTGGCTTAAGTGTGGTGCTCTGGGGATGAGCACTCAGAATTGCTCTGCTTGAGCTCTTCTGGGGATGGAGGCTAATGCTTTTCCCATGGAAGACCTTGATAAAAGCAGGCCAGGTGACCCCAGGTGAAGAGCCCGACCCCCTGCCCAGCCAGTGTCCAGCTTCCCTTGAGGATGTATAACAGCCCTGGGGGCAGTCATGTCAATCTCAGTCCCGACTCGAGTGCAGTGAAAGGTCAAGTATGGCCCCCTCAACGACAAAAAAAGGTCATGTGTGTTCGCATACTGGCAAGGACCCACAGCGCTGCCCTGCTAATGAAAAGATGTGTTCTATTGGTGCTCCCTGAGCACCATGGGCAACATCGTTAGACCCGATCTCTTGGGGCGACAGCCCGGAGTATTTTATCCCTAATGCCAATCTTCCTTCAGAAACAAAAAAAAAAAAGTCAAGCCTCAGACGAACTTGGCTTAGCCCAGAATCTTTTCAATAGAAGTCGTCCTGCGCAACACCCTGATTTCCCCCCCCCCTCCACTTCCCACAGGTTCTGCGTGGGTGACAAATTCTTCCTGAAGAACAACATGATCCTGTGCCAGACGGACTACGAGGAGGGCCTGGTGAAGGAAGGCTATACCGCCCAGGTTCGCTGAAGCCCCTTAGAAGGAGGCAGAAGAGGCCAGCCTCTGAAGGAACCTGCAGTCTCAGACTAAAAGCACCCACTGCTAATCCGGGCTCACCTTCTTATATGTATATAACAAACCCCCCCCCCCTCAGTGAAACAGCAGTGGAGAGGACCAGGATGTTTTCCTGACAGACCACTTTTGTTTCTCAACTATTCCTACAAGCACAGCTAGTATAAAGACTTCACTAGATACTGGGGGCCAGCGAAGATCTCAGACTCGAGTGGGTGGATCCACTGGTGGGTCAAAGAACAGAAGCAACCTTAAAATCTCAGGTTGAACAGGGTTCCTGTAATGGGAGAAGAGCATCCCCAGTCCACAAGATTCTGTCGTTCCTGTTCTGAAGTATGTAATTAACTGAACTGAATCTGGTTACATTGAAGCAAGGGCCAACGTTGTGAACATTTCCCCAAACCCAATCCAGAAAAACTGAGTTGCAGAACAAGTGTCTTTTTTTTTTTTTAATTGCTGTATATATTTGAACGGGTATAATGAGTTAAGAAGTTTGAGCATCAGAATGCAAACACTTGAATTTTGTGGTTCTTCATTATTTGCATTGGATATTTTTAGGACGGCATGTTAAAAAGTATAGAAGGTATTGGCGCTGTGCTGACCATGCTGCACATATCTGTTGCCTTATTGCATGGTCTGCTGCACAGTGCAGAGAAGAAGGTGTGAGTTGTGATGTATGTGATGGTCGTCAGATCCAATGTAGCATAGTAACTCGGTTCACATGCTAGTACGGGAAATAGCTTTTATTAAGTTGATCTTTTTGAATTGTATCTCTATAAACACGTTTAGTATTCATTTTACCCAGCATGGACTACTGTTATACATGAAATACAGCGTCATAATCATTTTAAACACAGATGGTAATACAGTTTTATTGTGTTACACTTTGTGACGTCATTATTTGGAACGGTAGTAATTGCAAATCATCTGCTGTGAAACCATCAATACTGAGGCCTTTTACTGGAACTTCTTTCTGGTAAATAATAGGACCAGCCTCCCTTAAGTAACTTTGTATAACTCAGAAGATACTTGTTCCCCTAAATTAACATTTCTTTGTGAAAATCATGGAATTTATAATTGGATTTATCCGTGCTGTTTTTCCCCAATAAATAGGAAAAAAGGGAGTTCCTTAATGGACTTTATGCGCTTTAACTTTCCATTTAAAAGACAGAATAATTCGAATCCTTCTGGTAGCTAATCTATAGATGAATCATAGCCTGACACTGGCAGCTTTAGCAAGCTGTACTCTCACAAGCACTGTCCGCTTTAGTGGATTGAGATTTATTCATTTCTTTATTTTTTAATCCCAGTTTGTAAAGCACAAGTGGTCACGTGAGCAGCAATGTGCCACTGGACAGCAGGTGGCACACAAAAGATTTTCAAATTAATACACTGATAATGAAATAAAAGCCTCACACAAAACGGGGATAAAGTCCCTTCAGGCTCACAAAAGCAAGCTGAAACCCAGCTAAATGAGCTTAAGAACAAAAACTATTATATTATATACAAAAACCCCACATGCAGCTCTCCACTGACACACTCCCTTACGCTCACCTAACTGACCCTATTTAAAACTTAGCGAGTCAATTAGGGCAACAGGACCAGCTGAGTTTCGTTAATTGAAGAGTCTGCCAGTTAGTAATCAGTTGGCATGGAAACGGAAAGTGCAGCGCCGTTCCTGTGCCCGCCAGCGTCTCATGAACTCTTTAAACCTGCTCTTAGAGTCACCAAACATACCCATTTAAACTTTTGGCCGGAAACTGAATTATTGAAATAATATTCAAAATACATTTTACAGAATGCATAAAGATTTAAAAAAAAATAAAGCTTAGAAAAATTAATTCTTCTCAAATATTATAATTGGTGATACAGAAGCCGAAATAGAACTTTATCATTCATGAATTATTATACTTACATTAATGTGCACCCTGTGAACCTCTAACACCTGTTTTTGTTTAAATATTTTCATCTCATTTTTGATTTTGTTAAACATTGCCAATGCACCTCTTCCAAGGGTTGCCCTGTCACGTCAGCAGGTTAAAAAAAGATGATGAGGTATACAGCATGTATCCCGAATAATGTTTGAAGGTCATACAGCCGTACGGCAGCTGCGCCGCTTCCGCTAACAATCATCCACAGATGAACGATATTACCGTTTAAAAGATTAAGGCAAATTAAAAACAAAAACATTCAACCCAAAGATCACAAATCAAGAGCCTTAAAAGGGACAAGCAACATGGTATTCATGAATCCTTTGATTTGGTGTTGAGCGTGTATGTGTGTCTGATGCCTGCATCACCAAAGGCACCTTATTAAAAGATGAGTGTTTGATTCAGTCGATCTGAGGTACCTGAAACACCATCATCTCCCTATAGAGACATTCAGGCAAAGCAGGAAAATGAAAGACTTCCAAGGAATTTCATGGTTTTCATGAGATATTGTGATTCAGCATTTACCTGTAACCCTAAAGGACCATTGTGGCTCTGTAAAGCCTACATACAAATTTGCTTCTGGGTTTTTATTTCTGTTTCTTAGAAGGATCCTACACTTGTCCTCCTTTCTTTGAGGTCATGACCCATATTTTCATGCACAGCCAATGGCCCCGTCCTAAGAGAAGCTGAACCAGATTCACGGCACGGTCTTAACTGCTCCAGGTTACCGTTTTTCTCAAGCCTAACCACGGCAAGGTGATTCTGATTAACGGGGAAAAAATCTCACCGTTAAACGAAGTGCAGGACTGTGTGCCTGGTTTCAGCCGAATATATTTCGTTCAAGCTGTATGTGTCAGACATGCCTTTGAGTTATGTAATCATAATCATTCATATAGATCTAAGAGAATCGCTGATATCTGGAGTTTGAGAGAAAAATGAGGTTCAGTAAAATGAACAGCCTGGGTAGAAGAAAGAGCACATACCTCTGTCATTTCTTCACTTAGATCCATCCATCCATCAATCGATCCAAAATTTGTGAAGTATAGAGTCCAGAGGTGGAAAACTCAGGTCCAGAAAGTGAAAATCCAGACCAAGATTCTGTTTCAACCAAGCAGTCGAACATAAAGAGTCACAGTCACAGAGGAGTCAACTGGTTGGCTGAAACAAAATCTTGGTCTGGATTTTCACTTTGTAGACCTTGAGCTTTCTGCCTCTGATAAAGCCACAGGGAGCCACATCCTAGGATGTTCAGGGCACAAGGCAGGGAACACTGCAGAACCAGTACCTGGTTTATTCAAGAGCTCATATTTAAGGGTTGTTTAAATGTTACGGTTTTATTTGTAAGAACATAAAAAGTCAAACAAAAAAAGGTATAATATTACACTGTTAAGATATTTTTAAAGGGCATTCACATACAATTTATAAGAGCGATTCTATGGTTCAGAGACTATGTGGAAGTCTTTCCCAAAGACAGCGATTCATAACGTTTAGCAGTAGGGTCTATTGTCAGCCTGCGTCTGGTCAGGACCTTCATAGCTGTTCTTCTGTGACCCGGAGGTCAGCGCAGGGTGTGTAGCTGCCCAGTGCTCTACAACAGCTCGAGGGCCAAAAATAATGATCTCTACAGACACACCACTGTTACCTGAATCAGATAACGCTACTGTATTGCCTCTCTATCCCGCGGCTCTTAGAAGGTGAGGGGTTTGCCACAGACGCATTAATGTTGTTGAATCCTGTTGACTGTTTGTTGCTGATATATAGGGATTTTGCTTTTTTTATTTGACTTGAACTCACCGCTCCATAAAAAGCAGCCCTTACAGAGATTACTCAAACCCTCAATGATGGTCCACAGAGCTTGTTATTTTGTGGCAATTTTCAGGATTAATGGCTAGTATTGCCTATTATCTGTGACACAATTTGCTCCTGAACTGAGAAAAGAAAAAAAAACACAGCAAGCCAACGTAATTGGACAAATAACAATTACAGCACCCCTTGTCAGTTAGCCAGTGACAGAAAGATCGGAAAGGCCTCTTAATAACAGACTGGCTGGTAACTGTCTCAGATACAGACATATGACCTAATCACAGCATTTTAAACAACTGGTAGCCTCTGAATATGTATAACTCTGCTCCTGAAAATAAACCACTGTAACACAACACATACATAAATCCCAATTTAAAAAAAAAAACTCTTGATGAACTTCAACAAGGCTTGAATCGATGAAAAGTTCCTTCACTGTTTCAGCCCGCACAGTACTGTATAATCGGCATGTAAACTCCAAAGGAGCTAAACACAGTAGCTTGAAAAAAAAGGAGTTAAGAGAGCACCCCAACAGATGATGAAGATAATGAAGCAGGCAGATTTATCACCTAAAGTGAACCACGATATCGGGTATAATGAGGTCCCCGATTATAGCTCTTGGGAGGTATTTGTTCTCTAACAGCTATCTGGGAAACACTCATTAAACAAATAACACGGTAATTCTAAGGAGTTAATAGGCAGGAGCTGCTTCTGATATATGCGTCTGGCCCTGTATGCAATGTCTCCATAAACGGCAGCTCTCTCTGTCTCTGCTGTCCGCATAAATGCTGTTTATCTCTGGTGCCTGAAAGTGGGGTCTCAGTCTCCCTTGATAGAGGGAGAGATGAAAGTTGGGGATTGCTGTGTTGTCCTGGTGAATGATGCCTTGCTTAATGGAAACCTGCTGGATCTTGAAAGACGGATACAGCTGTAAAGCATAAATAAAGTCAGCTAAATGGAATTAATACAAAGCTGGGGAATCTGACCTAGGGGATTCTGGGTATTTTTTGTGACTATTAGTCTGCACTGTCTTGATTCGAAAGTATCTATTCCTTGGCCAAAACTTCTTGCCATAAAATCCATTTTTGATTCAACGTTGGAAAAAAAAGCCTTTTGGATTTTGTAATGCTCCTGTCTTGCAATTCCGTCCCAACTTTGCACCAGTAAACTTATGTACAATTAGCACACTGTCCTCATTAATGGCTGTCATCAATATACTGTATGGGCATGCAAACCGGGGACATAAATTCAGCTGTATTAGTGAGGTAAATAATCAAACTTTTCTCACTAGTAAGGCACCTTACTAACAGCTTTTGTCTGTGTGTCTCAATACCTGCTGCTCAGGAGTTTTACATGAGCATAACGCTTTAGGGTCGTCAAGAGAGCGTGAAACATGTTTGAATCAAATTCCAATTTAACGCTCAGCTTGTCTTAAAACCCAGCTAACCCTCTGCTGGAATGCACGCCGCGGCTGTGACTACACCAGCAGAAAGCCTCGTTAGCACGTTAGCTAAGCACTAGTGCCACGTACATGCCTTGTGCACACTGCAGCCAGCCCACTGTGCTCGTGTCTCAGAGAAGTCTCCGCGTCGCTCGCTTTCAAACGCGACACCCACGCCGCCCCTCGGCTCTGCCCACAGCTCTTCTCCCATTACCTAAGTAGCACGGCGAGGAACTCACCTCCCTGGGTCTTCAGAATAAACAGAAGTGAAATCAGCAAACAGTTAGCTGGATGCTAACTTATAAATTGTAGACCATATTTCCAAAACATTCTGTGATATCTCAACAGGAGAATCTACAGCCCTGGTCTAGCATGACCATTTTATACGGTAAAATATACAAAAGTACAAACAAGCTCATTCTATGCACTTTCATTAGGGATATGTTGTGCATTCAGTTAGAGCATGGAACGATACATTTGATGCATGCCTCCTCTTTGAAGTAGGGGAATGATCGACATGCCAAAGGCCACCAAGGGGCCGTTGCATCAGCTGCTGGAGCACATTAGTAAACACGACACAGATGCATCACAGAAGGTGCAAAGGCTGTCGGTCCGTTTAGTCAGAAGTGGGGCTTAAGCTGTCCTGTTTGGCTCTGATGGACCAAAAACGACACATGAAAGACCCTTAAAGAAGCAGTAAGACTCAACAGATTTTAAACAGAAAACACTCTTGTAAGCAAATTGTTTAAAACCAGGATGAAACAGTCCAGTAATATAGTGTGAATTTAGCCATTTTATACTTTATTAGAAGGGACCGTATTTAAGGATGTAGTCAGAGCGGAATTGTGGCTGTTTGCTGATCACTGCAGGAAACAAGAAAAAAAAAACAGCTACTAGTTTTAGTTGTTCTTCTGACTCGCACTGCCTTGATGTGTAACAATAAAGGTTCTCTAACCTTAAAGAATTGGCTAATGTGTGTACCCTCTCCTTGGAATCACTCTCGGGAATGATGTTGTAAGAGCCGTGGCGATGCCACAAACAGATAAAATAAGGTGGCAAAATTGACGGCGATCCAGGCGGATACCCTGACAAGCATAAATTATGATAATGAAAATTTAATAAAAAACACTTTATTCCAAAAGGTCTCTGTACTTTGAATGTGTCAAGAAGATGTAGCACCCTACCTGGAGAGAAAGTTTTTGCCTCAATTAGAATACTGAAATATTAACAAGAGAAATTTCACCTTTTTGCAGGGGGTTAGCGAAGGGGGGTCGGAATGAGGAATGGACATTCAGGTACATTCCGGGTGCAACGATCAAATTCATGAATTGCTTGGTATGAGCGTTATATTCAAGTAAAACAGCGTACATATCCGAGAGCTGCACCTGACAGAGCCACACGTTACCAGCCAGCTTATTTTCTTTCTTTCAGCGACACACTTACAAGGTCGATGCAAAAAGGAAAAAAATGAAAACACTTACTCGATGACCTCACTGGTGCCTGATGCACTAGAATGTGTGTTATATTGCCATAAATAAATGCACCATTGCATAGCTCCGGGTGCCAAATTAACACATTCACTGCCACTATGAAAAAGCGCATATTGATTGTCCTCTGTGTCCCAAACACTCATGCAAAAATCTAGCTTGGTCCTACGCCGGGGCTCAATTACAGCACCCAGAAGGTTAAATCGATAGCATTTAAATTGCTTATGGTAATCGCTGGATTCTGCAGGTACAATCTGCCAATGCCAGCCAAACCTTCTGTTCAAATCAAAGGTACGATGAGTGGCCGTTGTACCGGTTTGGTCTGGATTACCCTAATGGCATGTGATGCTGAATCGCAATGTAGCCAGAAGCAGCCAGATGAAGCGTGCATCATGACCCTGGACATTATAGGGATTCTACAGGGTGAGCTGCCAACAGCTTATGGACCACATGCATGGCTGGAGACCACACGTGGCCCTCCGACTGGCTGAGGCATGTTTGCTCACCTCAGTGAGTTATTTTTTAGCTGTATCTGGGCATTGGGTGGAGTTTGGGGCAGATACCAGATGTGTCGTCTGATTCTGCTGAGCCTGAGAGTTAAGCTGCACAGCGCCATCTCTGTGTGGAACCCGCACGCCCAACGCGATCAGTCACTCTCCACAACGGCCATCGTCTCGCATTCCGGCGAATCCTTCATGAATTTTTCATGGTTCCTGGGGACCGTCGCACAATATAACTCCCGACAATATCTCATCGAGGCTGGAAAAAGTGTGACTTTGAAGTTTCGCCTAATTAAGCTAACGAGCCTAAGAGCGGTGCGCCGAGCAGATCTGACAGATGTGCGTCGCGTGTGCCGCTTAAAATAGAACAATGCTTCACCTCCAGCTTCCTGGCCAACTTTACTTCAGAAGCTGCTGAGCCTCCATCGCTTTGTGGGGACACAGTATCTCATATGGTTGTATAACACATGCTAATGAAGAGCAATCCATCCAATATCTTTCAATAGCAGTCCAATAGGATGTATCAACACATAATCACAGCTCTGTGCTCCCTGTATTAGCATAACACACGGGCTGGTGTCTCTCAAGCTGAGATGGAAAGCCCGCATCTTCAGTTAATGCTGGTATGAAAGTCAGGGTCTCTGCCACAGGACTACAGCCAGAGTCGATGTAATGTTAATCTGTTAAGTGAGTTAATCACAAGCATCATAGATATATGGTGCAGATTTCACTGCGGCCATTAATTAAAATCGAGATTTTAAATACTTCAGGACAAATAGAATCATACATCACCAGTGTTGAATAATGAAATAACACATATATAGTTTCTCGCTGGAGCTAAAAGTTCTGCATTTTTAACAATTTATTTTATTTGATCTAGGAATGACCGATATATTGCCAAAATCAACGCAACATGCAGGGTGACTGCCTTACCTCCCTTCATACTAAAGTAGAACGCACTGAACTCAGTCAGACAGAGACAGCTTATCATTGTCATGTGCAACTTTGGTGTTAGGAAATACTCACTGTTTTCATGTTTTTCCCCCCATACTTTATTTTTGATGTCTCCCTCTACTGGACGGGAAACATTAAACATCTTCAGGTCTTTCCGCAGAAAACAAGTTTCAATGAGTTTGTGAAGTGGGCCCATGGGATTAATTAAAAAACAAATATTAGGTAATAAAGCTTAGCATGTTTGTCCAAAAATGAAAAAAATGAATAATTTGATAAATGCCGAGAGTCACAATTCTCCCTCCTGTCTGTTTTAAAAGAATCCGCAGTGACAGGCCGGCATTTTGGCTCGAAGGATGCAATCAGCCTCCGACGTATTTTTTTCCCTCCATTACAATGCCAGAATCCATTTATGCTCACACAGAGTACAAAATTGCTTACATTTAATAGTAATGTGGCCCCTGGAGGAACGAGTTCACAGTGGAAGCTCACACACTCTGCCACATTCCGCTTCTTTGGGGGGGAAAAAAACCCTTTGACACAAGTACAATTCCGAGATTAACAGAAGCCCAATTAGAACAACGATTTCTCAAGCAGAAAGAAAGCAGCAAGATGTAAACACACAACTCGGGCGCACACACACCCACACAACGCTCATTCGTCTCCAGTTCTAATTAAACAGCAACATTAACGACCTAGTCCTTAATGGATATGCAGTGGGGTTACAGTTTCCCTGACACAGGCAGTTTAGGTAAAATTCAATGGCCACTCTGTAGCTCGACGAGCAGCCTAATTAGCCTACTTCAGGACAGCCTCACATCGACATAATTGGCTTAATGTGTTTCATTCTGTATAAAGCATAATGGGCCCTGTGAATGCCAGGAACACAAAATGAAAAATAGGGCTTCTTTTGGATGTTAGAAAGTTTTAGCAAGTTTCCCAGCACCGACTCTACGATTCTGCTGTTATGTATTTCCAAGATGACAATCTATTAGAGATATATCAGAGAATCATTCTGTTCATGCAACATCTACCTCTAAAACGAATATAAAATACAGAGCTGCTGGAACTCATGCTAATTATTTTTAGTAACTCTACAAACGATAAGACTGGTCTTTAAATCCAATATCTTATTCAGACACGCTAACTGGACAGGGCATTTGTTTCATACTCTGATGCAACACAGTATCAATGATAATCATCATCATCATCATTATCATAAATACATTGTCTTAAAATTTGTTGTTTTTAGTTTTGATATCTTACTCAAAAGGTGTTAATACTTAATACATTTCAATAGAAAATATAGTTTCAGGTTATTTTGTTGAAAGGTAATCAGCAGAATGAGATTGAGAATTATGATTATATAACCTTAAACTTTCTGAAAACAGACAAGTTAAACTACATAGAATCATTCAGAATTGTGTGGACTTCTGTGCTGCCCAGGAGTCTGAGAGACACATAAATGTACGCGCTATATGTAATACAGCCAGTCATGCATAAAAACACCCTAGGCATGTAAGGAAACACCAAAACCTCAAACCAGTATGTAATAGAAGCAAATTAAAAACACATTAAGCAAATATTAAGCATGATGATCCTAAGGGATTTGTGTAGTCTGCTGTAACCAAGATCTGAAACAAACTAAAGACTTATCATTGTTATATAATCAGAAAATAAAGATGTTTCATGTATATGAACATCCTTGCTCTTGGAAGACTGAAAGAATATCTGATTTGAGTGAAGACTTTAAAATAAACTGTAGATCTGCAGCGCTTCCATGAAATGACTGTTGTTAGAGGTTTGTTTTTCTCTTGAAATCCTGATGTGATGTATTCACCGGACCAAAAGTTTTGAGAATGACACAAGTATTGGTTTTCACAAAGTTTGCTGCTTCAGTGTTTGTAGATCTTTTTGTCAGATGTTTCTATGGTAACTGAACTATAATGACAGCCGTTTCATAAGCATCATTGGCTTTTATTGACAATTACATTAAGTTTATGCAAAGAGTCAATATTTGCAGTGTTTGCCATCCTTTTTCAATTCACCCTGGCATGCTGTCAATTAAGTTCTGGGCCAAATCCTGACTAATGGCGGCCCATTCTTGCATAATCAAGCTTGGAGTTCGTCAGAATTTTTGTTTGTCCACTCGCTTCTTGAGGATTGACAACAAGTTTTCAATGGGATTAAGGTCTGGGGAGTTTCCTGGCAATGGACCCACTGTCCCATTTGCCTTACGGCACGGAGCTCCATCCTGCTGGAAAAGGCGTCATTAAACTGTTCTTGGATGGTTGGGAGAAGTTACTCTCAGAGGATGTTTTGGTACCGTTCTTTACTCATGGAAAAATTGTGAGCGAGCCACTCCATTGGCTGAGAAGCAGCCCCACACAAGAATGGCTTCAGGATGCTTTACTGTTGGCATGTTGCAGGACTGATGGTAGCGCTCACCTTTTCTTTTCTGGACTATCTTTTTTGTGGATGCCCCAAACAATCGGAAAGGGGATTCATCAGAGAAAATGACTTTACCCCAGTCCTCAGCAGTCCAATCCCTGTACCTTTTTCGGCGTATCTGTCGGTCCCTGATCTTTTTCTTTGAGTGAAGTGGCTTCTTTGCTGTCCTTCTTGACACCCGACCATCATCCAAAAGTCTTCGCTTCACTGTGCGTGCAGATGCCCCCACGCCTGCCTGCAGCCATTCCTGAGTAAGCTCTGCACTGCTGGTGCCCCGATCCCACAGCTGAATCAGCTTTAGGAGACAGTCCTGGCACTTGCTGGACTTTCTTGGGCACCCTGAAGACTTATTTACAACAATCGAACCTCTCTCCTTGAAGTTCTTGATGAGCCGATAAATGGATGATTTAGGTGCAATCTTGCTAGTAGCCCTTTTTTGTGCAAAGCAGCGATGACTGCATGTGGTTCCTTGCAGGTAACCATGGTTAACAGAGAAATAACAATGATTTCAAGCACAACCCTCCTTTTAAAGCATCCAGTCTGCTATTATAACTCAATCAGCATGACAGAGTGATCTCCATCCTTGTCCTCATCAACACTCTCACCTGTGTTAATGAGAGAATCACTGAAATTATGTCAGCAGGTCCCTTTATGGCAGGGCTAAAATGCAGTGGAATTGTTTTTTTTTGGGGGGGGGGATTAAGTTCATTTTCATGGCAAAGAGGGGTTTTGCAATTAGTTGCAATTCATCTGATCACTCTTCATAACATTCTGGAATATATGCAAATTGCCATCATAAAAACTGAAGCAGCAGACTTTATGAAAATTAGTATTTATGTCATTCTTAAAACTTTTGGCCACGACTGTAATGTCTGCAGTTAAAAAAATTATAATTATGATGTAATTATAGAAATAATTTAAGGAAATTACTTTGTAGTGTAAATGCATTTGGTTTTCCTTTTATAACTTAAAATATTGATGGCTGAAATATCCCATGTAATATCATACTGAGGACTATTCTTTGAATTACTTTAATGTACAAGGTTAGTCTTCATAAAAGGCTCAGACATTTTATAAAAATAAAATCAAAATAACTCACAAAGACTTCTCAGTGGGTAGTTCTCACGTTCCACCGGCCAGGGTGCTATTTCACCAGCAATGTGTGCATAAAATATAAAAGTGCGTCACCTTCAGATGTGAATTGTACTGCGAATGAAACGGCAGCTGATACCTCAACCTGGGTGATCTTTACATAACGGAAGACCTTAGCATGTCAATATTGTAATCATTGGTGACAAAATACATTGGTGTGAACCAGTCAGAAGACTGGGCGAGCTCACAGTGCTAAACTTAGCTGATGGTTCAGCACTAAAAAAAATAAGTACAAATTATAACTGTCGACAGGAAAGTTCTTTTGTGGAATCTAAGATAGAAAAAACATATTTAAAAATCTGTGTTTTCATTAAGAAATTTATGTTTGTTCAGTGTCATTCCAAAAAACTGCTGGAGTGAACCTATAAGTTTCCTTGGAAGAGAATGACAGAGCTGGATTAAGTGCTCAGTTCCTGCCACGGTGAACTGTTTCTGACTCCTTTTTCAATAAGACACAATTGTAGGTTTTTTTTAAACAAGAGTTCCAAATGAAGTGTTGTCTGTTACCTGTAGTAGATATTTTACCCTAAGCTATGGTGTGTGGCTCTGTTGGTTAGGACTTTCTGCTTATAATCAGAAGGTTGCTGGTTCAAGTCCCATGCCTGGCAGAGTGATGTCACTATTGGGCTCAAGTGCAACACCTTAAACCAGGGGTGGCCAATCTTACCCGCAAAGGGCCAGTGTGTATGCAGGTTTTTGCTGCAGCTCACTAATTAGAGAACTGATTGGCTGAAGAGTCCTCACACCTGGGTTTGAACAGCTGACCTACAGGTTATCCCAAAAACCTGCATACACACCGGGCCTTTGTGAATGAGACTGACCACCCCTGCCTTAAACCCTCTTTTCCCCAGAGGACACTATCTGAGCACACTTTCTGTTCCTCAGTAGGCAAATAAATGCTACAGAAACAGTTTTTCACAGTTTTCTGCTGGGCTCCTTATCACATCAGCCCTGGCAGAAGAAACCTTCTTTCCGCTGGGCTTTTAAGACCCAGTGTCTGCTTCTCCAGCCCGTCCTGGCTGCATAAGAAGCTGGGTCTTTCTGCAGGGAGCAGCCATGGCGAAGTCGTCCATTTCTCACGCCGCGGGTCCAATCTGCAGACACAAATCCATTTCACATCCAGGTCATGTGAATAATTTGTTACTCATTTTCTGGGCCCCTGCCACTGTAACATTAGGGTCTCTCTGTCTCTTTCAATCTCTCCCATAATTGAGTCAGTGGTCTGTGCTGTACTATAATAGGAACAAAGGGCATAAGATTGATGTATGCTGCTCTGTGCTGTATTGAGAGGCAGACACTGTTAACCTCCATTCTAACAGTATGCAAATGTTCATCCGCACGTGACGCACACAGAATGCTAATGTAACTCTCTCTGTTGAGTAAATCTTATGGAAAAGGGACTACATAATTTTCTGTGACATCACTCTACCAGGCTTGATATTATGATGGTGATTACATCACCATGACATCACTTCCCTATCATTCTTTCAGCCTGAAAATTGCATCTTAGATGATGACATCATGACGGTGTGTAGCATAAGTAGCATGAGGTTTAAAGACACAGACTCATAAACTGCAGATCAATATGGAGTTTGTGTTGTAGTCCCACAGAGCAGTATATCATATAAAAGCTGCACCATTTTCAGATGTAAAAGTAAACTGAATAATGTCAATGTCAACTTTATTTCTGAAGCACTTTTAAAGTAACGCATGTTGTCCAAAGTACTGTACTGCATACAAACCAATCAGCACATTTGTAAAAACAAAAAAAGGGTTGAATAATTCATAACCATAAACAATAATAAACCAAAAATAAAGCAAAACAATTTATAAGTAAACATATTAGTAAATAAATATAAATAAATAGGAATGTTAATCAGGACACGCCCTGCGATGGGCTGGCAGCCCATCCTGGGTTGTTCCCCTGCTTTGTCTCTGTAGCCTCCAGGATTGGTTCCCCGCAACCCCGACAAGTGGATACAGAAAATGGATAGATGGATGGATGGATCGTGACAATAAGATAAATAATCCAATCTAATTAAAAGGCAAAGAGTAAAAATGGGCTATGAGTAACAATTTAAAAGCAGCCAGTCGTCATGGAAAGCTGCTGTCACAGCTAATCATAGAGATATGTTTCATTTGAACATTGCGACACTATGAGTGTCGTATTTGTGCCAGAATAGAAATGCCTATAACACTGCACAAGTCAGCTCAAACCAAGCATCTGAAGTATTCTAATGAACGGGTAATTACATGTAACAGTAATCAATCCTTCTACACTGATCATCCTATCATCACAGTACAGATTTTCTAATTACTATGTTAATAAGTGTCAAATATTTTAATCACCTTCAAATTCTGCAAGTCATATCAGGCATGTATTGGTTTATCATTATTTTCCCTTCAATAAAGAGACATGACATTTTTTAAATATGTTCAGTGTATGAGACCCCAAGGACACGGGTGTGAGGCGTGTGTGACAGACACCTGGTGACGCACTGGATTGCATACAGTACAGTGTGTTGCCATCTGTGTCGCCTCTGAAGCTGTAAGTCTGTGTCAAGCGTGGATGAGTGCTAGACTGAAACTGTGACACGTTTCAGCAGCAATCACTGCGGATCCTGCCTGCCTAATCGCCCCCTGGTGGGCAGAAGCTAACTCAGCGATCAAGACACAGACTGAAGGTTCAACTGCCAGCCTCAGCTGCATCACCCGTAAACAACATCCCTGCTGTGCACTGCGGCGATAAAATATCCAGCTGGACAAATGCAGGTAACTTTCAATAAAAGCAGTATCTAAGCAACCAACCCCTAAATATAGTGTGTGCTTTGACTGCCTGATTCTTCTGTTGCGAGGTCCTTCTGCAGTAGTACATCACATAGCTACCCAAAATGAGTCGTTATCATGTTAGAAAGTGTCTCACAGATCTGAGTGTTGCTCCTGACATTTTTTTCGTGTCCACATGCAAAATGGTGTAGGAGAGGGATTGATATTTGGGGAGATACAACTTAATAATATACAGTGGTACCTCGGTTCTCGAACTAACTAGAACTCGAATTTCTTGAAAGTCGAACAAACCAGTTTGACCTAGTACTCGATCTGAATATCATAAGTCCAGCCGTGAATGCTGACCTAATATAAATTGTACGCGTCAGGAAATGAGTCGTACTACAATGCAATTCTTACTTGAATGCCTTCCTCAC
>JABFEA020000067.1:22377726-22402255 GCA_019775915.2 Cyphomyrus plagiostoma
TTTTGGAAGCCATTAAGAAAAAATGCTCTTCTTGTTTTATCCTGTTCATTTTGTGTTTAAATGCTAACAAAAAAAAAAAACATTTAGGTGTAATTTTGGGGGGCTGGGCCGGGAACCAATTAATTGGTTTTCCATTATTTCTTATGGGAAAATTTTGATCAGAACTCGAATTCGATCCGGAGTCAGGAATGGATTAAGTTCGAGAACCGAGGTACCACTGTAAATACTAAGGTCTATTTATCGGAGGGGATGAATGAATCAAAATTAAATATTTGGGATACACACAATCCAAGTTCCCACCCCCCACATGCAGGAGATTGAGACTCTTCAAGCTCTTGTCATTAAAGTTTCACACCAAGAGGTTTTATTCAATGAAGCCTCTTCATGTGCCATTACTTGAGTTATACATTTTTCATTTTACATCATCTGTGGTTTTTGGTTGCATTTCAGAAGAGAGAATCAGCCAAACAGCGACCTGGGAAATCCGCATTGTCAGAATTTCAAAACACTCATTCACGTATAACACATTCACTTTTTTTGGATTATTAATTATTCTTTTTAACCATGGAATATTTATTTATATTTACATATTTTGCATTTTAATGGAAAATGACAAATTACATTGTGCTTCATCTCCACATCATGCTTATTACGGCCAGCTGTTCAATTCCTAATTAGCCTCCTTGTATGATATAGGATTACATTGTGGTGTGTTGAATAGGGCTTTAATTGTTTCAAATGAAGAAAATTTCTATGGATTTAATTATGCGGCTATTGGAAGCAGTAACCAGTCTCTGCTCACATTATTCGTCTGTGGCTCCTTCCAAGCTGTCGCACGGCCGGACATAAACATGACGGGCCAGGTCGCACTCTCGTTCTCCCCCATGCCTTGGGCTGCCGTTGGCCCACAAACATCTGCCGCAGCTCTCCACCTCCAGGTGCCCATAACCAGTGATCAAATTGGAAAAATATTTCATGGGGGATAGTGGGGGTGGAGGTCACAATAAAATCTGCTGAGTGGATTGCTTATGACAACATTTAGATTAGTGCAGTCTGGATTAAATATTGTTTTGGCCCAGTTGGGAGTCCACCAGTTGAGTATCCATGATATAAGAGGTATATTAATTGTGAAATGTGAAATTACACTGAAGTCTTTAGGGGGGGTGGTTTATTTTCAAAGGCAATGATTTTTGTCATTTTTTGTAACAGGAGGGATGGTGTCCACGCAAATCCCATGGCAACTCGAACCCTGACCGTAACTAGGGAGCTTCCCACAGCTGTCGTCAAGACATTCTGTAATATCACTCCAACATTCTGGATCTACGCCGCTTTAAATGCAGAGCTGAACCCAGGGAATGAGCGTCATCATAAGACACACAGCACAGTTCCAGGCCCCCATGTTCCCTGCTGGAGCCCATCAATAGCATTTTCTATATGTCATTTCTACTTTGGTTTATCGGAACTGCACCAATATCGAACCTTTAAACTTATGAGATGCAGATGATTCTGTACGGCCTCTGCCCCTCCCTGTCTATGTCCACTGGGATACTTATTAAATCCCACAATTAATCAGATCATTTTTCCCCCACTGTTGCCAAGAGACAAGGTTTACACTTCTGATGTTTTAATTACAGACGGTGAGGAGGAAGGCAGAGTGGAAGCCGGACTTGGTGAATTAAACTGAAATCCACAAGCTGCTAAATCAAATTGTTTAAACTCACTTAGCGCCTAATTAATCCGACACACTCACTTTACCCATTAGGTTATTCATTAATTAAGCACACAGGAAAGGGAATGATTTACATATTGTTCTAATAGTTAGACTGAGGCTTTAGGTAACTCCTGGAATTTGTACACAGGCTCACACCTCAGGAGCAGTTATTGGCTGAAATGCCTAATGTAACACTTATAGCTCAAATCACAAAATTCCAGAACTTCGCTTGACCCCCCATCTCTATAAATGGGGGAGGGCAAGAAAAGTGGCAAGACATCACTCTGGGGGGAAACGTCGACTAAAAAGCTGAATAGAGCTAAGTTAGGCCTTCACACATGAAGGACACCACTCATCAACTCCAGCAAGTTTCACGTCAACTTGCACATGGAGATGGAACATGGAACAAGAGTTACTCTCTGTTGATGTTTCATGATGGATTACATAGAATCATGCTGGTTAATATTATAGGTGCTGGCATCCCAATCAGGGACGTGGTGCAATATACTGACTACTGAAGCATTGATGAAGCAGCGTGTTAAACGTAATGTAACCAAGGAAGTAATTGCAGGTATTTTATGTTTATTGATGCTGGTGAGTGGAAGACGGTCCCAGCTGGAATAGGGTGTACGAGTACGTCTAATCCACCAACTCGCAGACACGCCTAAATGTCTGTGTAATCATACACTGGGTAATTACTCACCTGTTTAACTAACTAGTGCTCTCCAAGCAGGACAGAACTACAGGATCCCAACTGGCCCCGTCACCTCCATCACCCCAGAAAGGCCCTATCCAGCCACCCAGCTGATTCATCAGATCTAAATATCATTGCGAAAACACAAACTCTGCCTGTCATAGTTCAGCCGAGAGACGAGTCATTTGCATTTTAGTTTGCATGTCAGCCTACAAGGTTATGTTGCTGTTTGGCGCTGAACTGCACGACAGGCATCTTTTCTTAACAGACATCGCAAGCACCATCTGCATACATGAAATCTGCCGTCACTGCCTATCAAACGATGGAATTTTAATGGTTCACAGGCCGAGCTGCGGATCAGAGCTATAGAACGCTGCGTGACGGCTGAGCATTCGCTGCTATCTGCAGCACAGATAAAAGTCTCATCTGCGGGCCCCGGACCACAGCAACAGGAGCAGTCTCAAACACATGCGCGCTCATCTATAAAGCATTTTCCTTTCACACAGACGAAAGGGGTGGGGGGCTTTAATAAACTATCTGATAAAAATAGATGATTAAACAGGGTTTTTAATAGATTAACCACAAACTGGAGACATAAAAATCGCCCCCTTCTGCTCTGTCACAAGTTTAATGGCAGTTGAGCACCGCCCATTAACGAACAGAACAAGATGAACATTTTCCAGTTCATTAAAAATATGTTCCGTGTATCCCACTCTCCCCACATCACTGTCCATTTTTTTTTCTCCGTTAAACTTGCATTTTCCGTACGAGTCTTTATGGGGAGTGTTAATTACATGATAATGGATAACGGTTATTAAACGCATACGACTTAATGAAGCTCTGTCCTTTCACCAGCCGGGAGAGCGCCAAGTAAAACTGCCGGCTCCGGAGATGAACGGATCAAATTATTATTCAATTTCAGAAACCTCATCCCAAATTCATAGAAACAAGAGGAGATTAAGAACTGAGCGTGGTGACAAAAGCAATGCATTTTAATAACGGTCTTAATCAGACTCGCGGACGATTTGGCACCATAATCGGCTTAAAACGTGATGATTAGTGAAATACACGGTCCCCAGTCGGCAGCCCCGCGTGTCCAGAAAACGCAGCCGCCTCGCGCACATCTACCGCTAACTCTGCATTAAAATCGCCAGGAAACGCAGAGACCCACGTCAATTTTCCGGTTTCACATGGTTACATACGCAAACCCCCCACCACCGTTTTACGGTATTAAAATCCAAAGATTAGGGAAAAAAACTCATATGCAAATATACAGAATCAAAGTCCCGTACTTATTTTAATTTTAATCAACAAACAGGAAAAAAAGTCCAGAAAAAAATCAATACACAGAAATTCTTTTACCAGAAATCTCTCACTTGATTATTCTCACACTCATATTAAAACCTAAAATAAATTGTCAGCAATAATTTGAAAGCATCCAAAAGTCCACTGTACCAAGCGGTTATTGGAAATGGATGTACGGACAACACTGCCCATGATAATAAACTGCCCATGTATCACTGTGACATGCACATCGATACTCTTCTGGCTGTGAAGCATTGTGGGTGGTATTTATGAAGGTTTTGTGCCATACTTATACATATGCATCAAGTGCTACATCACTATAAACAAGGAAATAGCAAGACAACACATTGATGCATTTAGAGTAACTTTTTGGTTATGTTGCTCAGACTAACTTAAATCAAGCTAGTTCCATCTTACCAACTGCATCACTCCTGGACCATCTGTTAAGCAAAATAGCAAAATGCGAACAGATACAGAGTGCTACCAATAGAAGAAATAGTTCAAATATGTCTTTGGCCTGGTCTGGGAATTCCTGTCTCTAAGGTTCCAACTTTTCAGTAAAATAAATGATCTAATGTGATACCTTTGCATAACCATTCCTACACTCCAAGTAAAAACTTAATTTGTTACTCCCTGGGTAGAGTAAGTCAGCGAATCCATACGTACAGTCCTGTTGGAAACTGCACAAGCGCATAGCAAAGTCTTTTTCAATGCAGCCATACCTGTGATTGTCGGAATGCTGACCACCTCCAGTTTGAAAATGCAGTTTTGAAACGTCGGTGATGCAATTTAGACTTCAATTCCCTTCAATTAACTGGTGTTCCAACAGTCTGTCTATAGGGTTTTCACATTCAGTGCTGAAAATCTCCATTACGCCAAAATGGCTGGAGAGTCTTTTTCTCTGTCAAGTGAAAGCGATCTTTCCTTTTATTCCACTCAAATGTAATGGAGGAGCCACCATCAGAGGCCTCTTTTCACAAATGAGGATCTTGATGGACCATTACTGGAGATGTGAAACACTGCAGTCTGGTAACTTGGCAAACTCGTCCAGATCAATAGCCACTGCCTCTCTGTCGCACAAGACCAGAGCATGAAGGGGATAACGAGCGTCCACATCGCACGTTACGCACTGAATACTACAAAAGTTACACTTTGGACACAATTCCCACACAAACACACCAAAACTACAAGCAGACCCAGTGAAACAAACCTACCACTGTCACGCTTAAACTACAGCTGAGCAAAACTTTGCATGAGGAAACACCCCCATATCCCAGACACCACATACTGATTGACTGATGAATGATTGTCCAAATTATCCTGTTCATATGAGTTATTCTTTCCCATAATCTATGCCATTAACCAGTTTGGTATGTCGAGACCAGAAAGATGTTAGATGGGATGTTAATGTCATCTCACTTTACATTATCGTATCGTAATTCAGCCTGAAATAACTACATAAACAAAAAGAAAACAAACTTCTTACGAATACACTGCTAATACAGACGCACTGCTAATATGTAAACATTTACCCAGTGGCAGCATTTCCCCCACCTCCTCACCAATTGTGTTCCTACATTTCTTTATGCGTCTTTGTAATTTAACAACAGTAAACAACAGTACAGTTGGTAATGAGAAAACCATGGTGGCAGATACTTCAGTTCATGACAAGGAGTCTGTAAAATTCCACATCTACTGTGGCCTGCGTGTCCTTCAACTTGGAGTCTTAAACTGTATGGACTTCTAAACTTGGCATAGCAAGTGAAGAGAAGGTGCTTTAACATCTCACATTTATTCAAATTTACATTCAGAATTTTACTCCTGTCTGAATTGTTCATTTCAGAAACAATATCCGTTACAAATATTCCCGCATATTCTGACTTGGGCGCTGATATAGGTGTCCATACCATGGTGCTGAGTACAGATGCTTCTTCGCATTTTACCTGAAGAGAGTAATCTTACAGAGTACAGAGCTGGCAGGTCCTTGAGCCCAGGTCATTTTTCACTTCAGGATTGAGTTGGGAATAGGTTCACTGTCGTGAGGAGCTGCAGGATTCGGGTTTATCTTCCCGCAGCACAGAGTTCTGGGTCCCCTATGCTGACCCGCCGGCTCCCCCAGAGTCCCGTGGCCGGAAGACCAGGGCAGCAGAATTGATGCAGTATCGCTTTCCCGTAGGTCGGGGTCCATCGTCAAACACGTGCCCCAAGTGAGCCCCGCACTAGAGGGTGTGAAGTTTGGATCACCTCATTCAGACACACATGCACACACAAGCGCCAATCCAAAGGTCAGAGATTACCATCCTAAGTGAGCACACCTGGAATGAGACTCACCTGACTGCAGGTGGTTTCCACTCTGCGCATCCCATAGGAGGAGTCATCAGTCAGAGTGATCGATTCGTCATGAAGCAGATCAAAGAATGACGGCCATCCTGTCGTCACATGGTACGGGTGAGATACGCCAAGCTCTTATGATGTCATGTGACGTAATGGTCCTTCCTGTGAAACCTCATATGTGGCTGTCAGAGTGCCCCTAGTGTAAGACTCCCTCTGTGACATCATCGATAACTGTTTTTCATCATCGATATAACCAGTTCTGAGTACAGAGATGCAGACTGCAACATGCAGTGAAGAAGCCTTAATGCTAAGCCACTGTACTCCTCTTAATGCTCATATCTGATGAGAAGTTCTACACAGATACACAGTTTTAAATTGTGCTTACATATGGATTTAATTCACATTATAAACACAAACTGCAAACACATAACCTGGATAGTCATATTGCAGTCCACGTACAATGCAGATGAATTACACACACATGACACAAATGCTAAAGCATGCAGTGGATTTCCTGTGATCTGACATAAGTTATGTGGAGTCTCACCTGATCCTGAGTCAAACTTCTTATCGGAGCTGCAATTCAATAAAATTATACTGCTGAAAAAACTGCACAAAAACAAGCACTGGCCATTCACTGGCCACACAAATCTCAAAGTTAATGGTCATTAATTAGTAAATAGAATCAAAAGCTGTTTACAGAACATTTAGTGAGTCAGAGTGGCAGGATCATGCAAAGCTGAGTGAGCAAATGATATGTTAGGAAGACTAATGTGCTTTAAGTGTGAAATGCTGGGGGTGTATTTTGGACCAAAAAAACAATGAGTGCTGCACTCTCTAGGTGGATACCATTACAGTATGGGGGGGTTACTGAGACCCCCGTGTGGGACCCGTCATACTGAGGTACTTGGTAAGAACTTCCTGTTGACTGTTAATCCTGCAGCCAGTGTGGCTCCAGTATGACCCCGATATGCGTCACCCACAGAGTACCGACACAGACACATTCCTTTCTTGGACACCCACCTGAACAGCGGTGTCCCGCAGACCACGCATGCATATGTACCATCTTCCTTGTGGTCTGTAAACTCTCCAACAAAGGGCCTGTGAAGGAGAAGGGGCAACAAAGAGGTCATCCTCAGCGTGAGGGGGAAGGGGGGTGTAAGAGATGAAGATCAGCCTGGGTTTGATTCTCCATGGTACTCCCAAACCTCCCGGGCTTCTCCACTCAACAAACCCACCTCTCAGTGCCAGCCTCTTGGGTGACGTGGTACTGGATGGGTGTGAGACGTCGCTGGAGCTCCTGCTGGGGGAACTCCAGGGGATAGTTATTCCTGTCTTTGTGCCTCCCTGGGACAAGTGAGAGCGACAGGTGGGGAGCATCACGGGGGCCGAAAGCCAGAAACCGACACCACTGCCTTTACTTCTGGGTGACATTCTCCAGAAAGTAGGGAAACGGCGTTCATAAGCAAAGATTCTGAGTGAAACACACTTACACTTGCAGAGCTATCAGCTTCAGAATCCTTAGGATCACATTCTCATTTCAGCAGCTCCGAAGATGACTCGTCTCAGTTAGGCCTAACATTTCGTTACACTTCAAATAAACGGAGGTCACAGTACCTAGGGGAGCAACTGAGAGACTGAGGGGATGAATATGAGGCTGCCAGGTCCCTCTGCTCCACCTGAGCAAAACCCGGAAGGCCAGAAAGCTCGGGCGTCTCAACAATGCAGCCATCCGTCCTGCAGCACTCTGTCCGTCACAAGGCAGGGACATGAAAACGAAAGAGAGGAAATGCGTTGTGTGTGGACGCCCCCTTGTGGTTGGACTGCTGAAAAGGCAACGCTAGTAAGGCAGCCCTACATGCTAGCTGAATCTAAATCGCCTTTCGTATTACTGCTGATAAAATAAAATAAAATATTGTCACAGCCGACCGTGATACTGAATCAATGGCTGGAATGTGCTGCACTGAACGAAGCTGGTATCATTGCCTTAATATTTGACATTGACCTTCTGCAGACCCGGTGTTCTAACGAGTTGAGCTACCTATCGAGACGTACTATCGAGCCTTTTAGCGCATGTGCAGTTCCACCGTTTTGGAATTAGGGTTTTCGGGGGATTGGGGGTTTAGGGCTACGGTAAGAGTTAGGGCTATCGATTAGCACTACCATAACTCGACAAAGTATCTCATTTTGACAGAACACCGACTTTCCACTGCAAAATGTTTGTATTGCGTATAAGACTTTAATACGGATAAATTCACCTACCATGGCCGCCTATGGCTGAGTTGGGTACAGTCAAGCAGTTTGAACAAACGCCGGTAAAACTATTCCAAATCAAGTTGCATGCTGTTTAGCTGTGAAAGAGTAATGTACACAAAGTGCTGTGGCAAATACCGCTGAACCTACTGACCGAGGTGAAACCAGTTTTACGTTGAATATTGGACAGATATTCAGACGCACACTCTCCGGATTTAGCGGCGGTGTTTCACTCACGCTAGCCGGTATAAAGCGGTCGAAAGACGCGCAGTTTAATTCCACTGCCTCGATCGCAGATGATCGCCTACAGCAGATTTTGGGACCGTCAACGAATTACTGCCCAAATTACAAAGTACGAATTGCAATAGATTCCATGCCATGGCACCCAATAACTTAAAATTGAATGCATATTGTAGAACCTACTCATTCAACCCTTTATTGTATTTTATAAAATATGTTTTAAAAGCTTCTACGCTACGGTAGCCAGTGACCCCAAAATGGGTGCAAATTATGCTGCTACCTAAGCCTCACAGGTCACTGCAACGTTCATGAGTTTTTAACCCTTTGTGTATTTTATATGATTTGTCTGAAGAGCGTGGATCTGAATATCAATATCTGTCGAATATCCAAACTAGAATGTTTCAGGGTAGAATAAAACTAACGCATATCGACATACCTAACTTGTCAGAATGCGCCTGATTACTCGAATCCGTATGGCAACACAACAATTAAAATACTATTTCTATACTAATATTATTGCTTCTGAAAAAAAACCCGTCCGCTTAGCATCTTTCTGGATGAACAGCGTTTGCCTAGTCGCAGCGCAGAAGCGAACGCCCAGTACAAAGCAGTACATCGATCCGCACAAGCAAACTAACGATCAGTATTTATCTTTATAGGGTTTTTAGGATATTTTAAAAATATTCCAAATCAGCTCACCCACACTTCACAAATTCAGCAAGATCACCATGACATGCAGTTTAAATGCGTCCGGTACTTGAGCGATTGGCGCCATCTAGTGTATATATACTGCCATAACAAACCATAACAAGATTATTGGCATACTTAACAGGCTGCACTGAGAGGTGGCATACTCATAGGGAACATGGCTGACCAGGAAGGAAGGAAGCTATTAAAGTCTCTCAATTCAGATACACCTACTCATGTAAACTTTATGAACAAGTCCAGACAAGAGGTCACAGCTTGGTGGCTAAATTTTTCTGGACTCCCTGTATCCTATGGTAACATTCGGCCGGACGAATCATTGCACATGAATACGTTTCTCAGTGAGTAGATACCTTCTTCCGACTTGGCTGACAAAAGTTTCGCTGTTTTGAGTCGTATTAATTAAAGTATAATGTCTTCTGGTTTAAAAGCTCATCCGTGGGTCTTCAGAACACCTGATGGTTATGCAAAACTTCTGGCAGACAGAAAAGAAGTATACTTTCCCACTTTAACAGAGAATGAATACGGATTTCCAGTATATAAAGATGTGATGATAACTTCACCAGGTGGGTAAGATGATCTTGCATATCTTGTTTCTTTTTTCGAAAGCAATTACAGCAGATTTTTTTAACGCAAATGATTTAGCGAACTGACTCAAAACCGCATTTTTAACATGATGTGATTTTTATCTAGTTTACACCTTGCAGGCGTATTGCTGCATGCTGATCCGTAAAAGGGTGAATAGGGAAGACTTTGACGAACTTGACATTCCTGAATGCCTGAAGAACGATCTTACCAAGACTCCAGATCTACTGAAGGAATTACAGATACTCAGCTTGAGCAAAATACAGTGAAGGATACAATGTTACAATGTCTACATTGCACTTCTTTCTTTGGTATATTGTTTAACATGAGGGCCAGTTAATAGTGACTTGTTAAATAACTAGAAGCCAGTCTGGTGCAGGGCACACACAAATTGTGGGCAATTTAGAGACTTCAATTGAAGTACCTTGAGAAAAAAACTATATAATCTCTATACACAAGGTGTGAGCCACTGTGTTATTACTGTTCATGTGTATGTTTTATGGTTATTGGAATAACTGGTTATGCAACACTAGAATTCTGCAGATGACAGAATCTAGTGAGTCTCAAGACATTATTTAGTGTTCACTGTAATTTTCTATATGGTTGCGAAGGCTGTACAACTGAAAAACTGAAGGAATACATGCTTACAATCCATACAGCAGTTGTTTAAAGTGCAGCATGTATTATATTATTTTAGATAAATATTAATATATGGAGTAATTGCTTATAAGGGTCAGATTACTCATCTACATTTTCAATCATGTTCCTTCCAGTAGTCTGCCTGGAATTTATTTAAACTCCATTTTGCTAACAGCACGCGCGAACATTTAATGTTACTTAATTGGTGCAATAAAATGTATTGTACATCAGAGTTAGACTACATTTTGCAGCTATACTTTTATGTGTAAATAAACGATAAAATGCAATGGTCTGAATTTTCTTCACCCATGTCACTGCATCACTGGATAGATACATCCACTCCTGGGTGAAGAGGAACACCCTCTCTCGTCAGCATGCTGTGTGTGATGTCTGATCCCACTGTTGGGCCACAGTACAGGACAAGAACTGTGCTTCTCTCTTTGCGGGTATTTGTAGTTTGTAAACAAGTGGGGAGTGAATATGTAGTTTTTATGAGCTTTTTTGTGTGAGTCTTGTGTTTTGGGTTGGGGTGTTATTCCTTTTGGGGGGCAGGGCCAAAATTTGGTATATGGAGAGTGCTATGCTAATAATGTTGCCCCAGGTCCATGATGTTACTCATGATCAGCTTTTGGTTTCTCTTTAAGGGTCGTTTAATGTTTGTTTTTCTCTCTGAGGTGTGGCATATAGAAACCGGTGTTTTATGTTGTGAGAGAGAGGGTGGCGACAAAACTTCCAACTTTGATGGGAGGCTGTGACTGGCTCGGATAATTGGGGACTTTCCTTTTTACTTAATGTTTTTGTTTCCCCCATTTAAATACTTCTCTACTTGATTAATAGCAATGTAATTTTTATGAAATATTTTTGGACCTTGTATAATGTTCAGCCCATTTCACTACCATGCTGGTCAGACCAAAGGGAGATTAAATACATGCTTCTTCTCAGCCATTTTGTAGTTTAACGATGCTAATTTACACACACAAATATTAACAGTCACCAGACAAACGCTAAGCAGGGGGGTGTTTTACTTGTTGGATCATAAAACTGACTGGGGAAAACAAGCTGAAAACAACTATCCATCGTCCTTTCATACTACTGATCCGACACAGTAAGTCTGGAGGCTCTTCCAGGAAGGGCAGGCCACAATCTTGAGGATACCAAGTCCAACCCAGAAGCTCGGGACAGAATAATAATCATCCATCCATCCATCCATGCATCCATCTTCTAAACGGTTATCCTGCTCAGGGGCCAGGGGTAATATCATCAACAATGATGACAACAACAATAATATAGATTTCATCTAAATAATGCATAAAGAGCGTATGAAACATGGGTCACGAGAAGAATAATATAACTATACGCCACAAAGGCTCCGCAGGCTGGACACTCCGACGTGTTTGCTGGCGTCATCTCAGAGATTGAACTTTCTCATTGTGCTCCTGAGCAATTTACAATAAACAATACAGCTGCATAAAAAGATAAAACATTAACAATGGCTTATATGTCGTCTTGGATAAATGTGTCTTCTAAATTAAGTAATGATTAACGTTTGTCATGGCTAGTCTGAACGATTGTTAAATTCACGTTTCATAATATACGCCCTTTTATATGCAGTCACATATCCAAGCACACAAACGCAAAACGGACGTTTATATTTTTTACGCAGTCGCTTCAGCTTAAACGAAACCTCATACTTTCCCATTTACCTGACAACTGTACAGTGCAATCTTTTGATTGGCTTGGAATATGTAATTGGGTGTGGTTTACAGGCTAATAAGTAGCTGCAGTTTACTTTCGGTTTTAGTACCAACTAGATCACGATTAAGCGCGGTCTGTAGTATTGATTATAAGCCCTGCTGAATTACAGATTTAACTAACAATGAATATCTATCTGGTGGCTGTCGTTCTGGCGCTGGCATTGTGCAGTGTCAACGCTAAAGAATGTAAGTATCGACGTTAAATAATTGTTATAATATTTTCAACTGAGTCTTCCAGTAGACCTAATTGTTAAATTATCGTTGCGTCGTTTGCGGTATTTTGTGGTTCTTTCTGTTTTCACGGTGCATGCCTTCTACTCGTTCAAAATGTGTTTTTCAGCAGTTAAATTTTTGTCCACAAAATTATAACCGGAACCATAAACTTATCTTTATCTTATCTTATAGTTATCTTTAATTACTGAGCAACTTGTGTTATCGAAGCTTGGCAATTTTTTCTATAAAATTCAGTCTGATCGATGGATTATGCGTCCAGTAGCTTACGTGTTAATCAATATAGCACAGGGGCAATGTTTTAAAGTAACTCTTCATATGCGCTGAAATCTAATGTATGGCGATGGGTTACTCAGGCGCATATAAATACGTTTAAATCATCTTCAGAGTCATTCTTAGTGATGTGGTTGTTTCGAGATGGTGGAATTCCCCCTTGATTTGAGTTTCGTTTTCTTGTAATAGGGATCCATTGCTTAATAGTGCCCTCTGCTGGACAAACTTTTAAATAATCAGCTCAGTTGTGTACACTGACAAGATGGCCTCTTTCATACAAAACGTGCACCGCATTGTTTTCTTGAGGCTCAGGTGGACTATGGCCAATGAGTAGTATTCCCCGGATAATGCAGATGAGCTCTTTATGATGTCATATTCCCTATTTGTTGGTACATTTAAATATGGCCTTTTGTTATTAATTTGTGTTTCTCCAAATCCTGCCTTAGATTAGATAATGAATTCTGATGACATCCATTAGGTTGTATTATGCTCAGATATATAAGATTTATATTGAAAATTATAGATTGAGGAAATGTACCATATATAATTCCGAAGATGTATAGTTAACTGATTAATATAGTTACTTAACCTTAACTCGGAAGATGTATAGTTAACAATGTATAACATTAATCAGTTCATATTTAACAAATTTTTCCTATTCTCCAGCCACTATTGGGGACTCAAGATTTACAAAATTGCATCATTATCTTACTTTTTCTGGAGGACCAGCATCAACAAAATAAATAATTTCCTTTGGTTATAATGATTTGCGTTCCCCCTCCCCTGTTTGCAGCCCCTCCCAAGGTGCAGGTGTACAGCCGTAACCCTGGGGAATATGGGAAGGGTAACACTCTCATCTGCCACGTGAGCGGATTCCACCCCCCTGACATCACCATCGAGCTGCTGAAGGACAATGTAGAGATGCCCAACGCCAAACAGACCGACCTGGCTTTTGAGCAGGGCTGGCAGTTCCATCTCACCAAGATGGTGGAATTCACACCAGTCAAGGGCGAGAACTACGTGTGCAGAGTCAGACACCTGTCCAACACCAAAACCTACACCTGGGGTGAGAGAAACACACACTTATTGGCAGAAATTATTCTGTGAACCATTTCATCTCCCCTATTAAGATGGAGATCATTCAGTACTGCAGGAACCCTTTGTATCCGAGTGCTGTGGTCTTATGTGTATATACTGGATTATATAACCTTAAGAATCAATCTTTATGGAATTAATGAATGTAAACACACAATGCAGGGTTCAGAGGAAGGAATTAAAGATTGAAACTGAGCAGCACAGAGCCATCTTTGTAAGGGAGGGGGGGGCACAAGCATCATATCATACATGAGCTACATCCCAAGTGCTGGGTCAGGTATCATTTGGAAAAAAAAAGTGAAATTGCACTGGTATATATTGATTGGGAAAAAAGAGCAGGTATCCGGAATGCTCCTCCTTGCAATTACATCCGATGGCCTTTACAAACAGGATTTTAATTTCTGAAAGCATAACAAAGAATCCTGCATCTGTTTATTGCTAATATGTATTTTTCTCCTCTGGTCCCTGTATTAAAAAATAATGTTTAAAATGTTCCTTTTTCCAGATCCTGATATGTAAGGGTTGGGAGCAGTGTGGTGGATATAGGCAGCAGGTACTTATATATGCTTGTTTACATATGCATTAATTAAGTTATTTTTTTATCAATCAATTGATCGTTATTAATCCTGTTAAAAAGTAATCGGCTGTTCATATGTATGAATTTAACAGGAATTATAGTTTTACTGTATACAGTGAGGGAGCAATTAATGTAGCACTGAAGGCCTGTGCTTTTTCTGTAAAATTTCCATCTGAATTACTGAATAGAAACTGTAATTCTAGCCAAGTCAGTGTTCGGAATTTGCTTGGTGACTGGGAAACATCTCAGTTGATTTACCTGCTTGTCATTCTTCTAGGTAAAATCACATGGAAGGAATGTGCCCAGACATTCTACTTCTGGAATTTTCAGCTTCTCAGCAATCAAAGCAAAGCCTTCACCACTGCAGTAACAACCAATCAGGTCTGCTAGAAAATGAGATGGACATAAAGCTTGCATGACACCGCAACTGGACTTGGAAAATAAAAGCCACTGGGTTTTTGCTGTATTTTAATTTACAATGATATTTCTCCTGCTTCTAAAACACATTTTAAATGGCTTCACATCTGCAAACTGCTGCTGGGACTCTAGGATTTTACATTCTTTTCAAAGATTAATGTTAATAGAAAACTGGGAAGTTTTTGGGTAACTTAGCAACAATAACAGCTGTTTGTTTTCGATCTTGCAAATTAGGAACTCACCTAAAAGATTAAATACTTTCCTCCATTAAAGAAAGAGATTTTGTTGGATGCTAGCACACCTATTAAAATATTTTGAATAGAAAGGATGGTGAATATTTGCACTATGTTTGTGAACATTTTCAAATAAAGTTGTTAAAACTATGACACGTTTCCATTAGTTTCTCAGCTTCTGTATCTAGTGTAGAAGGATTCTGTTTATGTGCTGAATAGCTGCAGGTTTAGTCTCCTTATCATGTTCAGCTCGCACCCTGCGAGTCCCGCCCCGTTCCTGCTGTCATTGGACGACTTCACCGGAGATTCGTGACCAATAGGGAGTCTGACTGAGGCAGGTGTAAGCTGGACATTACCCCTGCCATGTTTTTTTTTCTTTCTTCTTCTAGAACATGTGTTTAGTTGTATTGGAGAGGGAAGAGCGATATACCGTGCTGGGCATTTTCAGATACCTGACCGCACACGCACAAGCATACAAGTACAGAGCCTTATTTCAAGACCTTTATTAAAAGTTCCGGAGAACATATGTCTTGTGTTCTCATTGGACGCACCACAGTGGTCACACCTCTCTCACCAGTCAGTGATAGTAGGCTAGTTCTGCATAACAGTTTATATTACATAAAAGAATAGGAATGATCATTCTTATAGAATGTTTACTGTGTGATGCCCATGATTGATGAAATACACCTTCCACTGCAGACAAGCACTGGCAGAGGTGTAAGGCAACAAAGTAGCCAACAAATACTCTGTTATTGTACTTAAGTTGGTTTGAACTTTGCAACAAGTTAAAATGCTAAAGCAACTTTTACTTTCACTTTGCTACATTTCTGATCCAAATACCAACTTTAAACTCCAACACAATATTCTGCATGGCCATGTGCATGCAGTGCATGTAGCGACATTCTCGGTAAAATATGAAGCACGATTTCAGGACATTTGTTACCCAGAATTGATACAGTGATATTCTCTCATGATTATTGAATAATATGGTATATTTTTTTCAACATTATTATTATTATTTATTACATATTATCTTTATGAAGATGGAACAAACAATATGTAGTAATGCACAATATATTAGGTAACATACAGAAATTCCTGTCTGATATTTAAGTTTCATCAGTATTCAAAGTTAGCAGCACTAGAGTTACTACTGAAATAATGATGTTGACCTCACTGGACAATCAGCCCTTTTCTGCAGTGGAGGACTAGGGTTTTATTCAGCTCCTTCACTACATCATAGTCTGGAAGTACCGGCCCACAAAATGTTTACAAATAATTATTAAATCTGCCCAGTAGATCGATGTTTCATTTTCCACAGACTAAAAAAGTCTCTTCGCTGTTCTGCACCTGCAAGGTCAGCAAGTTTCATTGCTTTTTCTGAATTAAAAAAAAAATGCAGCTCAGTTTTCCTTATTGTGCTGGACTGTAACTTATCATCTGTCAGTATTGCAAGGCAGAAGTTAAATGTCACCACAACACTGTCAAAATTTTGTCTTCTCTTTGCATTTTGGTCGACACCCAAAAACGCGAGATTAGCCATGTGCCGTCTAGCTTCTAGGAGTAGCCTATAGTCTGCCTTAGTCGTCACTTTGATTTAATTTTGCTTAATTTACTTTCTACAATTCCTGTATATGTGAAATCAAAACAAAGGTTAGCACTGTCACATAACCGCATCATCTCACCTTATACAGTAAATAAGAACCATATAAAAGGCCTATTGTTTTTGTTTGAAAGTATTGTGTGTTTTAACTAGGCTTGAACAATACTGGAAAAAAATCACATTGCAATATATGAAGTTTCTGTGATGTCTTGGAGTTGAAAATTAACTACATAGCCAAATAGAACATATGTATCAACAGAGTCTGTCAAATAAGTTGATTGAGTTATGCCATCAAACACAAAGCAATGCTGACAAATCACTTATTTTGCTCAACATTGTCTCTGTAAAATGTAAACAGCCAATCAGCAAGACAGAGAGCACCAGGACTCTAAAGAACATGTTTTGTGAGAAGGAGTAGCAACATTGCAAAATAGTGAATGCTTTACCGTGCTTTTTTGGAACGTGTTGCAGTCCTGAAATACAGGAATGGATGTACTAGGCTACATATTAAATGAAATGAAGCTGACCCGACAAAAACGAAAAACCTTGGGTTCATATTGTCTGCAACGAAATACAAGTAAATGTCAGAGTCACTGCGTTATTTTACAATTGTATTTTCCATACCACCCCAGCTTTTTCTGATTTTGTATGCAAGCATTTTAAAACCAGCAAGCTCATATTCTGATCCACGATCAGATTTTACAGCCCCAGTCCTAGAATTAACTTACAGAAACGGGTCTTGGATCAGCCAATGCTTAGCGCAAAACTAGTGAACACTCAACCAATTCAAAAAGTCAAACCACAGATGCTTAATTTAAAATTCACTTCGCGCGATAGGCATTGAATGGTATAAATTGCAGAATGTACTGCATGCTTGATCACAGCGTTAATTATATATATATATATATATATATTATATAAACTTGATATTGGACCGTGACTGAGCTGACGTGGTGAAAATTGGGTCGCGGCGCAAAAAAGGTTGAGAGGACTGCTGTGTAGAGGACACAATTTGTTCTTCTTTATTGACATGGCACTCATAACTCTACAATTTTGTTACTTTTCTAAACAACTTATTTTACAGGCAGGCCAGATTCAATTTACTGACACTGTGGATGTTTCTGAAATAAGTCTTGGTTTATTCATAGTCCAATTTAAAATGTTATGCCACTTTTGTACTTGCATTTCAAATATGCATTTCAGTCAATCATGATAGCTTCACATTTTTCTATTAATAGTTAAAAAAACAACTACTGACTTGGCTGCTAGCTAAATTTTACTTGATAGAAAACTACAGAGAAATAAGAAGGAAAAACGTCAAACATCAGCATCGCTACCCGACATGAAAGGTATTTCAGACATATTTCCATCACTATATTTAAGGTTTATAAAAATCAATTAGCAACATGTAACATTAGCTATACGATTTAATTTACAATTTACATTGTAAATTGTAAATCGACATTGGCGTGTATGAGGCGCAGGTGGGGGCCTATTCAACACCATCACGCAAACAGGCTTTTGGTGAAGCCCTAGCGCTCAACAGGGAAAAAGAGGGAGAACCTGGTGATCTATATTCTGCCTGTTAACAGCAAATGGAATATTGCGATTGGCTGTGAGATAGAGAGGAGGGAGAGCCGGGCTGTGAACTGAAGATACAGCTCACTTTCGGTTCATTACAGCCAGAATATCCCCGTTTAAGACTTTGTCTTTATTTTTGTACAACAAAGTGAAGATTTAAGCTCGAAAATGACGCGACTTCTCATCGCTCTTGTGATCGGCGTGGTACTGCTCTTCGCGGATGCAAAAGAATGTAAGAATATTATGTATTTATTATATAGATTTGGAACTTGTTTTTTGTTTCACGATACCTTATAAACTTCAGGTACAGCAGATAATTATGGGAGTCGTCTCATGAGGATGATTTAGATAATAGAAAATAGTCACTTAACAATGTTCTGCTTATATTTTACAACGTCGTAATAGGCCTTTTTGATTATTGTGTATGAAAACTGATCTATTACAATTTTAATTCAGGATTCTGCGAAGTTTTGTGTTAAATCTTGAAAACTATTTTGTTGGGTTTCGGTTTAATGTAAATTATAGTGGAACAGCAAGCAACTTATTGCGTGATATTTAAGATCATATATTGGTATCAAGGAAGTGCGTTGTTGTGGAGGATACAGTAGATACTGCGTCTTCAACAAACTGGACATCCTGCCACGATAGGAAGGAAAACAACAGCTAAATATACTCAGTTTTGCCTGTAAGGACTTACTTAAACACTTCACTGTTTTTTTTGCTACGATTTAGTAGAAGAAGTTTTAGTGAAACTTTTGAAAACACAAGTATACTGTACTTATGTTTGTTAAATTCCTTTATATTAAGCTTGAATCATTTGTTTGCATTAATATACATACAAATAAGTCGTTTTAAAAAATAATAAACAGGAAAAAATAGTAAGAACTTCCATTTAAACTAAAATTAGAATTCCAGTTAAAGAATGATATGTATTTATGATCTGATTTCGGTTTTAATCAGGGATTCTCAGCTTGTCCTGTACACAGTCAGTGGTTTTCCATCCCTCCATTCACTTTCCATACCCGCTTGTCCTATGCTGGGTCGTGGGGTGCGTACCCTCTTCCGGAAATAATGCCCTACGGTAGGTTGGCATGTGGTCCCTGGTTAAATGTCTTCACTGAGAACAAAAAACTATGCAGGCTTTTTATGTCCCAAGTCCATGGTATAAATAGCATTTTCCTCAAAATGTTTGTAAGAATTCAGTTTTGATGGTGTTAACCCCTGACTTTGATTATTATTTAATCAGAAATTAATAACCTGTATCAGTGAGTAAAAGGTTTGAAGTTTAAGGTCCAAGAGTGACCTGTTGATGTACCTTTATAGATGGGGCCGTTTGAAGTATAGATATAAACCTCTAAATGGTTTGAATTCTTCTTCATATCCGGACTGTATTGTTTACTGTTTGTGACTGGACAACCCTACTAGTGGAAAATGTGCTGTAATGCTGTCAAGAGACACCTGACAGATTATATGGCAGCCTGTGATTGGCTGTAAGAAAATAAAACTGAAATTTTAAAGGGCCCTGAACTGGGTGAGCCTGCATCGAATGTCAATGTCCTGGCAGCTGGGGGAGCAGCGGGGAAATCTACAAAAACTAGAGAAAAACTAATAATAAAAATAATAATAATAGAATTAATATTCTCCCCCTCCCCTGTTTGCCTGCCCCTCACAGCCCCTCCCAAGGTGCAGGTGTACAGCCGTAACCCTGGGGAATATGGGAAGGGTAACACTCTCATCTGCCACGTGAGCGGATTCCACCCCCCTGACATCACCATCGAGCTGCTGAAGGACAATGTAGAGATGCCCAACGCCAAACAGACCGACCTGGCTTTTGAGCAGGGCTGGCAGTTCCATCTCACCAAGATGGTGGAATTCACACCAGTCAAGGGCGAGAACTACGTGTGCAGAGTCAGACACCTGTCCAACACCAAAACCTACACCTGGGGTGAGAGAAACACACACTTATTGGCAGAAATTATTCTGTGAACCATTTCATCTCCCCTATTAAGATGGAGATCATTCAGTACTGCAGGAACCCTTCGTATCCGAGTGCTGTGGTCTTATGTGTATATACTAGATTATATAACCTTAAGAATCATTATGGGTGGGAACGGTAAACAGAGCCACTTGTCTGCAGACTGACCAATGAACAATCTATAAAGTGAACTGGCATTAGTGAAGCTGCAGCAAATGTATTAAATATTTTTTCCTTTTTTCAGATCCTGATATGTAGAAATTTGTAGGAGAATAATGTTGGTAAGTTGTTTTTACATTAAACTCAAACCCACACATTGCGATTAATGGATGATTTATTGAAGGTTATTTGGATTAGTCTTTGCGCCAAATGTAATCCAAATCCTGGAGCTATTGAAATCAGTTTTGTTTAAAACTACATTAAATGAAAAATTTTGTGACTTGTAAAAATGTGTTGAATAATCATTCATCTGTGCAGCAGTAGTGATGATTTTATAACAGCTGAGTTGATGCCTCCATTTTCCCCAACAGGATGCCGCCGCAGATGTTCCCAGCGGCAATGAAAATGTCAGGATTACATTAACCAAACACTGTAGGACAGAAATCCCTGCTCTGGCAACAAAGCAGATCTCAGATTAGACCAGATAAGATGTTGTATTCACATCAGTTTTAATTCAAATGATTGCTAATAAAGTGCATCACAACTTTTGTAAATCAGTAATCTTGCACTGTAACATTTTTGTTACACATGACTATTCGATGGGTGACAGAATTGGAATATAACACTGCACCTACTTTTATAGGTTAAACTGAATATATTATTTACATTGAGGCAAATTCAAATATTTTGTGTGATTGATTAGTTAAAACATTGTAATACCAGCCACCCAAAAGACAGTGAGGTGTTGTCATTATTAAATTGGGGTGTTCTACAAATAAAATTACATATTGCTTTGTATTTGAAGTCTGTATCTATATGGCTGGCAAACATTAGTGTTTTTTTCTCAATTTTAATGCTACATAATTAAGCTTTGTGTTTAGTGACTGTATGTTAGTATAGATTTGCTGGCTAATGTTATAGAGTTACTATATAACTACAATCATGTTGTTTGTTGGTTTATGTGCCTATTGCTTTTTACTTCTTTACAGTTTTCTATTATTCGGGATAAAAATCATGTAAGAAACCTACATCTTTGGAACTGAATCTAGTGTGCAAAAGATATCAAGTGTACTGCAATATTCACATGACAAGAGAAATAAAAAGCACTGAAGTGGAGTATTATGCGGTTAACTTTAAAGTAAACACCAATATCATTGCACACTTGCTATAGAAAGAGTAAAACCAAAATCTTTACAAATTACAACTTCTGATTAAATGTAATGAAATCATAAATGTAATGTAATGTTTCCTTGTAATAAGATAAAAACCTGTCTACTGGTTTCACAATAAAAAAATCAGAAAAACTGAAACTGGCTTTCGAAATTATTTTCTACAGTGTTATGAGAACTGCTGGTTGCTCTCTGTACAGTGTGCCGTGTGTGCCCATGGTTCCTGCCTCGTGCCAGTTGCAATGTATTGTATGTGTAACATCATATTTACATTATATATTCATATTATATATAAATATACACATACATACACACACTTGCGCGATTACTTGACGAATCGTCAAATCAATAGATAACTTGGTTATTGGTATAATCGATATTGATAGCCCTAGCTCTTTTAACAGGATTTTTTTTTTTACTTTAACTTGAGTAGCATTTTACTGGATGATTCATACTTGACAAGTAATATCTGTACTTAAGTATGAAAACGTAAGAGTTCTTCCATATCTGCTTGAAGCGTGAAAAGCAAACCAGCAATTAAGTATTTATTTCATTTTTCAAATAAAACTAACAAACCAAGGCAAATTCTATCTCTAGGCACTCACCATATATGTACAATGAAAAAGGGTGGGACTTTTGAAAGATTACCAATCTAAAAATAACGCAATAACACAATTGCGGAGTTCCCCTTTTTGGTTTCATTATCATTGAGACATCGGCATTGCCCTCTGGTGGCTGAAAAGTGTAACGCATGCTAAACTATAACGACATTACACTTCTGTTTGGGAGGAAGATTTCCGTACACGAGTCTTAATTCATTACATGTAGAAATAGACTACATGGACACAATAGCTATACAATTTACCCCCCCCTCCCCACAACAGCAGAGAGCAGAGTACAGTTGGCTACACACTGGAGACCACATCACCACAAAAGTTCACGTCAGACCCAAACCAAGTATTATTTTGTCAAAATAAGCGCAAAGTTATAGTCCAACACATAAACAAGTTCGTCTGTTTTCTAACAGATCTAAATTTTATCCAGAAGAGTTGGAATTAGTCACAGTTGGCACTACTTCCTTATACACAAGCTTCAGTGACATTTTCCGTCGCCCACCAGTGCGGCACCCACCAATCAGGAGGCGTCTGTGAAGTCAAACAACGTGAAACTAACTTAAGCGAGTGCTGCAGGTAACTACCCAATTACAGGCATTATGTGGGAAAACACCAAGTTATAAACATTTATGACAGGTACAATATTATTAACGCCATATCTAACAAGTCTAACAAAAACACAGAACTGTAGCAGCCTAAAGAGCTACTAATAAACACAGCCAAATACAGCGAAAAAGCAACTATCATGCGTACGACAGAGTACATAAACTGCATAGTGTATTTTTTTATCACTATAATGTAGAAATGAGCAAATTACGTTCAATATCACTGAAATTTTTTTGATAAACTAATCAACATACTAAGCCTACTTGATAGTATAAAAATAACATTTTGTAAATTTCTGTCAATCATCATAACGTAAACTTTTATGAATATTCAGAAATATTTGTAGTTAATTTAACCTTAGTTTTATTTATCTTTTCGTATTATTGTTTTGTGTAGGCTATTACATAGCCAACATGCTTCGAGCACAGTCCAAGAAGCTGGTGGTCTTTCTAATCAATCTATCTATCTATCTGTCTTCAAGCTTAGATGCTCATTTATTTAACTATTGAACATGTATTTCGGGTAGGCCTTTTGGCATCAAATAATCGTTCGACACCCACCACTTACATTTATTAAATATCAGTGATCAGCTTTGGGGAAAAATGAATTTTATCTTGCCTGAGCGTGCTAAAATAAAAAGGTACGCCCAAATTTCCAAGATTAGCTAATACTACGTCATGCGCCGCGCAACTTTGCGCTAAGGTTACGTCGGCAGACAGTGAGGCTGAAAGCACGGAAACTGCGAGCGTCTGCTTAACAGTCCGCGCACTCACTCACTGCACCACAGGACTCGTACAGGATATTCGTTATTTACATGAATAGTCAGTAGAAAAAGTTTTTTGTATTGATGGATTTCAAACATCTTCTATTAAAAGTACAACGGGAGGGACCAATGCACTGAGTTCAGGATGCGATCTGTCAAATAGCACTAATGCACAACAATGGAAACGTTAAATTCTTCAACATTTCTCTTTGAAATCTCCCCGCTGTTAATAGAGAAATTTTGTAATATCATTGACAGTGGCGACGGGAATCTTGGATGGAGGGGATTTGGTAAGTAATTACACAAATGTTACTCGTAAATGCACACCTCATCCGATTGTATTTATCGACATAGCCTATTTCACGTCAACAGTGAAATCTAGCCAAACTGTTTGTATTTTTTGTACTTGAATCCAGGTTTAATAGTACTAGGTGAGTTTTGCAGGATTTTGAATCAAAAGTCGTTTCGTTTTAGCATCGCGCATCTTGCCCAGTTGGTTGGAGGTGCGTCTCACTGAAAGGCTCGCGGCCGCTGGAAAAAGCCCGACGCGCGAGCTGCTCTGGAACTGGGGTCTACAGAACAAGACGCTGGGCGACCTGCTGGGCGTGCTGGAGGAAATGGGCCACCGCAAAGCAGCGGAGCTCTTTGCAACAGCACGTAAGCCCCCTGTTACTCAGACTTAGCGGATATGCTGACGACTCAGCATTCGATTACCAACTCATTCATAAGACCCATTCAGACCCATTGCCACAGTCAGCCCCGAGGAGAGGGGGGTGCAGCCGGTACATCGCTCCAGGGCCTATGAAGCTCAAGGGAACCCATGAAGCCCAACTCTTTCCATAACTTTTATTATACAGTAACACCTAGCTATACTGCGGTTCCCCCACTGTATCGCGGAAATCTGCGGTCTTATAGTGATATATAGTGTGTGTGTGCATATATACACTCACCTAAAGGATTATTAGGAACACCTGTTCAATTTCTCATTAATGCAATTATCTAATCAACCAATC
>JABFEA020000067.1:22402355-22429397 GCA_019775915.2 Cyphomyrus plagiostoma
GTTCTGAAGGCGAAAGGGGGTCAAACACCGTATTAGTATGGTGTTCCTAATAATCCTTTAGGTGAGTGTATATATGTGTGTGTGTGTGTGTGTGTATATATATATATATATGTATATATATATATATACACACACACACCTGTACTGTATATAAATAAAAATGGAGTAAAAATTCAATAGGTACATCCTACCTGTAGTGTAATTTGCACCCTATTCATAACAAAGTATACGGTTTTCAGTGGACACTACGTGTGCTAGACAAAAATTCGTTAGAACAATATTATAATTTATAAAAACTAACATATATACGTAATATATAAGCACTACAGTATTAAATTATAAAACATACTGCTACGTACAGGGGTATGTAGACATGCAGAGTCGCAATTCATGAAATGCACGTACGCTTTTCATTTATCTCTACGCGTGCTAGAAAAGAGTGCATTTTAATATTTCGCTGATGGGTCTGGAGCGTAACTTCCGTGATAGGCGGGGGATCACTGTAATTTGAACATTCATTAATTAATTAAATTTTTATTGTCTTTTTAAAAAATATTCCGATCTGTTTAGTTTTAAAATTAAAAAGGCACGTGAGTACTTGGCAGCGGTCAATGCACAGAAACTTGTGAAAGTGACTAATAACGAGTGTTCTTGTGGACCTGTTCATTCTACGTGTGTACAATTTTGTATAAGGGCCCACACACCTTCTTTGTACTGGGGCCCTGATTTTCTCTTGGCGGCGCTGGCCACAGTTGTATAAAATCAAGCACCTAATCAGGCAATCAGGTTTACAAACATTTGCGAACGAATGGGTCGTTCACGTCGTGTCCTGTTATTTAACGTCGGATGTACGCTGAAAAAAGTAAATGTTGGAAATGTTGAATCAGCTTGAAATATTTGAAGCATTTGGCCACACGATGCATTTGAAATTGCCTCAATTTACAATCAGTCCTGCTGCAACGGGACTAAAGTGTTCCTGAATAACCTCGCCTTCATTAAATCGCGTACTGAAATATACATATCCAATAGGAAAATTAAGGTAAGGTGAATGCGACTTCAAAACGAAATATATTAAATGCTAAAAACAGTGATACCAGTGGCCAAAATGTACTAATATGCATTTAAATAGGAAATATTATGATTACAAATTATTAGGTACATCAGTAAACCTTGCATTCAGCTTCAGTCAGATCATGCACTCAAAATATTCTTATTTTTATTATGCTGGAGTATTATATGTAACGATACTCCTTTTCCTTCCTTCAATTTAGCGCCAAGAACAAATTTGGATCATCGGCAGTACAGCTTACCGGAGCGAAAAGGAAATGTCGTGTCTCTACAGGTAGTAGGATCCTATCACACCTTATAGACTCTATATGTTAAAAAAAAAAAACGTTTTTGTTAATACAGTGATTTTGGAAATTAAAAACAAACCATCTGTCCAAAACCTTTCACAAAGATACCGTAGCAAATATGCTTATATCGAAACTGATGAGCATGTTCTGACTAGACCAGCAGTTCTCAAACTTTTTTTTATCCAATGGCAATTTTATTTAGGCCCATAGTATAAATTCATTGTTAAACTAAATATTGCTATAACAAACTATGGATTCAATGTCAAAAAATAGGTCATTTATTAAAATAACTAGCTTAATTTTGGCTATGTCCTGGTTCCAAATCAAGATCATGTTTGTTTAAATAATTTGGAAAATCAATCAGCTTGTGTGTTTTTTTTTTTTGGATAGGAAGGTCCTATTTATGACTAATATGGGTCAGTATCTGAGAACAGATTGCCTTGATCCTAGACGTGCAGAGGAAAGTGCCCCTTGCATGCTCTGCTCTACAGAATAGTGCTGCATGGCTGCTCACAGTTTGTGCTCATTTTCATATCAAAGTATTTACTCCGTAGTGGCTATTTCTGGTTAGTTGATTGGTTAGCTTGTTTGTTCATTCACTCACTCATTCATTAGTTTGTAAAGAACCGTAATGCTTTACCATTTCATGGCACACCAGGCCTACTCCTTCAACACACACGCACACGCACGCACGCACGCACGCACGCACGCACACACACACACACACACACACACACACACAGAGCATTTGAGAACCTCTGGACTAGACTCTGCAAGCGTCTGTTTTTGGTATCTGGAAATGTGGAACTGAAGATTAAGCCAACCTCTGTAAGGACACTGCTACAACTCCTTTGACAGGCACTGTGCGAGGCAGAACATAAAGAATCCCTACCTAATCAGGAGCCTGCCAGCTTCTCCCCAGAGCACCACACATTCATTCTCGGTGAGACTTGGGATTCTGAAAGTACCCCGGTGGTTATGAGAATTGCATGAAACTGCAGGATAGCGTTGCTCCTTTGGCACAGTTAGGATTATTTTTTTAAGGAAGGTGGTGCCTTCCCTACGGTCATATTTAGCCCATTTTCATTTCACAATTTAAGTGCATCTTTGAGGAACACACAGCTTATCCTTTTACTTTCATTTCCCCTTGGCAGATTGCGAGCAGGACTCTCTGATAACTTACTCGGATGTCTTAGTGGGAACGCTGCATTTTCACCCCAGCTGTAAGATTGCTGAAGGCCCTCTGTCTGAACTGTACAGAGGAACTAAAGGAGGAGTGGTCTTTGCTGCCAAAATGTTCAAGCAGGTACAGGGCTGGTAGATGACTTTTTTTTAGCTGCTGTATATGACTTCCTGTTAGTAACTTCTTTCCCTGCTTCTTTTTCACTTTGTAGCAGAAAAACAGGGATTTGTGGAGCCAGCAGTGGAAGTGGTTTCAGAGGGAGGTCCAGATTCTTCAAAGGTATGTTGGATGATTTATGAATGAACACACCTGATAGCGTCATTGCCTGTGCATTTTATGCTAATGAGCTGCTGTTTCTGTGTAGCTATTGGCTGAGCTGACAGTAGTAGTAGCACAGCAATGAGTGAACAACCAACAAATATCTAGTTTTCAGTGGCATTTATACTACTGGAGAGAAAATTAGTGTTGGGTAGCATCTCTGGGAGCTGTGTTGGTATAATTTTCCCTTTAATATTTGTGTTTTTTTTCACTTGATATATGTCTCACTTGTGCAATGGCAGTGTTTCAGATATCTAAAGTAGGGCTGCGGATCATATAAATATGAACTTTCCATGTGTTGATCCCCTTCTTCTCCTCCCGCGGCTCTGAGCATTATGACACTGGCTGTAAGAGACTCTCCCCTCCTTAGTTACCGGCACCCCAACATTCTGGAGCTCTGGGGTTGCTTCTTGGAAGGAGACACCTACTGCCTGGTTCGCCCCTACCTGGCCAATGGGTCCCTGTTCGGCAGACTACACTCGCGGGTGAGCATCCGAGATGTAACCGCCAGGTTCACCCTGGGGTTAGATGTCCTCTAGTCTTCAGCTTCACCTGCCTGCTGTGCTCCATTAGGGTGTAGGTGAGCCGTTGTCCTGCCAGGCACGCCTGGACATCATCGACGGGACAGCGAAGGCCGTCCACTACCTGCATACTGCACGGTCCACTGTTGTTGTCTGTGGAAACATCACCAGGTGACTGCATCCAGCCAATCACTGTGCAGAACCTGGAACTGTCACACCCTACAGAATAGATTGGTGTTTCCCAATCTGATCCTCAAGTGCCCGCAGACAGTTCATGTTTTTTCTCCCTCCCTGGGAGGGAGCGAAAATATGGACTAGCTGTGGTTCCCTGAGGACCAGGATGTGAAACACTGGAATAGATTATAATTATAATGTTAAAATGTTAGAATTAAAGTTTAATCAGTAATTACTAGTGCACTAATACTGTAGTGCTTTGTTCCCTTTTCCAACCCTGTAATTTTAACATAACATTTCCAGAGCATGTTGAGATCTCCTACTTGTGTCCTCCTACACCCCCCCAGTGCAAACATACTTCTAGATGATGGCCTAAAGCCAAAGCTGTGTGATTTTGGGACAGCACACTTGAGACCGCACTCTGTAACTCAAAGCGGCATTGTTACCACGGTAACCGGCTCACGCGGCACCCTGGGATACCTGCCCGAGGAGTACATCCGCGGCGGGAGGCTGTCCGTCAGGGTGGACGTGTACAGCCTAGGGGTGGTGAGTGGCCTGCTGGCAGTCTGATTTTATTTTCGTAGCTGCTGCTGCAGACCTTCCCGCTTTAATGCAGTTAACAGAACCTTCCAGATCAAAGTAATGTCATTGTAATGAGAATCACATGCGATTTTACCGGGGTGCAATTTTGATTAAAATGCTATTTGAACATATTCAATAAACTTATATATTATAAATTATATTTGAAAATCTCATATCTAGATGTAATAATGATTTATTGTAAATGTATTTACTTTTTTATTTACTTTTATGCGTAGCCCAGTTTGGCGTAGACTGTAATGAATGACTGGTTGTGTGCTCTCACTTGCACTCCCTGTGAGAAAAGCATAGTCGCCTATGCAGAGACCCACCTACCAGTGCAGAAATGTGACAAGCGGATAGATTCATTGAGATCGTCCTGGTTTCAGATTATCCTGGAGAGTCTGACAGGACAGGTTGTGCAGGAGGCTCGGACGCGCACTCATCTGGTAAGACGGGTCGGCCTTCTGACCCCTGAAGCCGCTAGCTTCCCGCTCGACTCACCCGTACCGCGTCTCCCAGGCAGACCGGCTGCGCGAGGCCCTTGAGGGCGCAGGCAGCGTGGACACGTGCCTGCGATGGCTGGACCCCACCGCCGGCTCCTGGACTCCCCACACGGCACGGCTGCTGCTTGGCCTGGCGCTGGAGTGCACTGCTGTGCGGGCTAGGAGCAGGCCCGGCACGGAGACGGTGAGAGGAAGCATCAACAGCCGAAACGCCCATAACCCTACAGTTATATACAGTACCAGTGTAAAGTCATAACCCTACAGTTATATACAGTACCAGTGTAAAGTCATAACCCTACAGTTACATACAGTACCAGTGTAAAGTCATAACCCTACAGTTACATACAGTACCAGTGTAAAGTCTGGCAATACCTGCTTTTAATGCATATGTCTCTATTTCGGCTGTGTTATTTCATCTTATAGTAAACCTGTAGTAAAAGGCCACGGGGCAATGAAGTAATACACATCAAATCAGGATCAGAAGTGTTCTGCATCTTAGACTCTTGCAAATTCTTACTCGTTCTTTCAGCCAGCTTCCAGATGTAGCTACTTGGAATGCTTCTCCAACAGTCATGAAGGAGTTTCCACAAGTTCAGGGCAGTTGTTGGCTACCTTGTTCATATTCCTCAATGCAACTCATCTACTAGCTCTTTCGGGTTCAGGGTGGGGGATCGTGGGGGCCACATTGTCAGTCGCAGCACTTAGTCTTTTTCCATGGGTGTTCCTCAGTATACATACTTGAACATACTTGTGTTCTTGAGTACCCGTTTTATGTCATCATACATTACCGAAGACTTGTTGCAATACTAAACAAGGAAGTACAGAGGACAGTAACAATCCCTGGATGTTGTTCTTGCCCCAAATATCAAGGATACATCGGTTAGATCATCAGCAAATGAGACCAATCCCATGATTCATTGCACCGTAAGTTAGTTCTTGGAAGGCAGGTTAGCAAGACCAGTCTATGCTAAGACCACAAGTACGGCCTTTGCGTTCTTGGTACTGAGAAACACCCATTGATGACAAGATAATACTGGGCTTACATAACTTACATAACATGTCCTTAGGTTTGTTATCTTGTTCAAAAACAGAACATGCGGAAAAAACGTGGGCATGCAGTGTGGTGACATTGTCATGGTGACTGCCCCAGGTGCTAAAAGTGCTCTGCGAGCTTCAGGACAGGCCCCTCCCCCTGGAAAACCCCACCCTAAGCCTGCCTGTGGAGGACGATGAGACGCAGCCCCTGTGCCTGGCCAGCCCTCAGCCACGCCCCTGTGAGTGCAGCCAATCAGAGGTCACCTACCTGAGCAGTATGCCGGCCCAGGAGGCTGACAGTACGACAGCTACACAGGGCAACCCCTGGATGTGGGAGGGGGTAGATCTCTGCAGTTGTCGGCCAGTGCACTCCAGCTGCGCAGCGGAGGCAGACAGTCTGCAGAGTGACAACTGCAAAGCCAGTGGTTTTGTTCCTGTGCAGCTCCATATACCCGAAGGCAGGTATTTTTTCACTCTCATTTCCTACATAGTTTTTGTTCTTCTTTTCATACATCATGCTGACTAGCTTAAGGCTGCCCTCGCACTCGGCCCGGACGCCTTGTACCGTGCCAGAGCACGATCAGCCCTCACCCCCCTGGTGTGCGCTTAACATTCCAAGCCCGAGCTTGCTTTCGTCATCACCATGTGACTCTTATGAAAACATGGTAAGAATGGGCCATGGAGTTTATGATTAATGTCCTTATTTTGTGGCTTGTTTTGAGTCGCTTTGAGCGAAACGCGCAGGGTTGTCATAGATTTATCGAGTATGCAACGCAATGGTTTTCATTAAATTGTGCTGCACGTACAATAAAATAGTCCCGTATTTTACCAAATGTTTTTGTGACTTGCATCCAGTTGTTCCTGGATACTCTTGTCAGGTCCTCTGCTGTAATCACGTTTGCATATGATGTCATGTACGTGTTCTGTGCCCAGACAACAGTACAATAGTTCCATACCGTGCCCAACTCTTCAAGCGGGCCTGGGCACGGTATGGAACCACCGCAATCATCGAATAAACTGGACTTTGGGAGTCAAATATGCTCAGACATGGGGTAGATTGCTTAGCGCAAGTGACCCTAGCCAAAGGTGGAGTAACTCTATGTGTAATATATCATCTTACTAGCAGCACCCAAGTGACTGGGGTAGAATGGTGCTCAACACAGTCCTCCGGCCCACCTCAGCCACTCCAGGTTTTTGTCCTGGCCCATCACCTGCATGCCTGAGTGACGCAGTAAAGTGCTTTACGGTTATTTGACTGTAAATCTAGCATCACCTGGGTTGAGATCCACTGGCACAGGATAATGATGATGCCGTAGTTCACCTCTGAAACCTTTCACAGCTACTCAGCGTGGTGCTTATGGTGATGCGGGGTGTCCCATCAGCGAGGACATCGTGGAGAACCCCACCAAGGCCCGACTCAGGGAGAAGATCCAGCAGTACAACCAAGGCCAGATTAACACCCAGGAGCTGCTTTCCATGGAGCTGGGCTGTGATAGAAATGCAGGTGGACAGCGCATGTAGTCCAGGTCTCACTACAGATCTTCAAAGTTCATTCTGCAGGCACCACAAAGTGGAGAAAATCGATATGAAAATTGCAAAGAGCTTGTTTACGACTGAACTGGAATGCTTGAACACTGTACCAGTCGTGAATTAGCGTTCATTTCTGGACTTTGTGAATGTAGTTTTTAATTTAGCCAAACTATTTCTGTGTTGTTACACAACACAATTTTTGTAAAATATTTATAATCTGGCGAAAATGTTGGATGTTTTACAGACTTTGAAGTTCCAGACATGTCAAGATTTTGTATTTGACTTTACACACCATGTCTTTGCTTCATACATGAAGTGACCTTGTAATAACTTAAATAGATCTCTTCAAATCCGCAGAACACTGCAATCGTCCAGGCTGGTCTTTAATTTCCCTCTATGTCTCAGCTACTGCTGCTCACTCCATCGCCCCCTGGTGGACGACATGCAGAATAATTATAACATGGTAGCCTACACTGACCAAGTCTTAGAATTAGTTTTTGATCACCTGGGTATCAGTGCCAAACGGTCTGTAACTTCATGGAACATACATTTTACCAATATTAAATAAACTGTGAAATAAATAGGAAACTGACAGTGTGCAACTGACAGTCTGAGTGCCAGGACAGAACAACAGCTTGTAGTTTTTTCACAAGAGGAGGAAGATTTTAAACATGCAAAACTCCACATCACTTTCTATACAGAAAGTTTTAGTATAAAACGAGATTATATTGGGATGACCTGACATAATAAAAGCAAAATGAAGGATGTGGGGGGGAGTTTCAACTGACAGGAAGCCACTCAGCCCCGTACAAGTGGGTCTCCGTGCAGCCGTCCGCGTCTTTGGGAGGCTGCTAATCAGCGCTGCCGCTATGCCCAGCTGGAAAGTAGACTGAGATGATGAAGTCACCTGCAGACCATGTGCGTCCCCAAGTGGGGGATCATTTACCGCTATACTCATTCAGCGTCCTCTCCACTGACGGCGCTGTGGAAGTGGAGGGGAAACATCCCGCTAAATTGGTGGGTTAAAGATGTGTGTGCGCACGCACACATGTATGCACAGACACACGCGCGCACAAATGCATGCACAGACACACATGCACGCACACACGCGTGCACACAAACATAAACACACAAATGCACACACACTGACACACGCATGCGCATACATACACACAAACATGCACACACACGCACACAGTCATCCCTGCAAACACAGCCAAAGCCATGTGACATCCCCCCCCCCGAAATAACAGAAGGTAGAAAAACATAGAAAATGGACCCTTTTAATAATTCCAGTTTCACATATATACATATATTCATATTTACTTAAAGCAGGGAAAAATACAAAATACAAATCCACAGTAAACATGTCAGTGTTTGGAACCTCATGCTTGACTTTTTACTGTATTTTCTTCCTCTACACTGATCTTCATTGAATTTCACCAAGCCTGTTTCCACTGCTTACTTTTTTTGCACACGAAGAGTTGCCAGGAAAACCCAGTTATCCCAGTAGCTTCAGCATATTTAAGCCCAGGGCAAAACTACTGGCATTGGCACCTCCATCGAAGGCTGCTTCACGCCAAATTACCTCCAACCACAACTCTGAAGGCTCACCTTAGTCTGCCTCAAATCAATGGCTGCCCTCCCCCCCCCCCCAACCCCCGTGGCAGAGCTGGCAAGGTCCTATCGATCAAAGGAGGAGCGTTCCGTGGATCAGTCACAATGACATTGACAGAGGTGCCGGGACATGTCAGTGGTGTTGTAGCAGCTACTCCCAGGGGGAGCCCTTGGACACACGCAGTGCTGGGTCTGTTGGGGGTTTGGCTGGGTGGGCGTGGCTGCAGGTGCCCCTCAGACTCCAGTAGCCCCCTTACTATCGTGGCCCAGAGTCTCTGCTTACTGGCAGCACATCCGTTCCCGTGAGAGAAATGAGAGCTTTTGAAAAGCGAGGAACGTGCGTATCTCGCAGGCTCGACTGTGGGAACACCGACTCTGCAGTCGAAGTATTGACCCGTATATTTTTCAGTGGCTCTTTGTGCTGAATTATTTTCACTGGAGTTTTTGTCCAGTGTCTTGCCCACCAGAATGTCGCTTACCGTTCTGGATTTACAGCAGTTGCTCCAAGATTTAAATATAAAACTAATGCTAAAAACCAAATAAATAAACATGGAAACGTGAGGCATTTGTGCGTGCTGATGCGGGGCTTGCACTCAAGGGTGAAGGAGCCCGTTAAGGTCTGCCCAGTTTGGTGCGGCAGAGGGCACCCAAGTTGGCGCTGGGAGGGAGATGGGTCGGTGGGGTGGTACTCGGAATCGTCTCGGCTGCACGCACAAACGTACGCCCACGTTCACGCACGTAAACGCACACCACACGCACGTACACACAAGCACGTCCGACATCACATGTAAACATCGCAGTTCCTGCTCTCGTTGAATATTATTGTCCTTCAGAATTAAGAAAAGGATGGCACAGTTTCCATTTATTTTTTTCCCCATGTTATTTTTTTCCCAGATACCGGAGAGTCCTCTTACTATTCAGTCTTTTAAAGGGGGTAGTAGGACTCGCCCAACCAGGAAGCGGGTGACACCCGTGCTTAGCTCTGCCGTGCCTGGACAGAGCCACCATCCTAAGGATGTTAGCACCATAGAGGCTGGTTCTTACTCTTCCGGCTCCGGTCCAGCTGCTATAAAGTCTGGGATGTGTCTCGGGTCTCGATTTCTGTGGCCCGGTGGTTCTGCATGGGCTCGGTCCAGTCCAGCAGCCCTTCCGTTGCTTGGTTAAGTTCCGTACAGGACGGCGAGGCCCGTAGGTTCCTGCTGATGACCAGCTCCAGTTTGTCGTCCGACTCGGTGATCAAAGGAGCCACGAGGCAGCAGTCAAAGTCTCTCGTTCGGACGTGGTTGACCTGCGGGCAAGGAGATGGGGACGAAGGGACTGTGAACACAGCAGGGCTTGATCTCTTTAGCTGTAACAGGCAGCCAGCTGTTGTGAGTCCACACCAGGGTCAGCAGTTAGTTACTGTTAGCCAGCGCTAACTTTATCAGAAAGCCTGGCAGTAAAAAATGCTGCAAACTAACTAGCTGCCGTTAACCAGTGCTACCATTAGCGGACAGCCCGGCAGTAACAATGCTGCAAGCTAACTAGCTGCCGTTAACCAGCACCGCTGTTAGCGGACAGCCCGGCAGTAAAAGTGCTGCAAACTAATTAGCCAGTGTGTTCACAATTAGTTCACTACCATTACACAAAAATAACACTGATGTTTAGAGGAAGCCAAGCGTCTTGCAGGAATTCCCATCTATAATGCCTCCCAGATAGGGTATTAAATCACTTTCCGGATGAATGTTCCGCCACGCTGGTACCTGAAGCAGCCGGTCGTAGGCCTTCAGCCCGCCCAGGTGAGCAGGGCCACTAGGCCGGATGTTGCTGGCATAGACGCCCTTTTCTAGGATACCGTCAGATACGCTGAAGCCAAAGTCCTCAGCGCCTGCCTCCTTGTAGAGAGTCACCTGGACAGAGACAGGCCTTCAAGAGTAGCTGTACCAGTTTGGCTTCAAAGTTTCTCATAATAAAAAGAATATCCAGCACCTGCATTACTTAAATTCACCACTAGAGGCTCCCATTGCACAATGAAGACCTATGGATGCCCGTTCGCTCACCTTATGCAGTTCTACAGGCATGGGAGACACGTCGTTCACGTCCTGTTTCGTCTTCCTCATGCTAAAGGGTTTGTGGCCAGGGTGGCTGGGTAACGTGTGGCTACGGCTACCCTGGTTGTAGTGGGTATACTGGCTGTACTGGGCCCGGTTGGGGCTGCGCTCCTGTAGGCTGGCCTGGCGCCCCAGGTGGCTACGTGGGGGAGGGCCCTCGTTCAGGCTGAGGGTGCTGCCTGCCATGCTGGCCTGGGATGGGGGGAGGTGGGGGGGTCAGGAAGAAGCAAGGCTTCAGTGGGGGCATTCCAAGCACGCGCACACAATCGCCCAGGCACACCCCTTGTGCATGCACACACGCATAACCACGCCCAGAAACACACACCCGTTCATGCATAATGCGAACGCATCTCTTGCAATATTCCGCGACAAGAGATGCGGAAAACGGGCGCAGTTTTTGTTCGATGAAGCTCTCAGAGCGTCAGGAATGTGACCCACTGGGTGTCACATGATGAATGTTTCCTGTTATCAACACAGAAACACATTTCACAGCAGCGTGAGAAACCCGCCCCCCACCCCAGATCAGCTGTAGTCTTCAGCCACCTCCGCATCCGTGTGCCGCATTCAGAATGCTGCTCATGTGCGTTCGCGCACCCCTCCCACCAAAGCACAGTACCCATCATGCTCTGCCCCGTCCGTCATGCCCAATCAACGGCTCGTTCGACCGTTGGGTTACGAGTCTCCCCGGCAGGAAACAGCGCCTTGGTACCGCTCACGCCCTCTAAACGTCTTTCATGTCATCGGCCCACTTAGCTACATGACTCCAGCGTTTGTTTCGACAAACGTTAGCAGTCTTTCGGAAAGTGGATTTGTATTACTCATATTCAAATGGAAACATTAAGGGTGCATCAGCCTTCTACTATCCATTCTTTAAATTATTAATTTTAAATTCTTTATTTTTACGAAATACTTTGAAATTGTACCAATGTTAGCACGCTACAGCATTGTTGTTGCCCAGAACTGAGGCTGGGATTCATGACTACATATCTAGGCATATGGCAATTACTAGGCAATTACTATTTAAGAAATGTTTACCCTAGTGCTACAATATGAATGACTGGCTGTCACAATGAAAAATGGTTGAAACCGAGTGATGTGCAAAACAGGAGGTCAGGACAGACATGGGTGATGCATTCCACCCCCACCCCAGTGACGGGGCACCCCGCTTGTGTCGCGACAGGTACCAGCAGGCTACAGAGGACCAACGAAATGATTAGCAGGACGCGGCCAAGTGCCAAGACTACAAGCAGACAGGAAGCACAGAAAGGGTACCAATATGCTCAGGTTTCTCTTATCCTGAAGCCTGTCTGGTTTGTCCTAGAAAGAGAAGGAATATTATATGCATCCAGAGGAAGTGACATCATGCTACTGAGAGGAAATAACATTAAGGTGAAAAGGGGTGGGGCATAAGCAGGCGATTCAGTTGATTGGTCATCAGATGCCCTGTATTCTGTATTGGCCCACATTCTGATTTGCTGTTGGTTTAAGTCTTTACCTCCAGCTCCCGCAAGATGCCTGACTGCCCACATGTTTCTAGGTCTTCCAGGGCCTGTGACCAGAAGCTCTCCTCCTGATCGGGCACTGTCCGCTCATGGCTCATGCTGAACCTACAAGTACAGCCAGAGGGGAACCGTGAGCCTTTCCCTCAGGGTGACCAATGGCAGACACCGATCAGAGATGGGTGGAGCTTTGGAAAGACAATGCGCAAGGACTAAGGCAGCAGCAGCGGAATGGCCCTGAGCCCTACCTGCTGTCAGAGGAACGGCCGGAGGGCAGCGTGGCAGCCCTGCAGGTGTGAAGGACAGGAACATCAGCCAATCACGGCGACCGAGCTAAAAGTGTCTCAGGACGCTAAAAGATTGCAACTGTATTTCATTCTTTAATAATGAAGCATTAAATATTCAGTTCCTTCTGGAGTTGAATTGCAAGAAAGACGATGAAGGGGGAAGTCACAGGCTGTACAGTAAAACATGTATGTATGTGTGTGTGTGTGTGTATACATATATATAAATTTACATACACACACACACACACACACACACACACACACACACACACACACACACACACACACACACATACCTACATAAACACAAACACATACAGGACATTGGACGACCAGCAGATATTCTTTGCAAAGGGCGTCTTTATATTATATCTGATATTCTTTTTTATGTTCTTGTCTTGTGTCTGTGTGACCGTTTAGTAGTAACATCGTCCGGAATCAATAAGGTGTTTCTGATTCTGATTCTGATTAAACCGTGTGTTACCCAAGGAAGCCTGAATGAATAAACGTACAAAAACCTCTGACAGTTTCATCAGTGCATGCAAAGCACATCCTTTTCACTGCATTTTTTTTTCCTTCTCTCCTGAGGTCAGTCCCTATTTTACAAGTGTCCTAAACGCTAATTTATTAATGGAAATTATGCTGACAAAGTAGGACACAGGGCAACAGTGTCAAACTCAATTAAGGAGTGATGTAGGGCGTTTCCTGCTCGCGCCATCTCTGCGCGGCAATATTCAATTGACATCGGCATAAACAAAGAGGAGAATGACACTGGGATATCTATACTAGTATGGAGTATAAGCGAAAAAATGTATATTGGAAAATGGAAAATCTAATCATGTTCTGAGCAGCAGACAGTGTTGTAGTTATAAACATGAAAGCCAGGGGGCCCTACTGTAGTATTTAATATAAACTGCTTCTGCAAAATAAAATTCCCAGCTGTAATGTCAATGCCATCAGATGAACAAATACATGTAGGGAATGTAATGATTAATTGTGAATGTTAAGCAACAAATTGTATTTTGATAAATCTCAGGTAGACACTAAAACCCATCACACCCCCCATACGCCATGAACAGGCCCTACCTGCCAATGGTAATGTGCTCCCATTTATCAAAGCTCTGCCCGAGGTCCTGTAGAGGGCGCTCTTTTTGACTGCTCACTGGTGACATGCTGCTCAGCGTGTGGGAGTTCCTTCCTTCGGGACTGTGGAGGCTGGATCCAGAGGCTGCATACCAGAGACACACACGTGCGTTTGCATTAGCAACGAGTGACATACACCTCACATACATGCTCGTAGTCGGTCCTTAAGCATGGTCGGTACCACAGTCTTCACCCTGTCCGCTGATGGCAGTGTCGATGGTAGAGCTGTCCCAGGACTCCACAGCGCTGTCCACGCTGGGGAGGGTGGCAGAGTAGCTGTCAGACAGCTTGCTCAGGTTTCCCATACCCTGCACGTCGTCCTCCATGTCACCGGCAAGCTTGTTCAAGCCCTGCTGCTGCTTGGGACTGGGCACTGCAGTGGGGAAAGCACCGGGTGGGTTTGTATAAAGGACTGGCATTCTCCCCCTGTCCCTGACCCCACCCATCCCCCACCCACCAAAAAAAAACAAGTTCATGAAAATGAAGATAATTTTGAAAAGGAGCAGGTATTGCATTTTCTTAACCCCATGAAAAATACCTCACAGCACTAACTAGCAGAAGGTCACTAAATCACTAAAGGAAAATAAAAGGTAAAGATCACCAAAATCTGAAGTCGGACAGTATCCAGCGTGTGCCCCTAGGAGGCGATACTTGACACGGGCTGAGGGCACTCACGCTCGCCTTGCTTCTTGATCCGCAGCGTGACGGACTCCCCAGCGGCCTGCAGCAGGTGGATGGCCTCGCTCAAAGGCTTGCCCTTCAGGCTGCGGCTGTTGATAGCGAGGATGCGATCTCCCACGTGGATGGCGCCGGTCCTGCCGCAGGCGAACGACATGGCGGGGTTAGCTCAGGTGCTAACGCTACGTCCGAAGCACTTATTCAACAACCAGTTACAACTGAGAAATGAAAAGCTGGTCATGGCTTGCTGGTTCCGCTCCAAAAATACCCATGATTACCTACTCCTTCACTTGTAATTCAAAGACGGCATTTTAAATTACTGTACAACTCTAATTTCACTGAAGATTAAGCCAGCAAGGCTAGAACAGTTCATTAAATACACAAATGACTTAAGTAATGAAGTAGCATTCTAATGCTATTTTTGGCTGAACTAATATCCAGGATCCTGCTGTGTTCTTTCATGAGGTATAATCGCACTCCTCATGATGCTGCCGTCTCGCTCTGCCAGACACCACAGACCTGGCAGTCCTCACCTCTCCGCCAGGCCACCCTTGGTCAGACTGGAGATGATGATGGGGTCAAAAGGCTCCTCAGTACCCGAGATGGTGATGCCCAGGGGACCGCCATAGCGCTTAAGCTCCACGGTGTAGATGATGGTGCCCGAGTTCTCCTGCTCATCTGCAACACATCAGCATGAGCTGATACGTCACCTGGAGACACTGAGCAGAGCGAGCGCAGCAGGCAATGGAGACGCTGTTCTTGAGGGCTGAGGTTTGTTCTTCCCAGAATTCTTAGCGGGGCCCCAGAGGTATGAGGCAGACAGTATATAAAATGACTCCCATAACCAACCCCAGGCAAGAACAGTGCTGGCACTCTAAGTACCTGCACCTCCACCCGGCCTGGCCTGAGGGTACCTGAGTTGTCCTCGTCCTTGCGAATCTTGAGTTTGACCACCTCCTCACAGCGCTGCAGGATCTGCACGGCATCCTCCATGGAGCAGGTCTCCAGGCGGATGTTATCGATGGACAGCAGCTTGTCGCCCACCTCCAGGGTGCCCGTCCTGTCACACACACACACACACACACACACACACCTTTATAACCAGAAGCATAAGTAACCAAGCAAAATACAACAGTTTTTGCATTTTTAGTTCTTTCATTGCAGTCACAGATTTTTATTAAATTGAAATTGAAAAGAAAACTGGTCCCCATAAGGGAAAAAAAACAGGTATTCATCACATTGTGGGGACATTGTGTCCCCATAAGGTAAGGTATACCCACACACACACACACACACACAGCCTGAAACAAGCAGTCCTGACATCTGCTGTCTTTATAGTGCACTGTTGTCCACAAAGTTAAATCAAAATAAGTGAAACAGAACTCCTATCTTAACATAAACACACCAGTGTAAACCCACAAATAGACACCGTCTGGTAGACTGAAGAGGAGGTACAGCTTTACCTGTGAGCCATGCTGCCCTTCTTGATGTCAGAGATGATGAGAGCATCACCAGGCCTCCTGCTGGACGGAGCTGAGACCCAGAGACGAGGAACCAGAACAGGTGAAACAGCAGCTGATCCGAAATGACAGACAGCAGGGATGCTGTTCGCTATGTGGGGGCGTGCGGCGGTGGCGATCTTATGTTTTACAGGGTGGTTTGGCAAAACTCCTTAATATTCATAAGAAGCGCTACTTGATTGGCCAGTGAATGCCTAAGAAACCAAGCTAATCGCTAACTTCCAAAATCCATACGTTCCATGTTTCCATCTAGGAACATAACATGCATTTGCAGAAATACTACATGACACAATTTAATGCAGTACCGCTACCCTACATTGTCTACTTTACTGCTATCAGCCAAAATTTTTGACAGGAAACATGAGGTAGCACATGTCCATGGGGGCACATTCACCGGCCAATCAGGTAGGGCTTCTCTTATGAATATTAAAGAGCTTCCCAGAAGCACCCTGTGATGTGAAAATGCACGTGGCGGCATGCGCCGTCCTCACCGCTGATGGTGATGCCCAGCTCCACCCCGGGCTTCTTGGGAAGTTTGACATGGAAGGTGCCGCTGCTGGGGATGACGGACTCTATGAGAGGGGAGAGATCAGGGGTCAAAGGGCAACACAGAACCCTGCAGTAACCAATCAGCTTGCTTATAGTCAAATAAAACAAAAACACGGCCACAATATGATTACCTATTGAATAGAAAGGACTGCAACCACTACAGGGCTTGGTCATTAAAATTACACGAGTCACTTGACCAGCGATACAACAGCCAACCCGTAATAGTCTGAAGCTATTGTCTAGAGCAAACAACTGTAAACAACATGATTATGTGCATCACCTAGGCTCACAGCCTCTGCCATTACTTTTAATTATTTGGGCTCTTACCGGTGACAACTGGTTTTTGTCATGCACCAAGATCAGCAATCCCACTTTGATAGAACAAAGCGTGAAATACCACTCCAGTAGAGGGAGCCGTGTACCTGCCACGTCAAATTCGATCTCCAGGGTGACCCTGCTGCCGATGGCAGAGTTACGCAGCATCTGATTGGTCTCCTCCAGGGAGCTGTCCTCCGTGGGGACGCCGTTGACTGCCAGCACGCGGTCGCCGATTTGCAGGATTCCACTCCTGTCGGCATGGGCGGCAGAGTTTGAAGGTCACGGGAGGGGTCGCAGAAGAGAGAGGTCGACCATAAATAGAATGGGACACGGGCCTTACCTCTCTGCAGGGCTGTCTGGGTCCAGGTAGGCGATTAGGGGTGGGGAGGACATGGATTCTGTGGCAAAGACACCCCCCTGCAGCTGAATCCCAAAGCCCATGATTGAATCGCTGACCAAGGTGACCTCCGTAGTTTCGGTGTGGACCACCTGACCAGACAGACCCAGCGTGCTGGAAGCCAGAGACACTGGGGGGGGAGGGGTTGCAGGGGGGTGTTGTGTCAGTATGGAGGTCAGAAAGAACCTGTTATTCGCTGCACATTGTTAACCATGGCCAAGGTGAGTTTGCCTCCTGGAGTTACAGGACACCTAAAGCGGCTAAATTTATAGCACCAGACACAGCTATCGTTTTAAATGCGGTGTCCTTTTATCGCCTACTTGCTTGGGGGGGGGCATAGAGAGGCCGGTTTTGCAGGCCAAGACCATGAGGCTGGGCAGCGTGGTCCTACACAAGGCCACCGGCAGTGTGACTCGTCTGCTCAGCTGGATATTTTATAGCCAATGCAGGTTATGCACATGGGACTCAAACAAAGGCTCCTCCGGAGATTTGAACTAGCAACCTTCCAGTTTATAGGCACCGGTGCTTGAACACCATACCACCAGCGGTCCAGCATCCAGATCTGAAGCATTAAGGATTTGGAGACGGATAGGAACAGGGTCACATCCTGTTTACGGTCCCCACTTCCTCACCCAGATCTGCACGCCGCCTTTTCCAGGACAGATGGTATATGTAAGCAACCCCCCCTCCCCACTGCTGAATGCATCACTAAACCAGGAGCACCCCTACAACCCCCCCCCCGACAGCTGGACATGACTTTACCGCACAAATCAGCTGAGGAGGAGTTTATTAATCTGATTCCATCAAAATAGGGGGGAGATTAAACAAATAACAGATTACATTTATCACCACGAAAAGCAGGATTGAGACGGCTTTTTTATACACATATATTCTTAATTTTCTCCCATTTTAATCATGCGGTGACTTCATTAAAAAAGTGTGCTCACACTACTAATAAAAAGCTAGCTTTGGTCTACTAAGTCCCATTTAAACTAAAAAAATCAGTAATTTGAACAAATCTAAGATGCTAAAACTATGATGCTAATTGCTAATGCAAAAAGCAGCGACGTCAGAAAGATGACGGAAATAGAGGAACATCAAACCCAAAAACCCTCGTTTTCGATCAAACCCAGAACGGGGAGACGATCAGCTGCACTTGGATGACGAGGGTGGTGTGGGGCCGGAAGATAGCAGAAGCAGAGGCAAGCCGGGCTCGCAGAGACAGCATGGGCAGCGGAATAGACCGGAACATCAGCTCAGCCCAAGCATCAAAACCCTTCAGATTCATTAAACTGCGAAACGGCTAGTGCTGCTCAGCGCCACTTAAGCGTGTGGAGATGTGAGGAGACGTTGCGCTACATTTATGTTTCTGTCCTCCTGCAGGACCTCGTTACGGGGGGGCACGTACAGGAGCTCTTGTGATCCTTCCTGTGCAGCTTGCGCCGCATGGTGTTGGTTCGGGGGCTGTTGGGAGGCATGGAGCGGGGAAGAGTCCCCAGGCTCAGGGAGCTCAGGCTGTAGGCGCTCATGGAGGATGGCGAGAAGGTGGAGCTCAGGGCTGGGGGGGGGGGGGAGACAGAGGGAGAAGAAGGCTTGCATGAGGGCAGGGGTCCAGTCTACACCTTCTACTGAACCTACAGGCTTCTCGCACTTCAACCCACAAGCTACATTACTGAAGGAAATAGGTAAGAGTCTTTTATAATGGATCCATATTGACCTGGTGCACTCTTTCATCGTCGACATGAATACATTTGCATAGAACACCAGCTGACTTTGCCCATTACTGACAGTAGACCAAGCAGCAAGTCTGAAGAGTCAAATCACTGGTATCACGAGAGGTTCCACTACATAAACAGGCTTTCAAGAAGAATGAATCGGCACTCTCTACAACAGACTAAGCAGACAAAATAGACGTCTGAAAATGCCTGATTCTGGGGTCAGGCGATTTGCACTATCCTTTCAGACATCACCCCTGGCATCACAGAAAGACGCGAGGCCGTGACACTATCTCTGCATCCCGTACTCTGACGTGATGAAAACGCTTGCAGGCTTTCAGATGAAACACTCAAACAAGGGATCACTTTGAAATTGAGGTAAGAACAAGAAATAACAGCTGCCACTCAGGGCAGCATATGTACTGAATGAACGGGAGCCAGGGGGAAAAACAGAAGCACTAATCCCATCTTCAGGACCTCTTCAACAAGGCTTCCCAGTGGGATCAACACAACAGCCCAATTCTAACAAAACAGAACCTCTTAGAAGAGGCTTAACCCAACAGATCCACATGGGTAAGACTATGATAAACAGCCTAAAAGCAGTAACCAAAAATACACCAGGACAGGACTATCCCAACCTGCGAATCCCTGTGGGCTGCCACTTCCTGTGGAGCAAGTTTCTCCAAGGAACATCACCTACCTTTGAGTGGCCTCAGAAGAATTTACATCTACTCTATCTGCACTTTAAGAAGCGGCATTCAAATCACAATCCAGACAAGATGGCGAGATGAAAAGCAAGGAGGATGACTATGATGTAGAGGAATAACGTAAGGAGCATTACACGGGTTGTTGGAGGACTTGTGGTGTTTCGAGGTCTGGGTTCGTGACTGGTCAGGGTGGTAGGTGTTGTAGTGTGGGGGCAAAGTGTGCCCATTGCTGGGGGGGCAGGTGTCCCAGGGAAGAGGACGAGCACTCCTCTGTACCTTGACTGTCCGGATCGAGTCAGGAACAGCACCACCACCGGGGAGGAAAAGACAGACACAAGTACAACCGTAATAAACAACACGGCGTCCTGAAAACAGCATGTCAGATTCTAAGAGGCACCTTGAGCACCGATGTCTGCCTGCCTAGAGGACAGAGTACAGAGGACCAATGGTGAAACTTCAGATACTGTTCCATTGATTGGATTTATTTCAAGCCCTTGGAGACAGTCTGTCCCTAAAATAAATAGATGACTGTATCTGTAGTGCCTACAGCCGTTGGAAGGGTGTCACGTGGGTTTGGATGAGACACCCGGCTGATATCAGCTGGGGGTCTGGACATCTTCTGCACTCTGATCTTCCAATTCTCTGCTTTTACAGCATGAGCTCGGAGTCTTAGGGTATCCAAGCATCCTCCTGTGGATTCTGAATAGCATTGGACTTAGGCTGCCATTAATCTTTGGTTTAATTAATTACTTGCATGCACCCTGAGGTATTTGGCTTATGAAAAGCTCCTGTGTTTGTGTCCATGGACCTGCTGTGTCTGACCCCCCCCATACCCCCCCTCGGTTCAGCCTCACCATGCTCTGTGGTCTTGAGAGCCATCGGGGTCTGGTGATGAGGCAGAATCTCCATCTTGACGTTCTCACAGGCATTTGCCAGTAGCTGGGTGGCCTCTGGCAGGGAGCAGTACTCCATGCTGGTGCCGTCGACAGACAGGATGTGGTCCCCAGCATGCAACGCCCCGCACCTGAAGACCACATGACACTCCATCTAGTCATACCGCTTAACCCACCAATCAGGGAAAGGTCTCCCGTTCGGCCCATTCTTTAGACAGCAGCCAAGCGAATAAGACTAATGCAGCATTTCTGACTCAATGGCAACCACACAGCAAGTCCAGACGCCGTGCCCCATGCCGCCGGTTCATTACCTGTCCGCGATGCTGGCGGGCTTCACCTTGTCAATGACGATCACCTGCTTGTTGCAGTACATCGAGGTAGACAGCGCGATCCCCAGGCTAGATCCCGCCGGTTTGGCCACCTCCACAAGCAGCGGGCCGGAGGCGGAGGCTATCGAGTCTGGGGTTGGGAATGAGATGGGGTGAAAGGCATAGAGTACTGTCGTCACATGGGGATTGCAAATAGGTGAGTAGGTGACCCCACTGTCCCTCACCAGCCATACTTTGGTGGGCAGTGTGGGACACAGCATGGACCACGGAACCACGGCGACCACCAAGGACCGTGCAACTTTTGGAGAGTCATTAAGAAAGCGGTGATGACCAATTACTGACCAATAAGATCCACCGACAAAAATCATTTTATTATGCAAACTGAAAAGCCTTATTAATAAAAGCCTGAACTCATGTAGAGGCAGAAAGTAAGATCTAAGCTTTTCAAAAACAAGCAGATGAGTGGACATGACTTTATGTGCTACCCCTCCTCCCCCGCCTCCCAAGGCGATGGTAAAGCACAACACCTGAATTCCCCCTGCATGACGCGGGTGGTACTTCAAACAGAGACGCGCACAGCCTAATAGGACATCAAACAGACATGGATAATTCATCTGGCACTGAGATATGAAGCCCCTATTAAATATCAAACAGGGACATACCCTGCGAATACTTTAATCAAAGGTATACAGAGGCTAAGAGAGATACCAAACTGAGATGCCAAATTTATCCATTATGACACTGTTGATCCTTTAAGCGGGTTTAGTAATTTACCTAGTATGTTACTAGCAGTAGTTTAACCAGAGACACATAGAGACATAAAGAGACATCAAACTGAGATGTATAAATGTATCCATTATCATGCTGAATAGATACAGGGAGTAAATTAGACATCAAACTGGGTTGTGTATCTTACCTACCGCGCCACCAGTAGAAGTTTAAGCAGAAATATGGAGGCAGCCGTGGATATCAATACAGGTCAGACTGCAGACGCAGATGCCTGAACCTATTTCACAGGTGGCCATGACAGACTCCTAGTGTACCTCGGTTTGGTGGTATCTCATTTTCCATGCCGTCCAGGCATAAAATCACGGTATACGGTATTTTGACGGTATTATCAAAAGCAGCGCTATTCTGATGATTTGAAATCTTGCCGATAAATTATCATTTTGCTCGGCTAATTTTGTCGCCAAGATTTCAAAGTGCCACAGAACACCCAAAATTACCCCATTATTCCCCAAATATAGCGACATACTGTACTACCATAATACACCCCAAACTAAAGCATGCCATGATGATTTAGAGACCGAAACAACAAAAGTCTGATTTCAAGCTACTAGAGAAAGAGAGGTAGAGAGAGGAAGTGTGATTGAAGGGTAACAGTGGAGGATGTGGAGATGAGAGAGGGGTGTTAGTATCGGTCTCATAAGGGGAAGTTTTAAGGAAGGGGGCGGAGTCGGCAGACTGTCCAATAGGAGGTGCGGCTCTGTCGCCTGGGTAACGGGACTGCACGTACCCATGACAGAGACGTCGTACTCCACAAGCAGAGTGGCTTCCTGGCCACATTGCTTCAGGATGCTCAGGGCCTCGGCATGCGAGCAGCCCTGCAAGCGGATGCCATCGACGCTCAGCAGCCGGTCCCCAGGCCTGACGGTGCCTTCCCTGGAAGGAGAGCGCAGTGTGAGCCCCTGGAGAGCGAGGTGAGCTCCAGAACAGCCAGTTTAAAGGCTTATAGAGTCTGGCTTCAGCCTGGCGTGGTAGATAAAACTACATTCGAGTTCTACAAAGAAGCAGGATGCTGGAGACTCAACTTGAGGATCCAATTACATGCCTGTGCTCAAGCAGGACAGCGATCGGTATCTCCAAAGGTGTATCTTACGTGAGTGTCAATTTAAGAAAATAAACCAAAAACATGTCGCCGAAAGATTTAAAGGGAGCCGGGCCGTTGGCGCCTCTGGTCCGGTGGTCTGTGAATATAGCCATTAGCACATCCATGGGAGGCTTCTGGCCATGACACCGACGGCACGGAGAGCTGGAACGGGCCAGAACCTGATTCCCGAGAGGCACAGCCAGGTGGAACAGCCAGGAGTCTAAACATAGAACACGAGGAGCACATGATTTCCTTGTATTTACTGTTAACTGTCATCTATTTTTGGATCCGTGAGAGTGAGTGGGCCTGCAGTGGAGCCTGAACCAGCAGCGGAACCAGAACCGTGACCAGTACCATAGGAAAATGGCTAAGTAACCATGACGTCCAGCCTAGTGAGAAGCGCTCTAAGGCAAGCTGTTCATTTTAATTTAGGTGGCCCAGAAAACCACTCAGCAGTGGCAAAGGGACTCAAAGAAAGGTCAGAGCAGTGGAGAAAGAGCCGCATCTGTAAAATTAGCCCTTGGGGGGGGGGGGGAATCCAGATGAAAAGGGCTGGAGGAGGGAACAGACCACAAACACATCAAGACATTTTTATGACTGTTTTCCCTGTGGCTGTGCATGGGGTTTTAGTGCAGTTTGAAATGATTTTAGAGGTCACTGAAAGCATGAAAGTAGTGGAACGCTCAGCAGTCACTCATAGCCAATGGGAGTGAAGCTCGTTTTCAGCCAATGGGAGTCGAGCCTGCTGGACTTCTAGTCACCTGGGCTGAATGAGCGATCTCACCTGTCAGCCGGGCCACCTGGCCTGACGTTCGTTATGACGACAGGCCGAGATTTGGTCCTATCCTCATGGGTGCCCCCTGCAACAGTCAGGACAAACTTGGGACAGCACGCACCACGGCCTATCCTCCTTTGTCACTGTTGCTGGGCCGCGAGATCAAACACCGATGACATTATGTCCGTTTATGACACTCGACGCTGACCGAACACACGTAAGTGAAACCACAGCATGAGAGTAATATACAAAGAATATCAATAAATATGAAGTTACTATGTGAATTTTAATAAGTAACGCACTTTCCGAAGCCTTGTTCTGCAGAGCACTGGTGCAAAAGATTTCACTAAGAAAAGAAAAGATGACGGGTATATTAAAAATTAATACCAACGGAGACATGTTTGCGTTTCTGGATTCGTTAATGCGTGCTCGCAGTGACGGCGTTCACACACCTCTGACAACAAAGCCGAACGTGTTTCCCTCCTTGTGCAGCGTGACCTCGACACTTTTAAACATCACCCCCGAGCCCTGCACAGCTGTGAGGAGACAGAAGGCACCTGGCTTGGGACTCAGAGGACGAACCGATTCAACAGCCACCCAACAACAGCGACATACACACAGCCAATAGCACAGAGCCAGCATTATAGCCAGGCAGGCACTCACAGGGGGGGGGCAGCTCGTACTCCACCTCTAGCACCACCCGTTCCCCCACGTTCTTCAGCAGACTGATGATCTCATCGTGGCGGAACTTCGCCAAGTTGATCCCGTTGACCGATTTGATATAGTCGCCGATGCAGAGCTGGTCACTCCTGCCGGTGGGAAAGGAGATGGTGGAAAAAACGTGATGGAGGGATGAGGGTGATGGAGGAAGGGAGAAAAGACATGTTTTAATTGTACTCGGAGAAAATTCTTTATTTTCCTTGTTGCTACATTAGTCTAAGGGGAGAGAAAAACACAGGAAACTCTGGAGATGAGAAAGTATAGAATATCCTGCTTGTTATGCTGGACACCGATACTGACGCCTCAGAGACACACGCACGCACACACGCATACTGAAAAAGGCATCGCACAAAAACACACTAAGGCATAGAGAAATACGCCACCTTCAGGGCTGAAATTTAGGGGGTGGGGGCCCTGGGGTTACAATCATTGTTGGGACCCTGCTTACAGCAGAAAATGCTACTGTAACCACCATGCAGAAAGAAGTGGGAGCCTTTACAAAGTGGGACCGCAGGCCACACGCCCAGACCAGCCCCGGTGTAAATCCTGCCTCAGCTGTTCTCCCTTCCTCACCTGGCGGCGATGCCCCCCTGTCGCAGGTTGGAGACGCGGGGTCGGCCGTCCTTGTCCACGCCGCCGGACACGGTCAGGCCCAGTGTACAGCCCTCCTTCTTCAGCAGCTCCACGAGGCTGGTGCCCCTGAGCTCCTCTGTGGGGGAGGAGAGGGGAGGCACCTGGGTTACAACATCCTGTTTATGGCTATGGGGGGGGGCTGCCATTCATCTAAGAGTGTCTGACGGTTTGCACTGGCCCACCATCCTCGCCCCTGATTTTAACTCAAGCAGACGCGGAAATACGGAAGAGCAGAGAATCAATGTGACATACGATACACAGCCCACATCTGACGCCATTACAAGAAATGAATGCTTTCAGAGGGCAACGACACAATTAATTCATCCTCTTTGGATTCTAAATTAATTTTTATCCACAAAGCTGAAAGGGATTGTTATTGCCTAACGAAATGTGGAAATAATACAAATGAGAGCCTGACTTTCCTTTGTTCTCTGGCTGATTCTCGTGGGCTTGTAAATCAAAGCTGTATATATTTTATTAGAATTTTTACATATTTTTAAGTAAATTGCATTCCTGTATTTATGCCATTAGAAAAACACAAATCAGTGCAGGGTTAGCGAAATTCTAAACAGAACGATAAATCAAAATAAATTATACTTGAGATTAAATACATAACAAAGCTGCCTGCTACTTCCTGTTCTGTCCCTAATATTATGACATATAGATAGAGATCCCAAGTTATGTGTCCAAACTGTCGCAGACTAATAAAACACACTGGAAAAACAGAAAGGAGGGTGCCCGCTGCCCCAGGCAAAGCAGAACGTGACCAGAAAGGGTCCCGAAAGGCCACCGACGTGCAGACACCTCCAGCATCTGGGGTCCCGAAAGGCCACCGACATGCCGACACCTCCAGTATCCGTGGGCCACAAACCACAAATGACCTTCAGCTTCAGTTCAAATACAAGAAATATTTTGGCTCAGGGGACAAGTCATTCGTTACAGTGATTACACTAAGCAGAAGTGTTTAATTGGATTAGATGAAGACATGGTCACAGTACGCACACCAGGTTCCATAATGGCTGTAAAGACACTCATCTGAGCCCAAACATTGGGGGTGCAATGTGAAGGGATGATCACAGACCACTCTGAACGGGTTCGATGGGTTTAATCAGCTCTGTGGCTTGATCACAGTCTACTGTGATGGAAGTTTGACGGACGTTCAGCAGCGTTTCCCAATGTGATCCTCGGGGAATCCTTAACAGTCCATGTTTTTGCTCCCTCCCAGCTCCCAGCCAGGCAGTGCTCATATCTGCCTGGGAAATGGGAAAGAGCAACTGTCTGGGGGTCCCCCGTGGACTGAGTTGGGAAATGCGGATTTAGAGACATCAGCTGCAAGCTCACACACTAGTGGGGTAGATATGACATGACTGACCATTAGCAACGAAGGACCAGTAACAGAATGGGATTAGAAACTTAAGGAACAATGGAAACTAAAGACACACAAGAGTGTAGTCTGTGACTCTGGTCTATGCCTTCGGGAAAGGAGGCTCTTAGAATCAAAATCAAGGCACAAAGACAGATAACAGTCAGACATCTTTACCTGGGATGCTCTGCCTTCGCAGGGACAATGATCCGTCCACCTGCCTGTGGGAGGACTTTGAGTACGGCCCCTCATCTGGGAACGAAAAGCAGCCATACTGTGACAGACCTCCGCACACCTCGGACGCCAAACCACGTCCGCCAGCTAAGACCCACTGTGCAGAAATCAGAAATCGCCGTCTGATTTTCGGCATGTTTGCATATTTCACACAGCGAGATCAGGCCTTAAAATAACACTGAATATTAATCACATAAAGGGGAATTCGGAGTAGGCAAACACGCAGACAGAAAACACAAATAGACAAATTATTTGTATGCCATGTGTTTGTTATATTAACCAGCATCCAATAACCCAGTATGAAAAAATAGAGTCCTTCACACTCAATATCTAGCCACACCTCCTTTAGTAGTGATAGTGTTGAGAGCCTACTGGGGGTATTGATCAGACCCTCACGGAGTTGCAGAAGGGTTATGGTCCAATCCCCCACACACACACACACACACACACACACACACACACACACACACACACACACACACACACAGACACACACACACACAC
>JABFEA020000067.1:22442300-22457544 GCA_019775915.2 Cyphomyrus plagiostoma
TATTTGAAATTGATTCAAATTTTACATTCCATCTTTGTTTCTTGAAGAGTCTTTGCATGCGTGACATTGTGCCTTTTTATAACAGAGTTTAAGGCTGGGGACCGAGGAACGTCCCAACGCGGGTGTCAGGTGACAAGTGCATTCATTTACTTCACCTGGGCTTTTTCACCAACCCTGTGAGATTCTGCTGTTTTCTTCTCTGACCCCGAACATGAACCCAGTTCCTGCGCAGCCAGATGCCAGTTTGGTGCTGCTGTGCCTTCTCCTTGTACTGATACAGAAATGGCTGGCCTTTCACTCCTCCCCCCCGCTTTTGTACATTAATTCTCCACTCCTGTTGCCAAACAACATCCCTATTCCTTCTTCCTGTCCTGCCGGGAGCAAATCCTCACACAGAGTGTAATAGTTCTGGTAGAGTAATACTGCCCCCATAGCATCCACTGGTAGAAGAAAATTTATATTGTATATGATGTAATTGTGGAGGGTGTTCATGTTGGAATTCCACTAAAGGCAGGTTATACAGAAGCACTAAATCATCACGCACCAGTGAAGGCCCCAGCGGCAGAGTGCAGTCTGGGACCGCGGGAGGGGGGGGGCTTTTCAACACACTCGCGACCGTCCTCTGTGCAGCACCTGTGATTGCTTGTAGAGTTCTAAGACTATGTGGATTGTTCTCGGCCCAGTTCTGCCAAAGCAGGCAGGGCTGGGCTTCCCGATGCGGCACCGGCTCCGTTCCGATCGCGCTCTGCACGAGGGCAGCGCACCTGCTGGATCTGCTGCATGCAGCGCCGCCAGGCCCCTCAGAAGGAGCTCGCATATATTTCTCCGCTGACTCAGCATGTATTGGCGTGACAGCCAAGTGGCTCTCGAGCCCGTCCGGGCCTCGTCATGTGACCGCAGAGGCGGGAACAGGCACCTCTGCCTTCCATCTGACCCCTACAGGCCTGTAAATGGCATAACAGTCAGGGTGGGAAGAACAGAAGGCTGGCAGAAAAAGCCACAACAAAGAGCTAAAAAAAAAAAAAGGTGGTGGTGGGGAAAAACCCCACAAATAGTTTTTTAAAAAGGCTTGAGGGGGGAGCAATAGGGCAAAATGACTGATATTTAAGTTAAGAACTTAAATATTCAAATGACACATCCCTTTACGAATCAGCCCTCTCTGCACCCCACCCTGTACCCCTGTGACCCCAGAGCCAAAAGCTGAACTCTGTATGCATCTGTCTGCATTTATTATCATTTTTAAACAACACCTGCCTTACCAGTGCCTTTGTTTCGTAATGGCTTTTGCTGAGCTGAGGACAATATCTATTTTAGTGAAGAGCCCACAACAAGCAACAGCACCGATGAGGCCACTTCTCTGCGCCGGGATGTTTCTTGTCAGTTCGTGCCCAGGCAGACTCCTCCAGCAGCGTCACTGGCTCAAGTTATTCGACACTTAATAGGGATCTGAACGGTAAATCTTTGGTTTCATTTAACCTCCTCTGAAAGATGCGGTAAGGCAGTGCGTGTACAAAAGGACATGTAGCCTGCCTCTGATGTATGACTAATTCATCCTTGTTACTATAAATTCTTGTATTTGAAGCGACTACAGGGAAAAATGCAAACCGCTTTACTGTTCCACTGAGCACAGGAGTGCTGCTCCAGTACTCGCCAACACTGCAGCGATGCAGTCTTCTCGTTTACAGACATGTGATTATTCATGTTCAATGCAGGGACCCCCCCACAGCCAATAAGAATACAGAATGAAGAATTCAGCAATTGTATCTGCCAATGAGACTAGATCAATCGTTCATCGATGCTGATGGCCAACCAGACGTCAGATGCAGCGTTCTGCCTCACAATCGCTATAGTTAACAATCTCTTGCTCTTGAAACTCTGGCATGACCTCCAGTAATCAGGGATAACAACTGAAAATGAAAGAAATACTGACAATAAGCCTGATCAGCCCAAAGGCTCAAAGAGAGAGCACAAAATGAGCAAGACGCTCGGCAGCACAGGCCGTGATGAAAGCTAACAGATTCGGCTCCAAGCAGCCACTGAATGTAAGTAATTAACTGTAGAAGGCAATAACACAGGTGTGACACTCTTCATGGCTACAAAGCAGGCAGATTTTGGTCTTTTATGTATCTGTCCCTGCACTGCCATGACAATGACCATCAATATAATGTGCGAAACGTACATGTTGTGCACTACAACAGTGGTCTGTACTGTGTTACTGACAGAGAAGTTCCATCCAGTACTGAATACTCTGAGCTGCTACAGGAAGAAGCATTGTAGGTGACCCACAGGAGCACCTCATTCTGAGGCGTAGGTGGTCCCTGCCTATGAAATTACTGCGCACTTGTTTAAGTCGCTGAGCAGCTGGGTCCCCAAGACCTATGGTGATGGATGGCTGAAGACAGGTGGGGTCTGGTCCCACCCCAGGAAATCTGCAGGTTATGGCATGCAAAACGAAAAGAGCAACACAGTGCTCCACTTGTTCAGTATTACTATGACCCCTGGATAGAACATCAGGGCTTCAGTGACTCCCATAGAATGAATCACTGCTTCACTGAATCCCGTAGTGCCTCACTGCCTCATCGACTGGTGTGTCAGTGTCCCAGGGACTCCTCCGCGTTGCCATTGGCTGCTCCGCCTAGCATATCCCAGGTTAGCATTCCTGCGATAAGAAACACTGCGAAGACCAAGCTGACACTCAGCCATAAGATTCCTGAATAGTGAAGTCCGTCATAGAAGCACACAGTCAATGTAAAAGGGGTTAAGAATCATCGAAGGGTCTAAAGCAACACGCGACGTTCATACGAACAGCAGTACCAGGGGCTCCGACGAACTGCCAGAGCAATCAGTCATCGTTTCATTATCCCGCCATCAGAGTCTTATCCTTTACGCAGCTTATCTAAACTCATTCATCTCCACCCTACGGCACGTCTGCCTAGGCTCTGGCTGCTATAAATAAAGGCTCTCGGTGATGTTTGTCAGGTGAGCGAGAACAACAGCTTCCAATCACAGTTGAGAAGCAAAGGCACAGTGCGGAGGCTCCGTCGCGGCACAGCATAGCCTGCTATGCCATTAGCAGCTGGAGATTCCAAGCCATTCATTAAAAGCATATTAAAACACCAAAACTCTTAATACCTGACCATCTAGATACGTCATGGATGCTTTTTACGGAAGACGTGTGGATTGACTCATGGAAGGCCAATAAATCAGAATTTCTGATGTCAATTAAACAGCAGTTTGCTAGCACTTGGGTGATAAACACTGACTCAAATGACCCTCTGGCAAATTTTCACACCGGTTCAAAATGTAACCTAGTGCGTCATCGTCATCCTAAGACTAGTAATGGGAGAACTTAAAAGCCCTTACAATTATGTACTTTTGCAGAGAGAAAATAAATTGGTTTACTACAAAGCATACCTAAAAGGGAAAATTGATTTAGTTTAATTACTGTATGACAAATTAGCGATGTTCCACTTGATCTGCCATTTTATTAACCGAGACGGCCAGCATGGCTGACTGTTCAGACTCAAATCCTCATGAAAAACGGCCCTAATGTCACACCTTTGCCCGTGTCTTGGATATCTGTACCTGTACAGGTCTACTGACATGTTCTCGGACACCAAACCTCAGCTCTGAGAGTCCTGCTGAGCTGAACGGTACAAGATGCTTCATGATCACCTTGAGTATCGCCATAAACATGACCGACAGCAAACAGAAACTTCTGAAACAACCAGAATGAGCAGGATCATCTCTCATGTTGACTAGACGTATATACCTACAGTATGTAGACTAACTCTGGGTCTTGGAAGTATAGATTGTCTGTGGTAATTCTTAACCGAGATGGGTACATGGCCACTCAATTAAGTGTCAAGTATTATGAGTACTCGATAGGAGTTCCATTTCAGGTAGCCTGAGAGACAAAATTAGTAGAACTACACTACTTATTGTTATGACAAACCTACTCAGCTCCACCTACAATATGGGCCAACAGCAGGACCTTCGCTTGGCCGATAAGACAATATTTATTGTTGCAATATCAACAGGCTGGTGTGATATTATCTTTGCTCTGAAACCACGGTCTGTCATTTTATTGCACATGTGTGTTTAATGGGTCCAAAAATCCGGCTGCATGCAGTCAGAAATGTAGTCTTACAAAAAAGTACAGATTCTAATTACTGCAGATACCAGCTTAATTTATACAGCAAAGATGAGTAACCAGGTTACGAAGAAGACCGCTGCTGTTATTTAGCGTTTGCAGCAACCGACTAAAGGACACAGCAATGAAAGACGGCAAATCCACAAATCTTTAGCCCCCAACTTTTTGCATTGCTGCTTTTGAAGACACATGTCTAACACAACCAGTCATTATCAGAGGGGCCGCAGGAGGCAACAGACACAAATACAAGATATTAAGATGAGTGAGGGCACAAATGCTAAAGAAATGGTACATTTACGCACGGCAAAGGTAGCTGTTCTTCACACTGATGTGAGACCCCCCCCCCGCCCGAGTAACTGCAAATTTGCCCAGTTACCAGGACAGCAGATTACTGGGGTGACGCATTGCCGGTAGACAGGTCTGCGTAAGCGCACTTAGCTACTGCTAATTGTACTATTATGTTATTAAAACTTATTTACCACAATACGTATTTAAAGTGCATACTTTGTCACTTTATTTATTAAGTAAAAAAAATAAATCTTTATTTTGGGCAAGTTGTTTCGTACTGACCTTCAGCAAGAAAGCTGACTGTACTTAATTCAACCACATCATGTGGATTTTTAAGCATTTTTCAATATGTGCAGTAATATCGTCGATCTCGAAATAGAATCCAGCCTATAGATGATTTTGGAAACTGGCACTGAGACTGTCAGCAGCAGTTCTGGGGCCTTTTAAAAACCGCCACAGAAATGGGAACATGCTCTGTCTTCTCAGTTCCTCTGATCCTAGAGCACAGACATGTCAGGTTAACCCTCTCCACTCAAGCCTTACATTCCATCTTCTCCCCAGCAGATCAAACGCTCTTTCTCCCTGCGTAAATACCATGCTTATTCGCCACCACCCCCCCCACCACCATGGACCTGCTATTTAGAGGATCGCTTATAAATCACGAAAACTTCCCATGGAGTCCTGGATCAAGCCGGGAAATCTGCAGCCACTGTCATGTAACGTAAAGCCAAATGTGAAAAACTGTTTTTTCAGTGCAATGCCATTAGCAGGAAAGGAGTCTCAAGGTTTTTGAGCTAAATGGCATGGAGCTATTAAAAAGCCATTAAATTCTCTACTCCTCGCCTTCCCATCACATACGTGCAAGTGATGAGGGATTCTGGAGAAGCGTTTCTTATACCCAAATAATAACTGTTAGAATATTATTGTTTTCATGAATATCATCAACAATTGAAAGAATAATAAAGGTTTTGACTGGATTTCAGTTTAATTCAAAGTTTGGTGCTTCCCTCAGGAAATTCCTGAGGAAGATCTCATCAGCCTTTCGCTGCAGCACCAACACAAATGCCCGCAGATCATCTTGTTTCCTCTAATCTACAGTTCAAAGCAGTTCTCTATGCCTGAGACACCTCCCCCCCCCCACCATTTACATAGCTCTGGGACACATTAGACTACACACATAAAAGAAGAGAGTCTATAAAGTTCCTTATTTGGTTAGAGTGCTTTGGGCTACAAAGGCAAAAACAATATCTGCTGTAATTACAGAGGCGAGAAGTTCTCAGCGAGGAAAAAAATACAGTGAAATCTAGTGAAATGTTCTCTGAACAATAAGATGAATTTAAAAAAAAAGCTTACAACCCTAACCCCTCATTTAACCAGTGAAACTTGGGTTCATGACAAATACATCAGGATAGGAAAACAAATTGTTTGTCGTACTCAATGAAAAAACATTCAAGTTGTGCGGGAGGGGGTTTAAAAATGCAATGTATAAATAACTGGACCGATCTGTAGAACAAAGGTCTGAATTCCACATCAGTGTCTCCAGAAATGACATTAGACAGCAGCCACACCGTACAGTTACGTACATATGGTGGGTGTGTATAAATTGGGCCCACAAAGCCCACAAAGCATTCCAATGCAACCTCCAGATCCTGAGCTTATGCTCTAAACCACTATTCCACCTTCTAACCTTTTAGGATTCTTTATCAGGATCCTACTGGCACCCGATTCTTTAGCAGAGAATAATCCTTGCCTGGAGTTGCAACTTACGACACAGAATCCATGAAGCACTTTGGAATGACTCTTTAAGCTTGTGGTGTGAGGTGTTTATACTGGCGATTTTGAAGTGTCTTGAATAAAAATGCAAAGACATTAATGACCGGACTCCTCTGGGAATTTCGTGCTTGGTTCAGTTCTTAAAAGGAACAGGTAGAGCAGCCTCTTGTGGCTCCCCATGGTCACACCAACAAAAGTCTCTTTGCAGATATGACAAAGCAGCATATTCTCCTGTGTGATGAACGACGGAGAAGAGGAGGGCCAGTGGTGTTCATCGGGGCAGACGTGCCATTAACATCTGAGCCTTACTGCTACGAAGGCTGTGGGCAATCGAGGCTAGTGGGCAACATCATGAGAAGAGGTCTGTGCCTGTCTGATGTATTGTGTTGTTTAAACTGTGTACATAAAACAAGCATTGACCTTAGAATTATTCTGTCGAGAGTAATTAAACAACGGCACAGGCTCTGCTAATGGAAATGATTTATGCACGTAAATAATTACACACTGAGTGGTTCGAAGCGAGCAGCTTTTGGACAGCAATTAGAAACAATTCTGAATACAATTTAAAAAAGAGCTTTATTTGAACATCAGCTCGGCTTCGCTTGCAGTTATACTGGTGTGTCACTGGGACTCATACTGATCCAATAACCTATCAGAGTAAAAAGCAAAACCAGTTCCTCCCTGGCCATTGAACATCACTAGTTTCTGCCCTGCTCCCAATCTAACCGGCAAGCTCTTTTTCTCTCTTTTTATCAGGTATGAATCAGGTTTCTACATGCATGTACCATTCAATTCTCCTTTTCTAGTTTTTAAATCCGGGCTCGTTTTGTTGCCTTTTAAGTTAAATTGATCTCATCCGGATGTTTATGGAGATCAGTGATCTTCCAGGGAATCAAGCATTAGCCGTTAGCAAATCTTGTAGTTTAACAAGTAGCATATCACACTAACAACTGAAAGGTCATGGGTTCACATCCCAAGGAACATATACAGTATATCACAATATCCTGTAAATTGCTTTATATAAAATGTGTTTAGGCCTTAATTGCATAGAGAAAAGGACTCCTAAGAGTGTTGTGCAATGGTGGGGTAACCCCCTCATAAAAGAATCTCAGATGGTATGCCCTTTTACTTTCCCAGAGTCCTGAGCTGGGGGGGGGGTGTGGGTGGCAGTTTGCAGAGCAGCAACTCGCTAAGAACTCCTTGTTCACCACGTCTCGGGAGCATAAAGTTGCATCCTACAGCTGAAGCTGCATCTGCTGCCAAAGGTAAAAATGGCACGGCAGTCTCTGCAGAAAGGTGAGAAACATTCACTTTTGCCCAGAGAGGAGGATGCACCCGCTGACTCATTGTCCATCAGATTATTCTGTGGGTTCCTACTGGTGTACAGTCACACTCTAGATTGTAGGGGGTCGACCATGAGGTCAATGAGTGAGTCGAGAGCCTGGTTGGTCTGTCATGCTGCCCAGAGACTCTCAACAAGACACAGCTACAACCAAAGCGTTTAGTCTCTCCCAAATAATGGTGTTCTTAGGTGTGGGAGGTTGCATTCATTACATCAAAACACAAAGTTTGACTGAGAAAAATTTAAATATCATACAAGAATACTGGAGTATGATTTTTAATTAATTATTGAGACTCTATTTACAGCACTGCTTTGATGATTCAGCTGCTCTCCAATAAAGGCTTTACAGCACAAACTAGGACATGTCACTGAGGACCAGTATGGGCCAGCATATAACCACAGGTGACAGTCCCAGGTTACCTATCAGCAGGGAAGTGCACTGAGAATGTCATCCCAAGGAAACCTGTATCAAGGCACATTGATGGACAATATTGCTTAGATCCCACCATCAAACACTCTGTCAACTGGCAATATTCAGTCCAGGAACTGTACTCAGGACTAATTATCAGTGCAAATATCAAGCATCAATTATGACTATATTGCTAAAACTGAGGAAACAAATTTGTGGCAGATACACGGAATGCATACCAATGTTTTTAATATGAATAAGGCAATGTTTTGTATTTCCATGAGGAAAAAAACGTTTGATACACCTTTAATTTAAAGACATTTAATCATGAGCCAGAGGAATGGCATACAAGATTTTTTAAATGGACATACAAAATAAGCACTAGAGGAAAAAAAGCTAAACAGATCTTAACGTCAAGAGGCTGAAAGGACGAGCCACTGGTCATGCTGCCCAGCTGCATCGAGGAGGGCGCGAGTTCCTGAACAGAATACCGCTATGTTAGCGTCTTTTGTACGCATCTGTCCGGAACGCAGGTGAAACACGCAAACTCGTCTGTACAGACGCCGAGCAAACTATCCACACGGGTCCCCGGCCATCCACAGAGAGCTGAGGACGTGTCCATTGACCTCCATCTCTGATGTCCTGCAGACCAGCTGTTCACCTGCCCCCAACCCAAGGACTTTGCTACTTTGCTGCCCTCCCCTTGTTGTGAGTGTAATGAGCCAAACACATGGCATTCGGGACACCCTGAACACCCCCCCCCCCCCGGCCATATTGTGCCCACTTACGGTGCAGATGCTCAGATGTGTAGTAGTAGACGTCCTCGTAGCCCTCCTGATACTCCTCCTCTGGCCGGTACCTCCTCCCTTTGAGCCGCCTGGACCACCTGATCTGCCGGACAAAGGCCAAGAAACGCTCCATGGCCGGCGGGGCGAGTGCGGCGTCTCGTGTGCCTGTGCGTAACACCTCACGCCACCAAGCCAAGTGCAGTATCTTCGCCTGCTTGTAGTATCTGAGATCCCCCCCCCACTCCCTCCCTCCCTCCCTCCCCGCGCTAGCTTCCTGTCCCAGCCGTGTGTCGCAAAGCCCGGCTCCGTCCGTACCGGCTGTCTCTGCCAGCCATCACACAAGAAACAGCGGTACGGATAAACAAACGGCTCCTCCCTCCTTCATACGGAGTTTAACGGAGCTCTCAGTGAGACGAGGAATCCCAGCAACGGCTGGCTTGATTTTTTATTTTTTTTTTACTGCCCATGCAGTCACCAGCAAACCTGCTCTTCTCTTTCGCCCCCTCTACCTCCCGCTCCCTCTCTCTCTCGCCCCCCCTCCTTCCCTCCCTCTCTCTCCCCGTTCCATCTCCCTGCTTTAGTCATTCCACTTCAGAAGGGGAGAGGTGGGGTTTAGAGAGAGGAGAGAGCGCCAGGACACAAGAGAGCCAGAGATCAGAAGCACATGTAGGTGGGAATGCGACTCCTTTCTACCTACTGCGCCAGGACAGAACCCAGCCAAAAAGATTCCGGGGCACATAGTTACACTGCAGACATCCAGGGATGAGCTCTTTGCTTGGGAGGTTAGACACAGTCTTTTCTGGGTCTGCTTTCCTCCAGCAGCTATGATTCCACACTGTCATCTTTAAAAAGTGGGAGGTTGTGCTAATTAAAGTAGATGAGGATGTCAGTGACAGTTCTACCACAGGGTGATCCATCAAACCAGGTCAAAGTGTCCGCCCATCGATGGCACAACCTCTATTTTACTAAGAAAGCATCTGCTTATCTGCTAGCGCTACCAACCCGCGCTGCAGACACCCAGAAGGTGCCGCATGCCTACCAGATTTCAATACGCAGGTGTCGCACTCAAAACGCCGCTTCCTGTTAACCTTCCTCGCTCGAGGAATGCCAGGCATCTCTGGGAACAGGTTGTTCGTAAAGAATCGCGACTCGTAAATTGGACATGCACGACTGGGATAAACGAGCCCAGACAGGAAATGACAACTTTGCTCCAGGCTTAGTTCAGGCACCCAAAATAACACGAGGAAGGGCATCTTTTAGAGACTGTGATTAGCACCAGCATGGGGAAAATATCAGCCCCGCTACATGTACTCATCTGCATTGATGTTACTATGTCTGCAGTGAATGGAAGGGGATCTTCAGATGGATCATCTTTGGCAAACAAACCACATAAACACAGTAACCCCCAAAACCAGCTCCGTGAAACGAGAGGCCAGGACACGGCCATGTTTACTGATTCAGCAGTGAACTGGGGAACCCAGAAAACAATCAATGAGCTGATCAACAGAACCCAGACAGAGGAAATAACTAAATTTAGATTTAATTGCCATCTTACGCTTCTTCGTTGTGACTCATACTTTCTATTACAAAGTTGTTTATCAATGCCAAGAGATGAGATGCCACTGGAATTTAAAGGGATCACACTGACCATGACAGATAAGGGAAGAGAAGAGGGATGGTGCTCTATTAAAGAATGAAATTTTGGATCTAAATCAAGTTCTGAATGCCTGGCGTTAAGTCATAGCCTCAGAATTTTCTCACTGCACTGACCCATCGAGAAACTACAGAAATTCATAATTATGTTAATAAAAAGCACAAAATTGTCCCCCCGCCCATCATGAAACAATCACATGACTACGACAGTCATAAGTCACACTGAGAACAAGATGGCGTCCCTCCCCAAATTCAAATAGAGAGATAAACAGCAAAACACTCTAAGGGCACTCTATTCATTTCAAGAGCAGCTCCTCTGCACTGCACTGAGGTCTTCCTGCACTGGGATGCTCTTTTCTGCCAGAGACGCACATAATAATAAAGCAAACGGTCACAGTAATGATGGATCTGCTTATAAACAATGTGATCATTGTCTCTGGCCCACTGGCAGCCTATAATGAATAAGCCAGAATGACTCGGGGGCACAGAACTGCAAGCGCAGTCATCAGAAGTTTCAAGCTGTTATTCTTAGCAGCTCTGATTGGCTGTAATTAGGGAGACCGGCTTTGGATTCTGACCAGGCAGGTTCCTACTGGACTACTACAGTCTGAACATGCATCCATAACGCTGTGGCCTTATTCCTCTTCCTGTTGTCTGTTTTCAGGCATAGGGGTGGTTTGTCTTAATCAAATGTTTAGATCATGCTTGGCGATAAATAATTTATTTATTAATTTCACTTTCATCGTCCGCCTCTCATACGAAATAAAACAGAAAAATGTAGCATTAGCATGACTGAAGCAATGACGCCGATGTTCAGCACTCGTGAAGCCCTTTGGGGTGGATGGAGGGAGGCAGATGGATAAGTGGCGAAACCGAACACCCTTCCTGCCGCTGAGACCGAAATAGCCGTCATGGATGACTATCAGGTGAGCCTGGCTGTAGAGGGTCATCCTGGGAGCGAGGGTTAGGGAAGTTCGTACTTGGCATTCTGCAACAAAGAAAGTCATTGAAGAACCTCAGGCTACAGAAGGAACTCCAGGTCCCAGGAGCAGCTAGAGGCCATGGAGTAACCCTAGGCCACAGGAAGAGAGATTCTCTCCTCCTTATCTCCTAAGCCCACAGAATCCATGGAGCAGCCACTGAGAGGCGTCGAGAGTTATGGCTGTGAGGGACTTCCTTCCAAAATATTTCATCCTTCACATGATTTATGCATCAACTCAACTCATCCTTCCAGCATTATGTAACGGACCCACATGTAGGTAGCTTCTCTCCCCGTCACCTGGTACCATGTCCATGGTTGTAGGAGAAACCAGGAGGCAGCAACATTAAGTCAATTTATTGTGATGTGTGGAAATGAAACAGCACGTTTGGTCGCATCCAGCTCCAGTCAGCCCCTAAATGAATTCCAATTTCAATCTGGCCAGCATGAAGAAAGACCTCATTTGAATTCCTTGACAGTGTTTGAGGAGTAGACGTTAGAGCTTAGCTGTGGAAACGTGCTCAGTGCCTCATTACGTGGTGGAAGTTGCACCCCTGGTTTGCAACTTGGCACTGGCTAAAGCCTTCAGATTTTGCTTTTCCTCTCTCCCCTCTCCATCTTTTTTTCACCCCAACAGCTGTAATCATCAAGTATGCACAGAAAATGTATCCCCAGTCTTAGTCATCACATCTGAGGAAAAGCTATCGGATCCGGAAGTGGTCTCGCTGTGGGGAGTCCACAGGCCTTACATACCAGGGGCTGCGCTCCTTCAGATTTTCCCTGTTACTGCAGAAATTTTGAATACTTTAATACTGGGTCGGTCCAACCCATGCAGTCAAAGTTTCTTAGGCGTGAAAGTCTCACGGTGTGCACTGGTTACATGTGGCCTACGGTGCACTATTCTCTCACCTGAACCACTGCAGAACTGCAATGTGTTGTGGGTACTGACATATGTATTGAACAGTACTTGTATATGACCTATCAGACCGCATCATCACTGGGCCCAGAAGCTACCCAAATTAGCATAGTAATGATGTCTGTTTGATATTGGCACCTCGTTCCCATGACCCACAGGACCCGTGTCATGTGCAGAGGGCGGGGATCCCTGGCATCACACCATTGCAGCTATCACTGACCCCTCCTTAGTAAGTGCAAGGCGACCTTTTGCCTGAAGTGACTTGTAGGCTATGCCAAACCCCCCCTCCCAGCTGTTTGGCTGAGACTATTGATTGACACTGTAAATAGCCCAGAAGCGCGGCGGCAAACATGCCTGCATAATGAAACAGAGGGCTGAGAATCATATTCTACAGCATCAGTCCATAGGGCAGGGGGAGATCTGTGAGGGTGGCAACCTGACAATCACAGGCCAGTGGAATCACAGAGTCTGATCCTTGACCTCAGGGGTATGTTGTGTGAATAGGATCCCTTACCTCTCAGGAAAACCTCATGAGAATGAAGATGTCAGACCAAAACACAGGCACAATCCTGAAGTACTCTCCAATGAATGACATGCAAGATGTGCATTTTTTTGGGATCAAGATGGACATCATGTAAGAATTTTACAGTTTCCGAGTACATTAAGGACAAGGCGGGGAACTTAATTGCTTGGCATTTTAATAATGCTTATGAAATCCATACTATCAGATGGAAACTTAAAATCTCTTGACAGAAATTCAAAGGTCACTCACTCCTAAATAAACTGCTTGTCAGGACTTTTACTTGTCAAGCTAACTCTTACTCCATATCTGATGCGTGTTCCTTCAGGTGGATCTCCTCATTCTACTCCATGATCTGCATGGTCTCTTCAAGACCCTCTTTTCCCTTTAGGGCACCCTTAAGATCTCTATCTCTGTAAAGCTTAAGGGTTCCGCGCCTTTTCCCCAGCTGTCTGTGCCCGCTGGTCCATAACACTGTGCTGAGAACCTCAACCTGACCCCATTAGTTGCAGGAGCAGGTTCAGTACAAAACACAGCCTCCAGTAAATCACTAACGACACTGAGAATGCCTGACTCCCAGCTTGCGAATATCTGTAGGCTAACTTGGGTTATGGGAGAAATTAATGAGTATACAGAGTGAAAAAAAGTTAAATTAGAGGTTCTACCGACCCAGACAGCTGAGGATTTGGGTCCTTTGGAAACAGTTACCATGGCTTCTCAATGAGTCCCGTTAGCATGATGTGATCACCGACATTGGTTACCTCTCTGATCTCCACCCTATCAGACTGTAGAGGAGGTGGGGCTAAGGAACTAGAGGCGAGACCAAGACGTTTGATTGGTCTAGATAGAGGCAAGACCAACCATTCTGCCCTCAGAACATTTTTGTGTAAATAAATCTCCCATGAGTCATTAGGTAAGGGAGACACATTTTAGGTCGGTGCAAGAATTCAGAAAGCCACGAGAAGATAAAATTAGTGTCGTACGTCAGACAAAATTATGAATCACAAAGACTTTTTGAGAAGCATTCCTGACACAATGGTTTGCAGAATCACATGATAGAAAATATAGGAAGGACAGGATAGCTTTATTGTTTGTTGAGATTTTTTTTTTTTTTATTTAGAAGCAACAGGGGCTAAAAAGATTAATCGTTTTGGTAGATGGAAAGGAAGAAAATACACTTGGGCAGGTTTGCAGTGGACAAATTAAACCAGAAAGCACAGCTAAAGCTCAAACATGCCTTTACTGCCCTCCGACTTCCAGTTACCTTTGGTCACACCTCCCATTGGCTTGTTACAATTTTATAAAGCTTTAATGGACCAAGTCATGTGATTTTGCACAGGGATGAATTGCCTGAACAAACAAGCTTCAGTCTTAGCAATGCAGCAGAGGGCCTACTAGAGAGGCACCGGTCGATCGGCCAGGGACCAGAATTGGATGATTTTCAGGCTGCTTGGCCTGGATCGGAGACCAGCTGATTAGTATCATGTATTTCTGATACGGAACCAGTCTGTTTTATGGACACTTCACACGTCACATGACCAAAGGTGCAGACAATAGCCTCACGGCCGTCTGCACACTTGCAGCCAGATGCTAACATGTCATTATTATGGAAGTTCTTCACTGTGAGTAAAGACAACTCAAAGCTTGCAATTTGTAATGCATGTAAAGCCAAAGTAAACCATGGGTAACCACCATGAAAACACGGTGAAACATCACAGGTAAACTGATTATTAAACATATGCTAGATAATGTTGAAAAGGACTAATCATTAAAATTGCAGAGCTAGCTAAGAATTTTTCTTGTGACAGAGTAAAAATGTTGTAGCGAAATTTTAACTCCAGTTAAGGTCAAGTCCGCCGTACAGTATGTAAAATCCTGATCTTAGTCAAACTTACCAGCCATATAAGGATTGGATGGGGATAACATGCAATGTCGGTATTAGTAATATTGCCCCGCACCTATTATCATTTGGAAGAGTATATTATACTTCAGTTTTATTTGGAGGTTTGTAACCTACAGACTTTATTTTAAGATAAGTAAAAACAGAGAAAAAGGTCAATTTTGTGTTATCCGGTGAATTTTAAACATACTGGAAAAAAATCTGTAATCTGTTGCACCTGCTCTTGCTTGGTAACGTAAAATATGTCAGATAAAGTTGGGTGTACAGCAGCTCATTTTAAGGTAATTGTTATTTGTGCCTCTTTCCAATCACAGAGCATTTTATTCTGAGACTTTTTCCAAGTGAGAAAAGATCCTGTAACTTAGTGCAGTTTTGGGGAAATTGTAAAGTATAAAATCTTTTTTATTATGAAAAATAAAATTTTGCATTGAAGAAAACCTGATTTTTAAATAAATAATGAGAAGTGAGAGAGACTCAGATCTGAGGAGGTCTGGATTGTAGGGGGAGCGGGAGGTGGGAGTGT
>JABFEA020000067.1:22467862-22479016 GCA_019775915.2 Cyphomyrus plagiostoma
ATCCCAGATATTTTACTGACTTGATGCTATACTCTGACTAAAAAGTGTTCCTTTAATTTTTTTGAGCAGTGTATTTCTTATCTATTTCAAAGTCCTTGAACTCACTTGTGACCTTAATCAGCTTCATTGGTCTGTTCAGGTGAATGGTCATCACTAGGGGCCTGTGTCACATGGCTAGATTTGTTGGTTAGCTAGATAACTTGTTGGAATTGAGGAATTCCAGCTGCAATGGGTCTTATCTTCCGGGATATTCATCTCCATCACTGAGGTCAATGTGATGCACGTCTTAGATACATACAAAGTAACTACTCATACGATACGATGCTATTCACCGCTATTACAATGCAGTGCAATTCCACGCAATCGAATTCAACACAATACAACGACATACAAAATAATTTGGTGTTACACAATTAAGTATGGTACAAATAGTTTACATCTTTGGCTCTTCTTACGCATACAGCAAATTATAAATCATGAACTTAAAAGTGCCATGTTTACTTGATATATTTGTGCCGCCAGTACTGCAACTCAGTATTATATGGTACCAATGCAAATGAACTTATATCCCCTGCATCCCACGTTCTCAAACTGTATCCAGTGCAGACATTATTTTTTCTACTGGGCAAGCAGACCATGAACTTTTATGCTGGTCCACCAATATGAATTAGTGAATCTTAAAATCCATATTATCTTCTTTCACTTCCATGTAGCACAGACTACCTAAAAGCTGATAGGTTCTCTAGCTAACATGAATATCCAGCGTTGTGAAACGAGCTCAAGGTCTTCAAAATCCTAGTGTGGTTCAGACCCCCGCCCCCCCCCTCCCCCCGGTGCTACACACCTCCAAGGGGGTCGGCGGCCTTTGTGTTTGGGTTCGGTCGACACAGTTAGCCTGACACTCTGGCCACCAATACCACCCATCCCCAAAGAAGCAGATGGGGATGGGTTTTTGGTTGCGTGGGGTTTGTATGTGTCGCAGCTTCTCAGTCTGTGCTGTAAGGGTTTATAAAATCAACCCATCACCCACCGTCAGGATGATTTATCAGTTGCCACTTCACATGTCACTGAACCCCAGAGTCTCCAGAGAATGTGACCGCCATGCGATACAAAGAACTGACAGACTGACAGGGGGTGGGTGGGCAAAGCACTGCAAGCGTGAAATGACAACTAAAAGGACCCGGGTCAAAGACTCAAGCCCAGCGTGGCTTGTGATTGAAACACGAGTTCTAGAATCTAACCAATGACCTCGATTCATCTGGCTCATGCAGCACGAGCATTTACAGAATGTTCATCACATAGCACTGACGTATCCTTACGATATCACTTCAGGACAACTTGTATGCTGAAAGTAATGTTAACCCAGAAGAGCTAACTAACCAACAGGTCAATGGAGAACACCTGACTATCCAGCAGCTGGTTACCAATCAACTGAATGGAACCCAGATGAATGCGCCCCTCCGCTGGATCGAAAGCAAGACACAGAAAAGTGGCCCAATGAAACTGTGGGTCCTAGATGTATCGTAAATGCACTAAAACATTTTATTAAGTTGCTCATGGGCCTTTAACATATTGGCATGTTTGGTTAACCACTGTGCCACCTGCTGGCCCAAAGGTGTCAGCTTCTGATTAAAGTCAATTCCAGTCAAAGGGGACCAGAAAAAAAAAGGCAGAAGGAAAAAAAAAAACACTAGACACAGGGGAAATGCTAACAGGGGCAACATCAAATAAGCAACTGAAAGATAAAAGAGCTTATAAGAAAAGGTTGAACTGGCTTTGGGACAGGAATGACCCAGAGACCAGCCAATCAAATCAAATAACAGAACCTAGGCTCATTCAGTCCCATTCAGGCCGCCCTATTACGGTTTCCGAAAGCAAAAGACCTCACATACCTCTTACTCATTCAGCTGGAATGCACAGAAAATACACTGCAGCATGCATTATTATTTTTGAACTTTAATGACTAAAGTTCAAAACTGAATGCAGCGCAGTTCCCAACAAGTTATCTGCAGTGCAACCACCCCCTGCCCGCAGTGCCATTAAATCAAACAAAAAAGGGAAGTGCACACATAGAAAATAGCAAATAATACAAACAAAACCCCACGCTGCTGTCCTATAACTTTCCAGCCCTCAGACCTTCACCCAGCAGGAACTCGTGTGCAGTGTAGGGTGGATGATTGGTCTGAATACAACCCATGCCCTGATAACAGCCCGTACACCGCAAGAAGCGAGGTACAGAAGGTATATAACAGAGACTCCAGACGAACGCCAGATGTTGCATATGCATGATATGCCAATATTTCTAGGTAAAGAACTTTTAACATTAAGAGCAAACAGTTCCCAGGGTACGGACTTCGAAGGTACGTACCGATACACACGCAAACCAGCCACAATACGGTGTCAGAGTTCACTTTGGTGTACCAGTGATGCCAGAGGAAGTTCCCCGCAATTCTCCATGGGTGACAGCTTTCTGTCTACCAAAAACTGTCAACTGTCATGACAATAGGGGGACAAAAATAAACAACAGGCAGCAAAGTGGCCCGGGGGGAGTTAACACTCACCGCCTCACGTCTCCGGGGGGTGGAGTCTGAAACACACCCTGAACTCAGTGAGTGTGGAGTTTTCATATTTGTCCCCCGTGGCATGCATGTTTTTCCTGGGCACTCTGCCATCCTTTGGTTACTTGGCATTGCTCTGGGAGTGTGGGTGCCCTGTGTTGGGCAAGCACCCCATTCAGGTCATCCCCTAGCCTTCTGGCCTGTGCCCCCTGGGATTGACTCCAGGCACCACTGCAACCCAGTACTAGACAGACATTTGGAGGGTATATGCACCATTTCTGAAACTAAAGCTCACCATCTAGTGGTATATTTAAGTACCACAACCAAATTAATATAGCCCAAGCTGTACATACCACCAGCATAATAAGGAATATCATTGTGGAGTTTCAAAGAGGAACTGATCCAAGATCAGTAGTACAGCGCTTCTGGGACTGGCAGAATGAGTGTCCTTCCTAGCAGCATCACCCTTGAAAACAGATTGTGATCAGCTGACAACAGGGACCCAAGGTAAGGAAAAGGGCAGCCTGACATAAAGAGCTGGATGCTTCTCTGGCTAAAGATAACCATAAGAGGTTATTGTCAACCGCAATCCACTAACAGCCTCTCTAAAAATACCAGTCCAGCTCTTTTGGTGGGTATATGAGGGTTTGACCATGTCCTCCTGAACAAGGGCTCCCCGTGCAAACTACTGCCACTTCAATCGTGCCATTTCCTTCTTAAAGATGGTCAGTTTAAAGTTAGAGTTTTAGTTCATGTTCACCCTTCATGTTGGGTATGGTATGGCCATCGCTGTTCCTGTGACCCTGTGAATGCAGTCTCTACAAGGCCTGTACCATTCTGAGTACGGGGGAGGGGGGTGGTGCGCCGACCCTGACAGTGACACAGCCGGTCAGCTCGGGGTGTTATCATGCTGGGGGAAATGCTTAGTCGGCAGCGTGGTGGAAAAGCAATTTCCTCACTTTTAATAGATGGAATAATAACCACCACCACCCCCCCACCACCATGACAGCCCCCTCTCCCCAGCCCTCAGTTATCAAAACTCTTACGTTGTTCTTTGGGGCTGCAGATTCTGCATGTTCTCTTTGAGGAAGAGTTTTTCCCATTTAATATATATATATATATATATCACTCATCCCCTGTCCCCAAATAACCTAAAAATATGCATCAATACAAATTTTACATCACCACCACATTCAGCAGGTACAGATATTATTGCACGTGAACAATGGCCCAGCCTAGGTCCATAACTGTACGTTTTATATAGGATGACTATAGCAGTCAATCTTCGGGTGCACGGATTCTGGAAGTGCAAGCATGACCGGTGGGAAGCAGCTCCGTATCGATTATACCGGAGGTACGAGTCATCAGTGGGGGCAAAGCAGCTGCACAGCGAGATTTAACGAGCTGAAGAAGGCTTATACAGCAGCTGCGGATGTAACGGCAAGCATTCTCTACTAGGGCAGCTCGCCCACAAATAAAAGCTTTTAATAACTGAAGAAGGTGCATAAATTTTCCTATTATTTCCAGCGAAAGGATCTTCAAAGCAAGACCCCGTTATTTCTTACCCTTCAGCATTCCCCACAACAGCTATGGTTCCCATGTGCACTGAAAATCACCTACCTGTCCAGGTGGAACATCCCTTCCTTGCAAATCTACTTGGGCACCATAGCTTTCTACAAAGTTCATACCCATTTTTTCAAGGGGAATATATTTTTTTTTGCCAGGTTTCATTTGCAAATAAAGAGCAGCAAGACTTAAACGTGAGCAGGGGGAAAGGGCGCCGCCCTGCTGGCCATGCATGACCCTGCCAGTCACTTCCCACTAAGCAGGGACCACAGGTTAGCCGAACGATCTAGACAACATATCTGACTCAGCAACTGGCTTGACAAAAACGCTGAGTCTGGTCAAGCTGTATTAATGGAAGGCAGAGCGATAGCCAGAAGCTGAGGCAGCCGCATGCACCCCTGTCATTGCATTAAGATAATAATGTCAGAACAAGTATATGTTTGCTAGTCTTGCTGCCCCTCCTACATTAACAGCCTGAGTCCTGTTTCTACACCATCAAACAACTTCTCTATTGGGATCCACTTGTGATTTGGACAAGGACCGGTCCCTGTAGCTCAAATCATGGTATACATGCTCAGGGTATGACAGGCATAAAATTGGGATTCTCATTTACACTCAAAAGGGAAAAATAAAATGGCGGCACACTGAGTAACACAACATGTGACATTGGTGGCCACATCTTTAGCCTTCAAAGGAGGGCGGGGCCAGAGGTCACTTCAGAGGCGGAATTGGTTAAGGTCACTAAGGGGGAGAGTGGGCAATGATCCAACTCACAGGGCACCCTGCTAAATACATCCTGCTCATTTTGTCAACCTTACTGGCCCGTGGCCAAGAATCCTGGAGCGAGAACACACACACTGAACTCAAGGGTTGTGGGGCTTCATCCATTTTTTTAACGTTTGTTTTCTCAAGTATTAAAATGATCCTCCGGGTGAAATGAGTGCAAAAGGAGACATGCAAATCCTCCCAGCCGACAGTCTGGGTCCCTTCCGCAGGTACAGTCAGCACCACAAGCAAACCCGATCCTTGGTAACAAATGAAGCCCTTTAAGGAATCTGGGCCCAATCTTAGTAGAGTTTAAAAAGGTTCTGTACTACTACCACCAATCACATAAGAGTTTTCTGCAGTGTGAAGTACCCCACAGTGGAAACCTTAAACGTTTCCTCTTCTACTACAATGTAGTGAGGACCCTACTTTCATTACGCCTTCCGTTGATTAGCGGAGGCTCCGGCCGCCATCTAAAGGTCCAGGATGGCCATGACATCTGCCCCCGAGTGCTGGCACTCCACACCGCGGCCTCTTGACTTTGCGAGTGACGCCGCGGAAGCACTCCTAAGCCAGCCCGCTGCAGCCAATCAAATGTCAGCAGATTTAAAAGCCTCCAGAAGAGAGGGTACTTGAGATGTGCGAGGAAAGCCACAGCCAGAGGTCTCCATCTCGCACAAGAAAAGGCAGATCCGACAAACGAGCGACGCTTCATATCTGCCACAAGTTTGGCTTCTGACTCTGTGGAAATAGGCGATCCTGCCGCAGTGAAGGCCGCAGAGCAAGGCTCCATCTCCTTATCTGCTGGAGCCAACACTTATACCCATGTCCCTCCACCAAGGAGCATCTCCGTACATTTGCCTCAAAGATCACAGACATTTCTGACTCCGCCCACAAACCACGGCCCCAGGCACCTTGCGAGGCAACCCCACGATGAACTGACATTACCATAGCAACCAACACAGCTAGCACGGCACTAGGTCACTATCTCATATAGGCAGTGTTCAAAGAAACCACGTAGTAAAAAGGAAAAACAGAGATACAGTATAATGCATCCTGACCACATCTGTAACCTGAAACATCTCTCCACGCACATTCATGAATATAGATTTCTGAAAGAGGACAAGTATCCTTCACAACGCCGTACAGCAAAAAAAAATTTAAAAATCCATAAACACTGTAGGAACAAGAGCAGCTCAGCCTTGAGAAGGAACAAAGCAAACTCAGAAGAACCACAGAACACTGGTTTACACTGACTCTGAAAAAAAGAGACAGCCATCACTCAAATTAGAATCAGAATCTGAGATCTCCTAGCGAGTTTGTACAGAAGTGACAAACAGGTTTTGTTTCAGGTTTAGAAAAGATTTTAATAAGTGAAACACCAAATAAATAGATTTACTATCAAAAGATCATTTCGTGAAAAGAAATCCCTCAGCATGCATTTCATCCCATATCGCCTCGCAGATCTGTAATCTCTCTCCTCAAGAAGCCTGTAGGTAGTTCAACACACGTCTCTCCTTCCATTCACTTTATTCTGCGTTAACACATTTGTGACACATTGCTTTGACTCCCAGATACAAAGGGAATAGTGAGCTGGATATAGCGCTCAGCTGTTTTCTCTGGTGACCCCTGCCCTAAGAAAACAGAAAGCATGCACACATCCCAGAAATAAAACCATAAATGGCCAAATAATGAATGTAAAGATTTTACTCGACTCGATGAGGATTGACAGACATGAACAAGCACAAAACATGTCAGCAGAGTCAATTCCTAGATGACAAAATATCTTAGGTAGGTTTCAGGGATTTGAGCTGAGTATTTCAGCTGCATTTTAAAATCACACACTCTAAACCGCATCTTTTTTAGGAGAGTTTTCAGCTTAATGCAGGGGTAGCCAATCTTATCCGCAAAGGGTCGTTGTTTGTGCAGGTTTTTGGGATAACCTGTAGGTCAGCTGTTCAAACCCATCAGGCAACCAGTCCTCTAATTAGTAATATAATTAAGGAAGTGCAGCGAAATCCCACATACACAGCGGCCCTTTGCGGATAAGATTGGCCACCCTGGCTTAATGTATGACTTCCAGGATTTTTAGGGTAGTCTTTTACTTCACAACCTCAAGGGCTTCAAATTAGTTTGAGTTGTAACAAAAATGTGACAGAAATGGCAATAGAACTAGTTTATTTGATGTTGTCAAGCTACTAATTTAAGATAGCTAATTAATATATATATTAATAAAAAGGTAATTGCTGTTCACTCCAACTGATGAATGGCTTGACATAACACAACCAAAGCTAGATGAAACGAATCTCAGCTGAACTCATTTTTGAATGATAGGTACCCATTATTACACTTAGAAGGCAAGACACTCATCTGCAATCTTAACTCAAATTCATCTAGCAAACTACTGACAAAACACAAGACTGATAAACTCAAACACCTATTGATATAATAAACCAATTACTCACAGACTGGGTCATGCAGACCATGTGACAGGTTCTGCTCCAATCAGTTTGGTGAATTGGTACGGAAGACAGTGCTGTCTTTTCAAAGAAATCAGATACATCTACAATGGAAAATCAACTACATATTCAACAGCAGTAGTTCAACACCACTGTGTCTACAGTGCTCCAGGCATTTATAGAAATAAAAAAGTACACTGTAGGAACAAAGAAATCATCAGGAAAAGCTCAGCTGTACATCAAAGTGAGGGACAGGCTCATCATTGAGACCTATGGTTCAGTCACCTAATTTTGGAGCACCAAGAGCCTCAAGTAAAATGGTAGGCAACTAACTCGCATGCTAAGATAAATGGGGGGTCTCACCCAGCCTGAGCATCACCGACATGCTAAGCTAAATGGGAGCTCTCTCCCAGCCTGAGCATCACCAACATACTAAGATAAATGGGGGGTCTCTCCCAGCCTGAGCATCACCGACATGCTAAGATAAATGGGGGGGGGGGGGGTTTCTCCCAGCCTGAGCATCACAGCTAATTGGGGGTTCTCTCCTAGGCTGATCATTACTGACATGGTAAGCTACATGGGGTCTCTCTCCCTACCCAACAATCACAAGCTAAATGGGGGACTCTCCCAGCCTGAGCATCACAGCTAAATGGGGGCTTTCATCCGGCCTGAGCAGCACTGATACCAAGCTAAATAGGGGCTCTCTCCATGCTACAACGTCACTGACATGCTAAACTAAAGGGTGAGACTCTCCCAGGCCGAGCGTCACTGACATGCTACGCTAAATGTGGGCTCTCTCCCAACCTGAATATCATCGACACGCTAAGGTAAATGTGCGCTCTCTCATGGATCTTCGCAAAACTAGCATTGCTAGGCTGCTTCAGCTACTATATCCCAGTGACACTCCCATTTCCTGTACACGGGCTGATCCCCAATGGGGAAGGGAGGGATACAATATGATACAGCCTCTTATGAGGATTGGGAAAGGGCTGTTATGTCCTCAAGGAGAATTCCCCCCCACCGATCTCCCTCAAAACGGCCACAGATAGCACTACCTCACCATGACAACCTGAGAGGCTTGAGGTTTTTCCCCCTGAGGGATGGGAAGAAGACTGGATAACAGAAGAGATTCAGGTCAAAAATCTGAAACCTTAAACCGTTTTTCTGCTTATAAGATTCGATCCAGGTATGAAAATCTGACTGAATAAGTGAAATAGGTTTCTGAAACTGTCATAATGCATGTACACATTGGTAATTTAGTGTCTTTAGAGAAGGGCATTTTTTCTCTGAGATTTGGATTTATGGAAAGAAAATCTACAGCGAAAAAAATTCTACAGGCAATGCTCAAGCAAAACCAGCATTCATATCCAAGGAATGTCACATGCTATTAAGACGTACAGTATAAATTCCAAGAGGCCTGTTCCTTTGACTCCCACCTCTCCGCACTACCCTGGGGAGAAGTTGCTTGAATCACATCCATTTATTTAGCCTATTGGACTGCCAGCTTGGACCTGCTAACGTCAAATGGGACCCCTGATACTCCAAGGATTGTTTTTTTAAGGGGAGCACACCGGGTGATAAAGATGACGGAGACAGATGATGAACGTGGCACCGTTGGATGTGCCGCAGGCTGAGAAACGACCTACAGCCCACCCTTCAGCAAGGCCACGAAGTGAACCCAAATTAATGTCAACATGGGAGCACTCGACATGCTGGGAGAAGGTTTACCATTGGGCACTGGTTACACCTATGGTTTACACTCTCATGTTCAGGAGCCTGCGTGTGATTTAGGGACACCATCCTGTGCCGTGTGACCACAAGCTCAACCAGGATCTGTAACAACTAACATGCAGAAACTGTCATCCACATGGGACCCAGGGGAGGGAGGACAAGCAACGACACCCACTCCCTGCACGAAGAGCGTAGCTAACCAGGAAGAGAACTCCAAATTGGTGCTAAAAGCGCATGAAATAAATCCAATTAACACTGATGCTTGAAAAGAAAATGGGGCCAAGCAGTTTAAATAAGAAGAGGAAAGCAGTGGGCATCAAATAAGCAGCTTGGGGACGAGCATCGCTGAGAGGATCAGCGTTAGGGTGCTGAAAAGCCTTACCTGGCAAAACCTGCCCTCCCTCCCAAGCACCAATGCAGACCCTCATGTCTCTCGCGCTATAATCACAGCCGAAATGTCACGCCAAGCCAATTCCCACCCTGTGGAAGGATTTTACCCATCAGCCCCAGCTCCTCTCGCTACCGACACCTCGCAGCAGGGGCAGAAGATGTAGATGTGCTCATTTGCATATTTCCAGAATTCTATGACACTGCTAATCTGCCACTCAGGCTGTGACTAATCAGGAAACCGAGCATTTTTCTCGTCGTTTGCAGGTGAAGTAGCACTAGGCTGCATTGGTATGGTACTGGAGCACTGCATAACTCTTTGTCTTTTCCTGGAAGGTTTATTTACCTATTCACAATCCTCAAGTCTCTTAATACCTGACATTTCCAAAAATAAAAAATAAAAAAATCAATCATTCCTATAACCATCAAAAGGCATTAAGCACTTCCTGTAGCTCTGAAAGAAACATTTAGGCATTTAGTGTTGGGTTTTATGCAAGGTTTTCAGACATATCAGGCACAAGCTTTTAGACGACTTGGCAACCGTACAAAAAACCTTAAATTCTCACCCGCGATCCATAGTTAAATGCCTTTAACTCCCAGAGACGCATCGACCCCTAAGCGGAGGGGAGGACTTCTGCACGACCGTGAAGGAGATCGCGGTTTCCTGTTCGCTCCTTGTGAAAGGGCTTAGGCCTAATCGCCGCTCGACACCCCCAGTCATTCAGGATATGCTTTGAGGAAAAGGAAGCTGATTTTGAAGCCTTCTTTTTGAACGGAATGCCAGCATCACTTCCATCGCTTGGCGGTGAGTCAACAAGACCAAGGCTATATGACCAAGACTTACAATATAAAACCAAAACATACAATTCACCAGAATAACACCTGATAGACATAAAAGACTAAGCTTAGCAAAAGACACATTATTGCATTAGTAGGGTTGCAAAGGGGTGGTAAATTTCCAGAAACTTTCCATGGGAATTACCAGGAATATACACAATAGTCATTAAACTTCCTCCCCATAAACTATCCAGGTCCATTTCTGTGGTAGCAGATCTAGTATTCATCAGAAGAGACATTGAAATGACAGCTGTTCGAACTCCACATTCTGCCAGTCATGCTCGATATACAAGTGCCACCTACCCTCCACCCAGCTGCACTCACTCCAAATTCCAATTAGAAGGAGCCACTAATTAATCTCAATGGAAATTAGCAGCCATTGTGCTCAACAGCAACATAAGCTTCCATTTTTAATGATTTCCGTCATCACCCAAGCAAAGAATGAAGAGATGGTTTTAAAAAAAAAATAGTGTCTTTAAGGCACTGAGTCACGATGAGGCAATTAGTCACGTGGGACCTTACTCCAGATGTGCCATCTGACACCGTTTGCACTTTGTGGTATCATTAGCATCGCTGTGCCTTTCATCACCATCACGATGAAGGACTCAGAAACAAGTCCAGAAGCAATCACGTTTCTAAAGATAAATGCTGCTGTGGCTCCAACGAGCCGGATCCCCAGGCTCGGTCCGTTTCTGGATCCACGAGAACCGTCACATTAAAATTCAGTGGATCAGCATCATGAAACACATTAATTCTGACCTCTGTAGGCAGGCAGGCGCGCGCGCACGCACGCACACACACACACACACACACACACACACACACACACACACACACACACACACACACAC
>JABFEA020000067.1:22498677-22524583 GCA_019775915.2 Cyphomyrus plagiostoma
ATGTAGAATTAAGGCAGTTCTGAAGGCGAAAGGGGGTCAAACACCGTATTAGTATGGTGTTCCTAATAATCCTTTAGTTGAGTGTATATATATGTATATACACACTTCCCAGCTAGCTCAGTTCATTAGAGTACGAGATGATTTATCTATCTTAGGGTTGTGGGTTAATCAAACGATTGCTGGCTTGAATCCCTGACCAGTAAAGTGCTGCTATAGAACCCTAAGCAATATACTGCCCCCTAGGTGTTGCATTAGCCACCCCCTGCTATGTCACATATGAGTCAAATGCAAAGGACATATATTGTTGTCGTGCACCGTGTGTCAACAATGACAACTAATCACTGTATATAATGCACATGTATATATATGTAAACATATATGCATACATCATGAATATAATGACACTTCATTGATCAGCATGGGGAAATTCCCTTTTCGCAATATTCCATCTTGCTCTGTATGAGACAAATATAGCTGAGAGCAAGCTTGGCAGCAAAGGGCAGCCATGGAGCTGGAGGCCGAGGGCCGGGCCCAAGGGCCCGCAGACGTAACTGAGCCAAATGTTCTGCGAGTCAATGTTAAATTTACAAGTAAGAAATATGCATTTTATATATCGTTCCTAATGTACTATTTGCTGTTAATTATTCTTGTTTGTTATACCAGTAATTAGTTTCTAAGAATCTGAAAAAGTTTTACTTTCCACTATGCTTGCAATGACCTGTGTCTTATCTAATTGCAGCCGGTCCCCGGTCACGTTGTGAAAAAGGCATTAAAATGCAAATGCAGCTGAGGATGCAGGCCTGCGCTGCATTTCATGCTCGCTGAAACTGCTTACAGTATCGGGACCACGGTGAAAGACGTGCCAGTCTACGGTGAGTCAGAGCATAGCTACTGCCACTTAATTAACTGTGAATTAACTAATGTTGCTTAATTAAACGCATTCCAAAAATAAAGTAAGTGGGACAGCAGCGAGGCATCTGTGGAAAACGGCCAAAAATGCTTCATTGAGGAGGGTAGGGGGAGGAAGGGATAACCGAGTACATGGCACAGGGTTACAGCGTGTTCCTGTATACGTGTGACAAAGCACTGCATTAAACCCTGTTAGTGACAACGCAGTGGGCAGTTCCCAGACAGAATTTAATCACCAATTAAGGACTTGTTCTGGGTCGTTATTGGCAACCTGAGATATATAACCGCTTCAAGGCAGTAAAACCTGCGGTCATTTCCCTGATCCTATTTCAAACACAAATAGTGGCTATTAGACATCAGAATGAAGCCAATCCATCGATCACTGGCTGATAAGCTCTCTGGTTCTAGCGGAGGGCCCCGTTCAAATGGGATGGTGCCCCTGCTGCATCGGTGCAGATAGTGAATTCTTCTGACTCTCACTGTGCTCCTCACACGTCACTACTGGCAGGTAAAGATGCGAAGATACAGCAGAAAAAGCACCGGGGACACTGTGCCTCTGCAATTATGTCACACAAACATGGGCTTAATGTATAACCAGCCAATATAACCTCTGGATCTCTCTTAAATGGGCGGAGACCTCAACCCTTAGACACACACACACTCAGAAATACATTACATACACACACACATATATCTACATACATATAGTGCAATGTATTCATTGCTGTTGTGATCAACGAGCAAATATGTGCTGCCTTTTTCAAAAATGACGTCATTACTTGCGCACAAGTAATCCAGTAACTGAGTAGTAACTACTCAAGTACAAATCATGAACAAATATAGTCACTGCATGACATACACGAACCATGATTTATTAATGATGAATGAATGTGGGAGTTTCTGGTTAATTAATACATTAAGTAAGTGTGTGCTGCTACATTATTTGTGTCCCCTAAAGTAAAATGTTACCAAAAAAACTAAGCAACATAATTTGTGGCAGGTCCCAAAGGGCTTGTATTGAAACAGAAATTATCAGGTTTGTGTAAATAGTTGCTTTTACAATAATTACCATAACATGTTGTTTTGATAAGAAATTAGAAACCATGCAACAAAATCTCCCTGCAATCCTGACTAGGATAACTTGTTAGAGTATGGATGGATGAATGGATGGATGGATGGATAGACAACAAAATCTATGAGACTTGTGTCTGTGTAACAACACAAACTTTAAACATGTAATACAATATGAATACTGCCTGGCTGAAAGTTGTCTCTGACCCTGAGGGCTGTGGGTGTCAAGCCAGAACCACAAGCTTAATGGACTGTCCTCCATTTTATCATGCAAATGAAGGTAATGAAAAAATAAAAGGCTGTAGTATCTCCCAGTCAGAAAAGGACAGATTAAGTGATGATCAATGGGGTGTAGCTTTCCCCCTTTCACGTAATCCAGTGTCCACCCTTCTGGAAAAGGGACACAATGTATTTTGATACACTAAGGGAAGCACTTCATACGTATCAGAGGTATTTTCCATATCTACTGGGTTCATCGCAGCAGTATTATGTGCAAATGGAGACCACATCCCTCCAATACATCCCCATCACCAAAGCTGTGAACACCATGTGTGCGACTGCCTAAAAAAAGATAAAATAATTACGTATCTTAAATATTTTACGTGATTTTCATCACTCTTTCTGCCTAACTGCAGAACAAAGATGCCACGAGGTTCTCTTCACTGACATCTGCTGGTAGATTGTGGTAACACACGAATATTAAACCGTTCTCTTCTATAATGCTTTTCAAGAGTGAACAGAGCCACATGGAAAGGTGAGTTTAATTTCTTCGCCATCAAACTAGATCCTACCCAAAATGTTAATAACAATTATCCATTAATTAGAATATGACTGCAATTGTTTTTATGAGCAGACCGACATAAATGGCCTGCTTCTCACATTCCATTATTTCAGACATATAAACTGCATTTAATACTCCATAGGCAACCCTGCTGGCCTGTGTCACACAGTAAAATCCAAAGCATCCAGTAGAGGTGTATTTCGTCTCAAAGACACCCAGACACAACCATTGAAACAAACGAGCGCCAATCAGGATCGCATAACATCATGAACACACAGGAAGGCCAAGCTTGCTCCCAGGTTTACATTTACATATTTAGAATTATGCTTTGGACAAAAATGATGTAAAAGTGTGGCAAGTAGTACCTTACAAACACAGGTCAAGGAGTCAACTAGGCATGAGTGCAGCTAGGCTGAGCTTCCTATGAATGTCCAGGTACAAGTGTAAGAAAGAGCAGGAGCTGCACAGCAGGTGATCAAAACATTTAAAGTACCATTCATTCATCCATCCATCATCTGATTACCCCGGTCAGTGTTGTAGGGTCCAAAGTATTGCGGCATTAAATCAGCAGAATGCAGCCCTTTCTGTTGCATGCTTGGCTGACCACTGACTCATCTCCCTAGACTCACCACATCCCAGAGTGTTTGTATCTGCTGTCAAAGAATTGCCATGGTGAAAGTCAATGCCAATGACACCATTTTCTGCATGGGGAAGAGGTACGCTTTAAGGTTTGATGCAATGCAATGTATGTTACAGTGGAACTAACCGAGATTACGGCAATCAGCCAAAGTAGTATCAATAAAAGATTAAGAGGATAGTTTGAAGGTGCCAGGTTAGATAAGAAGGACAGCCCACACGTTTATAGATGTTCCTGTCCTTAAATCAAATTCTCTGTCTCTAAATCAAATGTGATGGTTGTGCACCATTAATCAGATATTATTAAATTATTGAATTCACCTCAATTACATGTTCAATTATGACAATGACGTAAGAATGTGTATGAAATTACTGAGCTAAACATGGATGGGTAAAGAAACTTAAAATGGATGTCAACAATACATAAATGTTAGAAATCCACAGACATCTAACAATCGCCCAGAAAATGTAGGTTCTATAAATCAATATTTGATCTTCAGATTTTAATCTACATCATGCCACAAAATCAGGAACAAAATTACCATTGTTCACTCCTCGACAAATTCCATCTTTCTCCCAAATGAATTTTTCTCTTAGATGCCACGTGAATTTAATTAGCATGTCTGCACGTATCTTTTTTTAGCACCCATTCCAGTCTCATATGTGAAAAAGTGATTAATGGGGTTTCCTCTGCATAAGGGCGGATAAGTATTTATCATCTTATATTCCAGCCCTTCTAAAGTTTCTTTGCTTCTTGGCTGTTACCTCAGATTTTCTACAGAAGGTCTGCAGCCCTGATGTATGGAGGAACGATGCAACAAGCTTGCTGGTTCCTCCTCAGTCGACTGATTACTGATGCCTTTGATAAAGCAAGGGGGGGGGGGGCGCAAATTAAGATGAGCAAGATTATTCATTGCAATCTCTGAAACCCTGTTCAGTTCTCTTATCTTAGTTCAGACAATCTCCCCCCAATCTTTTTTCTTGGATGTTCAGCAGTAGCTTATTGGAGTTATGCTTTTCAAACTCCGGTTTTTATGGATAAGAGGTGAAACATGGAGGATACCAATGCCAAATTGGATTTTTGTAGTGGGAGCTGGGAGGGAGCAAAATTGTGCACTACCTGGGGTTTGGGAGGGTGCAAAAATGTGGACTGTATGAGGGTTGCCAGGTACTGAGTTTGGAAACATGGAGCTAGCTCAGTGGTCTAGCTCCCTAACATACCTTAAAAAAATCACACAATAACAAAAAACAGATTTCAATAGACAAGTAAAAAAATGTAATTAGAACTTAAAACATGCCTTGAATGTCTGAGGTCACACAGACATGTGCAACTACATTAATTTTCTTTCCACGCCAGTTGGAATAGGCTCCAAGCTCCTCCTGTGAGCCTGTGCTGGATAAATGGTTAGAAGTTAAATGGATGTATTTCTCATGCACACTCACAGGGTGCAGTTAAAAAAGGCACAAGCCCAAAGAAAACCTACATCAGCATTCTAAGAGGTCATTTGCAATTTCAGACCTCGATTCCATATACAGCAATCCCCTTGATTTACAAATGCAACACGTTTATGAAAAACCTGAGTAAGCTGAAAATTTATAAAGCAAAAACACAGATCCTGCTAATTTCAATAGTAATTATTTTTAAGGGTCCTTAGACCCCAGTAGTAACTCTCAAAACTATACAAAAATACCAGCAAATATAGCAAGTTAGAAAAATACAATGGGAGGGAGAGAAAGCAATGTACACTGGCAAGACGGTGCCAGGAGGAAGCATTAAAGCAGTGTACACTGGCAAGATGATGTCAGGAGGAAGCATTAAAGCAGTGTATACTGGAAAGACGATGCCAGGAGGAAGCATTAAAGCAGTGTACAGTGGCAAGATGATGCCAGGAGGAAGCATTAAAGCGGTGAACACTGGCAATATGATGCCAGGAAGAAGCATTAAAGCAGTGGTTCTCAATCCTGTTCCTACCACCCCCTCTGCCAGAATAGTTTCATTCCAACTCTACCTAAATCAGACTCATATGATCATTAATAGGCTAATAAAGATTGTGGCAGGTTGAAAGCAGTGTGGGTTGGAATGAAATCACTAGGAAAAGAATCACTGCAGATAAAGGCAGCATATTACAGATGGTGGGCTTGTGAAGTTCCTCCCATTGACTGGAGTCAAAAGTGGTACTGAATAAGTAAATGACACTGGGTACACAGGAGTGTCTGAAGCACTCAGAATTTCCACCCTGGGGAGAAGACCTTACAGCTGAACATGCTACTCATCTCTGTGAGTCCTCCATCAAGAAGATGGCCTTCATTCTTCAGAAGAGACCCTACCCTTCTCTGTCTTGTATCCAGCCTGGAGCGGAGTGTCTTCAGCTTCTTTCCTCTTGGTGTTTCTCTTTCAGTAAACAGCAGTGAAGAACGGGATACAATCAGGAGCAGACTGGCAGTACATGGGGAGCAGAGCAGTCTATTCCTAAACCAGTCCACAGGGCACACTGGGTAGATCCATGTTTTATTCGAGTCCCCAGGACACCTGACCCAAGCATCAGGAGCTCTAAATGCATTACAGGTGTGCTGGGAACTGGCATAAAACAAAAACTGTGGATCTGTCCAGTGTGCCCTGAGGACTGGTTTGGGAAGCACTGGTCTACCCTGCTCATGCCTGTAGGGGCCACCCCTGTCGTTGTTCTAGTTAAGGGTGTCACCGAGGCCTTTCCTCAAAAAAAAAAAACATTTTACCATATGAATCTTTTAATTCAAACTTTTATACAAATTTTTCTCAGTTTTAGAAACCATGATTACATTGATAAATGAGGCACCAATGGCTACAGAAAAGTTGATCATCAACCACTGGGGAAAAAAAACAAACCGGAGGTATAAATTAGAGAAAAAAAGCGTTGTATAAACCCAATTACTAAAGCAAATGAACTGGGTGCCCCCCCCCCCGGCCATGGACAAATCTGGCTTGGACTTCAAGACAATTCTACTTCCAAATCTTGGCAACTTTACAGAACTTAAAAAACCACTGGAGTTAATGCAGGTCGTTGGAACAAACTGTAAAAATGCATGAAGTCTACCCTCAGTGTAACGGAGATGGCCCTCCATAATACACAACCTTTAATTAATGTCCATAATTTATAATTAAATTCAAATAAATAACTTATAAATATATAAACAGTCATACAAAGATAATTACAAAAGTTAAAGAAAGAGGACACACTTAACAGAGGTCACAAAAAGCATTCTGTCATTCAGTCCTGTAAGCATTACAAGCCAGCATGCAGTTACTCATAGACGTCATACACATAGACGCCGCCTTGGTCACCGATGTTCACTTGAGCGATGTGTTAATGCAGCTGCCTTCTTGGAGCAAGGGAGCCACTTCAACAGCTCTGTTAGGAAAGTATTTCAGGTAAGTGTATATTGATTTTGTTACCATTTTCACAACTATAACAGGTCAGGTAGCAGGTCAAAACAATAAACGCTACACATGCATCTGTTATAGGGAAGGAGCTGGCCAGGCCAACCAACCAGAGTAGTAATCCAGCTTCTGCTGCAGTTCTTCTGTTAGGATCTCTTTCTCTTTTAAATCCTGTAACAGGTTTTTCACTCTCTTATGATGTCTTTTTTCCCGGTCTTTGGCATTTCTTAATTCCCGTTGTAATTTCTCCAACTGCTCCTGGGCCTCAGCTATGTTATTCTTCGCTTTAGCAGGGTCAAAGGCATAATGGTGATCCTGAAAAATATACATTTAAGAGTAATTTAAATCAAGTCTCCTCATTTTTATAAATGTCACTGCTGTATAAGCCCAGCATCCAGCAAAGGTGTTTAAAACAAAATCATTTCACTCACTGAGATTGACTCCTGGCAGAGGTCGAGTCCTGTATGTCCTCTGGCAGGTGGAAGTGACTGTGGAAGTTCTGCAGCTGCTGACTCCTTGCTGAGGTCGAATCCTCCAAGTCCTTTCGCAGGTGAACGTGGACATTCTGCAGCTGCCTTTTTGTATGTCCTGCATGACCTGGATGTACTGGGCAGCTATAGAAAATATAAACATTTTAAGTCAATAGGAGCAAAAATGTAGTTTTATTGTTATATTTAGCGGGCATTACACATAACTAGTGAAAATGAAACGGATTAAAAGAAAAACTGTCATGACACTAACTTTGGAAAGACGGTCGGGAAATATAAAAACGGATGGGATCGCTCCTTCCTTTAAACGGGTCGTCTGTCCAGTCCGGTCAAAATCTTCTGGTTCAAAATGACAGCTACAGATGACTGTACGGGACTGCGGCTCGAACCCCTTTCTCCTCAGTGCTTCTGTCCATGCCTGTCGCCTCAGTTTGTCATTTGGGAATCTACGCACGAAACAGTCCGTCTATGCTTAACACAGTAACATACAGCGATATAACTGTTTGACAAATATAACTTACTCATCTTACAGATATAGTACTTTAATAAACATATTCATCCTTTGTTTCCTTTACCTGACAAAAGTTAGCTTACTTTAGCTTAATATATGTTAATTCAGCAATTTAGCAATCGATCAGAAATCCAATATTGTAAAAACCGCTTCTCACCTGTGAAATGTTATTCCCTGTTGTTTAGTTTTATCATTTCTTTGATTAGAGCATCCATAAGCAGCACAAAAGTCCGGCATCTTCCATTTGTGATACAGGTCGGGACCCCGTCACAAGATGGCGACGGAATTTACACACGCTAACAAACCCAATGATATCTACGGCAGTTACTAACGTGGCGCACTTCCGGTATCCGGAGGTTCTTTTTAATCTCCGAAAATGTCATTTTTTATGTTCCCCCGCTGACCACACGAAAACTGCTACTTTTGAGACATGTTTTATGTGTATGTAAACTATAATCCCTCTTTTAATATTCACACGTTCCGGCTATTTTCCGGGTCTCTTAATTTTGGTCCGATCACAATTACATTCCCCTATGAAGCCGCTCCCACCAACTAAGGTTCTACTTTTTAGGAATGGGTTTGTTCATCTTAATAGGCGGGCTAGGTGCACTGGAAATATTCCTTATTGCCACAGTGAACACACATTTTATTATTTAATATGCAATACCCTTTTGAGAAATCTACAATCGAGAAGACACCACGATGATACAATATGTTTGTATAGAGATACTAAAAGGGTTCCTGTTAGAATAATACAACAATCCCAGCACAGCATTAAATTAACCAAGTGTGGTCTAGCTAGGTGAAGTAATAACTGTTGCGAGCTAATCATTGCTCCTGCAAAAATGCTTGTGAACATTTCCTCTAGCTCACTCAGCAGGAGGTAATACTGCCATTATCTCGCGCTGAGCTCCGCTTAGACTGAGGATCAAGAACTTGTATAGCCTGGGATAAAAGGGAATAGTTAAAAAAAAAAATCTCAAGCTTTCTGCATCAAAGTAAAATATTGTTTGTTAACATATAAAATTGGTATAGATTAACAACCTTAAGTTAGAAATAACATTTGACTTCTTATTCTTGTTATTGGTAAGGGGACCAATGTCTTCTTTTATGCAAAATCGCCTCATATATTAAATATATGAATCTTTCAGAGGCTCGTTTAGACTCCATGTATATTACAGTGCTCTATGAGGTTTCCACCAACTCCATTTTCAGTTTTGAGTTGTGTTATTCCTTGTGCTATTTCATATATTAGTTTTGTTCTAGACATAGCTGCAAAATTTGTTTATAAAAGCAAGGAGTATGTTAAGTGCTTTTTTCAATCAAAATATCAGTTATTTTATGCTGTATTGTGTATTTTTTTAAATAAAAAGTTGATTATTTGTATAGTGATTACATTTTTATTCTAAATATACTTATCAGATGAACTGGTTTCTTGCTGAGTAAAAACAATCCAAAACGTCCAGGTCAACATCATTTAATCGTAATCGCAGTTTTTAAATTACTATTATGTTTCAAAATGCGTTTTAAAGTGTAAAAGGTGTGTTGTTTAAATGAACAGTAAGGAATGCAATTATTTCTTCCTGAACGCAGCACCCTTTTGTAATACAACCTAGTTAGAGCCTCCCAACCAACCGCGTACAGACTCTATGTGACATCACAGTATAAGTATACACTGCCTATTTGTTCCAGCCCCGGTTCTTCTCGGCAGGTAGGGCCCCTTTGTTTTTGGCAATGGTATGTTGGAGAGAAACTGTTAGAGTTCCTTGCGTAGTTTAATATTTTATTAATATCGTGAAATTGAATAATTATAAAAGAAGTCAGGTGGGCTTTGCAATAAAATGAAAGATTAATCATTTATATCCAGAGGCAAAAAATCCATACATTTGCAATGCATCCATGATATTAATGATGATGTAGCGACAATTATGATTTATTTATTAATGATGATATGTCAATCATATTTGCATGATGGTGTTTAACATGTACATTTAATTGGCTGGCTTGTTGGAGAGGAGGATATCTACCAAAATAGTAGTGAGATGTTTATTTATGGGGTCTATCAGAGTGATGAGATGATTGGAAGTTGTCCTCTATGTCAGAGGGACAGATGAAACCCCCCTAAACCAGTCTCCCCCCCCCTCCCATATTCCATGTGAAACCTGCAATCAGTCTTTAAAGTTCTTGGAGCAAAACCAGTGTTCATCATGCATGGTTGATGGTTGATGCACCTTGACTGCCAAACAACCACTCTTTAGGATGAAGCTGCTTGGTCATAGGCACCAGCCCAAAGATCAACATGTTCTGGACCAGCACAGGAGAAAGCAGAGGGTCCACTCTGCCCAGAGAGATATCTCCCCAGTGCCCTCTTCCTACTCAGAACCTGTCTCCCTGAGGCAGCGGAAGGTACTGAAGAAAAATTGCTTTAAGATTTGGACCCATGACTGCAGCTTGTCCTTGTACAGTGATGGTTATGCTGTAATAATTAATAGGACTTTAATCCTCTGAGTCTCTATTTATTTGACAGGGATGTTTCAAGCAGCAAAAGGTTACCAGGATATGCTGTATAATGTGTGTCTTCTAGCTGACTTTTCCCTGATTTTAAAACCATGTATGATAACCTAGGCTTCATATGGGAGCAATTTTCAAAATTAACGAAATTAATATTTCTGTGGGTTGTTCAGCAATTAACATACACTATGAGTCTTTTGAGATTCATTGCAAGTAGAGCTTTAAGATATGGAACATGACTGTGTTACTTAACAAAAGAATGTGGAATAGGTGCTGTGTTTGTCCTTCACTTCCGGTTTGTCTTGTGACTGTGAACTTAATTCTGCCCATGTGCTGCCCAGGGCGTGACTGGTGAGTTGCCATGGCTACGTGGGTGTGGCATCTGGGAGGATGAGGATGAGACGCAGAGTGTGAAGAGTGTGCAGTGCGGGAGAAAGGTCAAGCGGCCACGGGGATTTGCCAAAGCCTTAAACCTTAAACTACCGCCGGTCTCCGTTGATGGCAGTAAAGTCCAGTAAGTCATCAGAACTAGTGTTTTATGCGTTATGCCTGCTGTCTTATTTATCTGCCCGTACAATGATGGCTACTCTGTAATAATGCATCAAGTGTTGGTAGAGCAGTGGTTAGCATAGCTGTCAACTAAGCAAAGGAGCAGCGTTCAATTCCCAGCAGACGTGGACATTTCTAGTGCACAAAATACAAATCTAGACCATGGTTTTGTTTCAACTTAGCAGTTGAGTATAAAGAGATACTGTCACAGAGTACTCAGCTGTTTGGTTGAAACAAAATCTTAGTCTGGATTTTTACTTTATGGACCTGAAATTGTCCACCTCTGCCTGCCAGGCAGTACAACCTGTCCCGTAAACGTTTGTGTGCCAGCCGGTACTTGTTTTATACTCCTGTAGCTCGACAAGTACCGCTAACAAAGCAAGGATCTTCTGTATCCCAGCTGTGTGGTAACAAGGCGAGAATTGTGGGTTCAAATCATAGAGAGCACAAGCAATTGTAATCCTACATTCTAGGGAATTTAAATCAGTTCGGATTAAAATGTCAGATGTAAATGAATAAAAATGTCAGTGGTTTTGCTTGTGGACATCAGCTCTACTGTCTCTCTTGTTTTTCCGGGCTATCTGTGGTCTCTCTAGCTGCATTTTGCATCCTGTATCTTTCAGGTGTAGTCTGATGGTACGGGGATCCAGCTACCCCCATGGGTGTGCATTCCCTCCCATATGCCAGCCCAGGACCGCTCGGACCCCAGGCCTGGAGAGACCGCCGTCTCGGGCTGGGAAGAGGTACGGCAGCGGCCTACCTCTCACAGGAAAGCAGCGGACTGCCTCTCACAGGAAAGCAGCGGCCTACCTGTCATAGGAAAGCAGCAGCCTGCCTCTCACAGAAAGCAGAGACCTCCTTCTCATCTCAGTTAACGCTGAGGAGGTGGTCCATTTAATGCCAGGAAATAAATGTCGATATCCCAGCTCAGACGCAAGTGGCCTCCTTCGGCACTCATTACTGATTTAAAGGCTGGTTAGTCTCACTGAAACACACAGAGCAGTACAACGCTAACTAGCCATGCAACGTAGCGCTAACAGCAGTTCCTGGACCTTCATGGGCCAGTTTTACTGCATTAAGTACAGCCTGTAAATGTCAAGGGTTTTTCTATATTGATTAGATTACAAGAAGATAATTGGTTAGGTTGATTAGTTTTCATCCCAAATCATGTCTGTTGTGTCCTGATAACCATAACATTCATATATTTATTGTATTTGGGGGAGTCACATGTTTAGTAATCTGATCGACTCAGGAGCTGCACTCAATAGTTATCACTTTACTTGTTCTCTGGTCTTATTTTACATTTCTGGCAAAAATATCAGTGCCACCTACAGAGTATTTCAAAACCACACTCATTTTATGACAAATGCAAAACAGTATTTGTACGCTGCTTTTATGCTGATATGTTTAATTGTGTAACAATGTTGCTGATTTATTAGTATTTATTCATAACAAAAGTCCATTGACAAGCAATGTTTATCATATCTACACATATCCTCTGCACACATTTTCTTTTTATTAAGTGTCATAATTTTTTGACTGACTCATTCAGTTCTGCAGTTGGGTCCCAAAGGGACACTTTGAAGTAAAACACTTTGAGGTGTTTTATGTTATAGCAAGGAGTTGAGGCTGCTTGTCAATGAACTTTTTAACTTTAGAACTATTTGGGTTTCAACTTATTACTACTTGAAATAAAATTGATGATTGCCGTCATCTTGCCTTCTGTGATGAGCTTTTGCGCTTGGTTGTTGTGTCCTACAGAGGGGTGGAGAGGCTCTGTGAGGTGGAGGACTGTAGCAGAGATGCTGACCCCAGTCACATGACTAGGGAGAACCTCCACATCCATCCACCTGCCTCCACTTGTGTCCCGGATAAAGAGCAGGGCAGGATGGAGGACCGCACCCCAGAGACGGGTGAAGTATCCTTGGGGCTGAGGATCTCCATCCCCAGAGGCCCTGGTGGAGGGAGAGACCTTCTCCCCCGGAAGCCGCAAGGCTGGAAGGAGCTCTGGCAAGTAATGGTGCCCCAGGAGGAAGGTATGCGCTTTCCCTCTAGGCTGCAGCAGCATGGCGGGCAGGAGTTCACTGTCCGGCTGCGTGGCGGAGAGGAGCCACTGGACAACAGCCTGACCCCAAACCCTGGGCACGGGCCCTACGTGAGGAGACCACCCTGTCGCTGTAACAGCCCTGCCACCTCTCACCTCCTTCAGCTGCCTGGCTCGTCGTTCCCGTCAGTGCAAACTCGTTGCTTGGCAACCCGCACTGTGGAGCTGGCAAGCTCCAATGGGGGGTTGCTGCCCAAAATCACCATGACCTGCCCCACCCCTAAAATTCTCCCCTAAACTCCACAACTAAAAAGCTTCCCTGAACCTCCTGAGTTCTTCTTTATTTCTTTGCAGGCCTGTACCTCCAAATCTGTCCTTTAATCCCCAGCCCTATTCTCCAGCCCATTACAATATTTATTAAACCCAACTCTTAAACATTTCTAAATGCCAACTGCTAAACCTCACTCATAAATTCCCTGGCTGAAATCTACCCAGAACTAAAGTTTTCACTAAGGCTCCATGATTAATGTTTCAGATCAGACTCGTTATATTTTCATAGACAACTGCATACTTTTGCAGCACTCTGGACATTTTTTTAAATGATGTTAATCAAGCTATGAAAAATACCTGACTTTTATACACAATGTAATATTAACTGACGTGTGAGAATGTTCATTCTCACAAAAATTGACACTTTAATTCCAATGTTTACATTTCAGCGATGACAGAGGTTCATTAACTTGCCTAATGAATTCTTTTTTGCATACCATGTGTCATTAAAGAGCTACATTTATTCACTGCTCCATGCATCTTTGCTCATTACTGCATCTTGTGAAAAGCTTTGGAGGTAACGCTACACAGTGATGAATAAGTCATTCACTAGGTCATGTGACCAACATTAACTGGAAGCAGACACTACTTACATTGTGGAAGATGATTTCTAGGGTGGGTTTCAGGCACGCTGTTTGAGGGGGAATGGGCTTTTGTGGGCTCCAGATTATGTTTTGCTGGCTTTCTCCTCAACAAAACCCAATAACAGGACCTGAGGCCAGGTGTTCTGCTCCGGTGGTTCAGCCAGTCAATGGCTCTTGGTCCCCTACTGTGAGATTGCATTCCTGACATTCTTGGGACGGTAATGGTTGAGCATTCGGACCTTGTAATTGCACCTCTGTGCCCTCCCTAAACAGGCCCTTGCTGCTATTTCAGTAAACACCCTACATAAGGTGGTTATGGATTATATTTTAACTTGAAACTGGTTATAGATGACATATAAACTATTCTGCTGTCATTGGTGCAGACAATTAGGTTAGTGAATGTTTCAGGAGTGCCTCAGGCTGTGGATATCCATCTTTTGGGTCTGCAGAATTTCTGCTCAGATATTTACAGTTCACAGGATAATGTGAACTTAATTCTGTTGAAGGCTTTTCTGTGAAGGTATTTCTGTAACTATCCATCTTCTGCTTATTCAGGCTTGGGTCATGGGGGGGCTAGAAGCACAAGGCTGGTGTCTAGAAATTTCAGGTCCAGATAGTTGAAATCGAGACCAAGATTTTGTTTCAAGAAACTATTGAGTGTAAGTAATCACAGTCACAACTCAACTAAAATCTTGGTCTGGATTTTCACTTTCTGGACCTGAAATTTCCTTCCATCCAGGATATGCATGTCCTATTCAGGGTTGGGGGGGTCCGGAACCGATCCCAGAGGCTACAGATACAAGGCAGGGAACAACCCAGGATGAGGCGTCAGCCCATCACAGGACACACGCACACATATCATTCATTCACATAGGCAGACCTATGGGCAGCCTAGCAACCCCAATTAAACTCAGCGTGTCTTTGAACCGTGGGGGGAATCCGGAGTACTGAGGGGAATCCCTGCAATGACATGGTGAGAGCACACATATATGGAGCCATGGCAGAGACTCAAACCTTGGCGACAGTGCTAACCACTGCAGCAGCATGCCACTCCATTTCTGTAAATGGATTATTTTATGCTTGTTAGGTGTGGGTCTGTCAGACCTCCAGTAGAGGGAGCTCTCAGCCTTTGTTAGGGGTTGATCAAAGCTAATTCTGTATCAGTATTTGGTTACTGATAAGCATTCGTACAAGAACCCTTGGGAGCTGAATGCCAATTATGTATGATAGCTAAGGTACAAACAGTGGGAGACTTTTATTTCAATAGATAGATAGATGGACAGACAGACAGACAGACAGACAGACAGACAGACAGACAGACAGATAGACAGATAGATAGATAGACAGATGGATGTGATTTATTGATTCAAAGCAGGAAGAAGAAACACATAGAAATGCATGCAAGATCAATACAGACATAATAAAAATAGAGGCACTGACTCAGAATCCGGTCCAGTTACAGGTGGCGGGCTGAGCGGATCTCCTGAGAAGAGGCATTATGCAGTTTTATGACTGCTGGCAGAAAGGAGCCCCAGCAGGGCGTCTGCACATCAGGGCGAGATGAGTCAATGACTAAACTGCTTATTAGCTTCCGCAGAACATGTCACCTTTGACCCTTGAACCCGTGACCTTTTCCTGCCTCCATTAAACATGGGGAATCTCCACATCCATTCTCCTCAAAGCTTGCTTTCACTTTGTTGGTTTTTCTTTCTGGTATAATCTGGCATATTATTTCTTTAAAAGTCGCAGTGGTCTTCCCTGATTGTTATTGTGGGGCTCACTGCTATATTTATGTATATCTGTTGTGTACTTGGGTTGCAGTAATTATCCTTTTGCATGCTTGTTCAGTTTTGTCCCTAGTTTCCTAAATCTTCAAAACACAATCAGAGGTTTAAAATATATTTTTATTGAGGCAGCAAACAAGTGAAACGTATCTTCTCCCAAGCCTGACTAGCTGTCTGGGCCAGGAAGCTATTTTGGTTGGATCCGAGAATGCAGGTATTTTTTTCTTTTTCTTTTCAGAGGGTTTAAGCTCCTAATAATCTGTGTGGGTGATGTCATGCCCGGTGGCTTCCCTATCTGCCCACACATCCTACGGGCACGCTCGCTTCTCCACATGGGAGGCCCTTTTATTTGTCTCTCTGAGAGTCAAGCCGTTCATGCATTGCATGCCGGTGCAATGTCTTCTGTCACTGTGCCCCAGGTAGCTATGCAGCCAGGTTCTATCAGGAAACTATTCTGCTGACTGACACCGCAGCCGGTGATACGCCACATGACACCTAATAGGTGCTGCTGAGGACACCTGGGCCTTTGACCCCCCTACCAGCAAGTCCTTTGGTTCCTCAAACTTCCTCTTCACCTGTCAGCTGGCCCATCTGTTGATAGAGATAAGCAGCATGTCAAGGAAAAAAAAGAAAAACCAAATCGGGCTGTCGGTTCTGGGTTCGGATTCTGGGGTCTTGGACCACAAGCAGGTGCTTTTAGAAGGTCTAGTAACAATATTATATTTGGGCTTGTAAAATCTTATATAAGCATTTGCATTGGTGCAAATTATTGTTTAATCTGCTAAATGCTATGTGACTCTGCAAGACTTAGTGTTATTTTGAGGTGATTCTTTGTCAGCTCACCTGGCTGCAGAGATGAGGCATGTGCTCGTGTGTGAAGGCTGCGTGGGTTACCAGGACTCCAAGCTTCAGTGTCTCCCCTGGCTTTCTGCATGTGCGTTACACAATCCGGTGCTATACTCATTCAGACAGTCTAGAATGCCTGATCATCTGTTTGTCTGCGCTTTTTCCAACTCCCTGTCTGTCTCCTGATTTCTCTCACCTTTCCAGGACATAAAGTGGTGCAGTTGGCCCACAACTCAATGAGAAAAAGCAAGAAAAAGGACTTAATGAAGAAGTCATCCTTGCAGCTGGACTGGACTCAAAGCCCAAAGAGGTAAACCGGAGAGGCCAGCGAGGTCAGCATAGGACACCTCCAAGATCTGGGGTCCCTAGGGATTTTTCAGAACACCCCCTTGAGGGAGAAGTCCAGAGGTGTGCACTGACATATGCCATTCAGCACTGACCTCACAGACTCACACACCCCCACTGCAGTAGAGCAAGAACCATTTAAATAGATTATCAGAGGGAATGTAACTATTCCTCTCATTGAGTATATCACTAACTCATAACCTCACAATGACGTAGCACAACATCAACTCATAATACTAAATTTCTTTTAAATAATCACATCTGCGCACAGTCCAAGACACAAACTAATTCCTTTCATACTTATCTGCTGCTGGCAGCTGAACTGAGGCTAAGCAGTCCATTGGATTACTGTCTCCTCTTGCCAACTGCTGCAACGTGCTGCATGTCCTTCATAATCCACTCTTGGGGACATCTTTTCTCATGCAAAGGCCAAGCTGGAACCCTGCCTGGTGTGCTAGCTCCTGAGTAAGCCAAGGCTCCCCGTGAATGCATGCTGGATAAACAGTTACGGTTGGATGGATGGAGATATTGGCAAAACGTCGAATAAAACCTTAAAGGCCAGGGGGGGATGTAGCAAAATAGACGTGGGTGGGATACGAATGATAAACGATAAATCCTTTATTTGTCAAGTATGAGTACAGGTACATTGGAATTCTTCTCTTCACCATCCCCATCTTGCTCTCCACAGTTTTGGCGTCACACCGTAGGAACAGCCGATGTACAGCCCCCCTGCAGCTAGGGCTTAAGGGTCTTGTTTAAGGGCCCACAGACATGTGACCAGGCCGGGGCTTTGAACCGGCGACCTTCTGATCACGGGCAGAGAAACCAGAGCCACCCCAGGACAGGAATCTGTAGCATCAGGGATCCTGTGGTCACAATCCAATTCTTTGATACGACTGTAGTATACACTGTGTGCATAATTATTAGGCAAGTACAGTACTGAAAATAATTTTTAGCAAAAGTTGGGCAGACTTATAAAAAGGAATTCAGAAGCTTTCTTGTAAGTAAATTTATTTAGAGAGAAAATGTTACATTTCACTTTCACAAACAAAAATAAAAGAAAAACGCTTGGTTATCAGCGGGCAGAGTTATTAAGCAATCAGAAACTAATGGATTTTCTCACGTCACCATCAACAGAAAAAATAATAAGAAACAATTTTTGTTATACAGTATTTATAAGGAATAACAAGCTATCAGCCGTTCTTTACAGTCCATTTCACCCAGTTTAATGTCCAGTATAGCCAACTTTCTTCTCAATGACCATCATAAGCCTGTTGCCCACTGGACCAATCAGGTTTTTGAATTGATCCTGTCCTATATTAGCTGAGCCAGCTAGGACCACCACCTAGAAGCTGCTCTGAGAAGGGTACTGCTTGCTACTTTGTTAAATCTCACACTTTGGTAAGGCCCAGTAGTTCTCAATAGGGTTGAGTCAGGCAATGAAGGGGGGCAGGTCATAATTCAATCACATTTCAAGCCTTTCTAGGCCAATCTATGAAATACTTTGATGCATTGGGAGGGGCATTGTCCTGCAGGAATATCATAACCTCTTGCTGACTTGTGCCAGTGTTTGAAGAAGGTATCTTATAGAAACTGGCAGCAGACCTTGTGGTTCATTTTTACACAATCTGCAAGTTAGAAAGGTATGATAAGTTCATCACTGATAATTGCAGTCCACGTCATCTCTCCTCCACCACCTTCTTGGTGCTTGAAGAGGATCTCAATCCACTGGCCCATCCATCTGCTCCATCAAGAGTCACTTTCTGTCCCCAAAACCTTTGTACCATCAATCTTGAGATGTGTCCATGCCCATTCTTAATGTTATACCTTACATGCCTTATTGAGTGGAGGCCATGTTTCAGCGTTTATGACCTTAGGAATGTCACGCAGCACACTGCTCCTAGAATGTCTGGAGATTATGTTGAGATTGCAGTTTTGAAAAATCATGGCATTTGATGCTCAAGAGTTTCTGGAAGTCTCCCCTTTAATTTGACACAGATTCTTGGCAGTTTATGTGTGGTATCTTCTCTCTACAAGCCTCGTCTGTCCTCTTTGGCTTTTGGCAACAAAAAACTTGATTGTACAGTGATCACATTTCAAAAGTCTGGCAGTTTCGATCATTTTGCATCCCTCTGATTGGTAAGGTCCTCTTTGGCCCATTTCAATAATAGTAGTAATTTGCTTAATAATTCTGCACAGCAAAGTATCTATGTTTTCCTGTTTTTATCTAAACAGAAAGTATTCAGACCAAATACTGAACATTTTGCTGTTTATAAACAGTTAATTCTTAATTAGAGATTCATCTGGACTGAAAGTATTGGTCGGTCGAGAAGATACAAGTGAAATACACACTTGCCTAATAATTCTGCACACGGTGTAGTTTGCAGTGATATCGTACAATTCACATCACGGACAGACAGACAGTGCACTCTATGGAATACCTTTGCCTAACGTGCAGATAGATGACGTCTGAGAAACAGGTCGATTTCCCTCAGAATCGATCAGCTTCCAGTTATTTGTCTCTGCCATGTGCAGAACGCGCTGACCGCAGTCAGGACTTCTTTTCATTGTATAAATTCCTCACAGCTTAAAAATTAAATGAGTGCCTTAAATTGCTTCCCATTCAGTCTTTTGACTATAAAAATTCATAGCTGGAGATCAGACTGTGGACATGATTTTTGCTGTTCACCAAGATCCAGAACGACTTGTCAGTACTTACAAAAACCCACAAGCATTTCTTTGACACCATTCCTGAGAAGTTTGCCCGTTATTCTAGAATTTCCCGCTATCTTTTGCAATCACTCTGAAAGTACACACTTTACTTGCAGAAATCTTTCTGGACATTGGCCTTCCACAAAATAGCAAGGCATCGCTGGAAAGGAAGACGCCTTCAGAGTCTGATGAATAAAGACCCAGATCCCATCTGGCATTGCTGTCCCTGTGTTTTATTTCAGGTAGGACCTGGTGTCTTGGATTCTAAAGACAGAAATGTACAGAATATGTTAGACTGCTAACAATTAAAACTGCTGACCCAAAGGTGAAGATCACATGTGGATGTGGCAGCGGCGTCCTGCTGGTGGGCTACAGGGTTTCCCTGCAGGGGTTGTTTCCATGCGTCGGCACTGAATATGAGAAACCGATTCAATACACGGGTGATGTCTCATCAGCCTGGTGGGAGTTCGGATGGAGATACACACAGCAGTCTGTCCCATGGATCCAAAACGGGCCAGGTGTTCAGATAAAAGGATCAATAATCATGAGGTAATGCATTAATGATGAGCTTTCGCGCAAGCAAATTCCTGTCCGAGCCCTGTGAACATTGCTGTCTAAATTTCTGACCTACGAGCAAAACCTTCAGTGTTTTGATGTGACTTACAACAATATAAATAGTGAGTTACATAATAAGTGTCTGTAGGGTGCTCAGGCCTCTCTATTGATGGTGCCGCGTTTCATTGGCACCCAGACTGGAGATTTCTGGTCTGCACATGCACCCCATAAGCTGAGGAAACGACTCATTTATGGATTTATGACCATTGCTAAAAATAGCAGCCAGCAATGGCCCCAGATTTTCAGAATCTTCCAAACACCCACACTGCGAGCACTAAAATAAATACCACTAAATATGTGCGCTGTGGGCGAGTTCATGACAGGATGGCTGACAGGAGTAGTCTTCCTCTATATTTACTGTCTCTGTGTGGAGGTTATGCGCAGAGGATGTCGCAAAGAGAGGACAGAGACAAATTTATGGGGGATTCTAAGTGCCGCAAAAAGCTGAAGCAGTATGTTTGGAATTCTCTACAAAATCCCATCATTATTGAATGATCACATACGTAACTTGGAATGATATGCAGATTGTGTTGGGCACATGTAGCAGACACTGAAATGTGCATGACTGTCACCTGTGTTTACATGTGAGTGTGTCAGTGGTTGCACGTGCACATCTACGACGCACTATCACAGACCTCCTCTCCAGCATGTGCACGTCTACGACACATGATCACAGACCTCCACTTCAGCATGTGCATATCTATTAGGCCTGATTGAAGACCTCCACTCCAGCATGTGCACACCTACGATGCAAGCTCGCAGACCTCCACTCCAGCCACTGTTATACATATATTGTTGAGAGGTTCATGTACCTTCAGAGAATATGGTCTGAACTAGGGATGAGACATTTGTTCCATTGCCATTCTACACAGAATGCTAATTCGCTATACAGGTATATGCGAGTCAGCCATCCAGTGAGACAAGGACATCTCCCTACTTCTCATACCTTTGGGAACACCAGAGAGTATTTCTGGAGCAGAATACAGACAAACCCAGCCAAGTGCTCTGTCCCACCTCTGCAGCCTGTGCTAATTATGCTTATGATCATTAAACCACCTTGCAGTGATACTAAATTACAAGCTACTCAGATTTAATTAGGAACTAAACACTCTAATCTTGCTTTGAGCGTGACTTGAGTGTGTTGACTCATTCCCCTAACAGGAGGAATACTGTCCACGTTTGAAACAAAGGCAGGGCATAAGAGGGTAGCTGGGAAGCAATTGTCTTTCCTTCTGACTCTCAGAGAGATGATGTGTTCTTAGTATCACAGCTGATGCCGGGTCCACCTGTACATCAGCATAATCTCTCAACAAGGAGCAACTTGAGATCACTTAGATCTTTAGACACCCAAGGGTGCATAGGAGGGTGTAAATACCCACAGCTGGAAAACAGTTGCAAATTACCATTATGCATTTTAGATGTTTATTAAAATGTTTTGTAAAGCACACAGTGGTATAGCAGCATGCTGTAAGGATTAAAAGATGTTGGAGTTATGATGAAAAGAGCAGGGCTGCCTCAGTGCTTGGAAGCCAGCAGGACTAGTGTACCAGCACAGGTCTGGGTCTGGATAATCTCTTATGTATGTTACCACGACAATTAATCATATCATTATTCCTTTGTATGCATTCAAGTAACGGAATCAAATTGACTTGCCTAAGAAAGGTTTATTTGTACTATTCATTTTAGATTAGCTCTAGAGACACTGAAACTATAAAATAACATACATGGTATTATACTCCTCCAGCTGTCCAGAAGGAGGTCCCACATAAATGCTGAGCACTCACTGGCCGCTTTTCCTTCACTCACTGGTCAAACTCCTCCTGTGTTTAGGTCAGATGAATGACAGGAATGATTTTAGACGTCGCAGGGCTGTTAAGGCCAATTAATCTCAGCCCAGCTCTGACTGGTACTAGTAGTTTTGCAGTGTTCTGTGGTTTGACTTGGCAATGTCTCTGTCCTGCGGTTTTTGTATCTGTCCTTTACGTAGGTATGACCCGATTTAGTTCTTATTTTTTCGTAATAAAGTCCATTGCTGGGTTGGACACTACTGTCTTGCCCTGCTGTCCTGTCCTTATGATAGACGACCACCATTCTACCTGCTGCACCTGTGAATGTTGCTTCTTTCTGTGCCTCTGAGCATTTCTCTCCGTCATGCCTACCCTGTGTGGCACCGTGGGATTGTAGACCATGGTTGTGGGTGGCAGTAGAACCTGCCTTCCTGAGGAGGCCTTGTCGCTCAGCGGGAGACGTGTAGGGCAGAGCTCAGATGGGATAGGTGCTGACTGATTTATCCTCTTCTGTGAGGTCACAAACACCCTGCCCTCAGTGTGAGTGTGGTAGGTGTTTGTATTTAACACCAGTGCTGATGTCACTATCACTACCTAGCTGGCCTGTGTAGATTTTCAAACGAAGCAATCATCACATTTTTTGACGCATTACTGATTAAGAACTGGATGTCATTTATGCTTAATACCCTGTAATCAGACGGCATTAAAATGAGCCATGAATCATGGCTTCACCTCTTACTCATCCCATCTAAACATCCATGCTGCAGACATAGTTCGTCACATGTAGGCTTCGGAGACCTTCCAGAAGGTGCTGCTAAAATGGTCCTGTTATGATCTGCTTCCCCCCATCAGCTGTGGTGTGGAAAGATGAAGATATTGCAGAACTTTGTTTTGGGGAAAAAAGATCACAGTTTTAAGCAGAAAACAACCAAATTAAATGTTCTGGGGAAAAGGTACGATATACCTCGAAGATTTTCTAGTTGTATAGTTGGATGTGACTGACTAATTACCATAAAGATTGCAGTAAGCACCATTTCAGCATCAAACAACCATTTTAGAGTGTTGTGGTTCTGTAATGCGGTTTTATCAAATGACCTGTCGCGTGGGTGATCAAACTTCTCCTCTGAGGTATATTTAGCTCTCTGAGAGAGATACAGAGGACTTGCAGCTGCGCAAAGTCTCGTAAACCTGCCTCTGAATGCATTATCTGTGTATGTGGAGTCTGGCTCCATTCCATTTACAGAACCACACAACTGCCAATACTATTGTGTTATGCAATATTCTACTTACCAGTGCTGTGAAAACTGTGGTCCCACGACAGGAAGAGTCACGATCTGCTATTTGGTTTCCTCCAGGTTGGGAGCTGCAGGCACTGAGGAACCCTGGCTGAGGAGTTAAATGAATGCTAATTTGAGCTCAGTTCAATTTCTATCTATCATGACAAGCAGAAAACAAGTTCCATCACAGAACACATGGTGCTAACGTCTAACTAGTCAGAATATCTATTTACAGCAGTGTTTTCCAGCCAGGTCCTTGGGGATTCCCGCCGGTCCATGTTTTTGCTCCATCCCAGCACCTTGCCAGACAGTCCACATTTTTACCCCTGAGCTAGGAGGGAGCAAAAATGTGGACTGTGTGTGGGTTCCCCGAAGACCAGATTGGGAAACAGTGATTTACAATATGTATAATTATTGTAGCTTCTGGGTTAGGTATCTGTGTCTGTGATCAGATGGTTGCTGATTCAAATCCCCTGGCTAACAGTTATACCGCTGATGGACCATTAAGCAAAAGCCATTAACTGCAATTATTCCAGAGACACCTGTCTGACCCTGTTTTGGTAATTGTACGTTGCTTCAGATACATGTAAATAAAAATAACGGTGTGGCCGTTCATAATTCACATTATATCGAAGGGTGTTTGATGTACATGGAAACAGTGCTGGGGTTTGATGCACTGGAATACTGTTGGAGACTCACAATTTTATGGACTATGATTACAAGATAGGAGGTCATTTTTAGCGGGTGATTGATGCTGTTCCTGGCAAACCGGGCGGCCAAGAGCTGATTCAGGGCGGTCTTCAAAGTACATCATGATGTTAACCCATATCATTCTAAACAGCAATGGAGTGTGTCCCATGTAACCCAAAACAGAGGAATCTCTTATTTCCTAGCACTTAGTCTGGGAGATCTGAAAGGTATGCAGGATAATCGGTATTGCTATCAATGCTGGGGGCTCCAGTCTGCCGCATGCAAATGACAGATGGTGTAGTGCGGCGCCCTCTAGTGGGAACAGTGTACACGCACAACAAGGCCTTCCTGTTTTACCATTACAGCGACTGTCTTAATAAGCTATAAACACCAGCAAAGAGCAGGCAGGGCACTTGTCAGTATCTGTATAACACGATACACCGGCCCGAATATTAACAAATACCTAGGAAGGATACTAGCTGACTACGTCATAGCCATAGTATTAATACTAATAACGATAATGATGATTATGATGATAGTATTCCATCACATTATCCATTAGAAGCAAGTGAAATCTGAATAGATTTATAATAATAATAATAATAATAATAATAATAATAATAAGCAGCAGCACTGTCCAAAGGTTGCGGGAAACAGACACGATGAGTTCGCGATTCAATTTCCCACCTGAAGCGTTACCAGCACCCTCGAAACTGCCCGTGTGTCGCCGGTTCTGTCAGTGATCTGCGCTTCCTTCACATCACAGGGAGGATGGAGAGGTTCCGGCTGCGTTCATAAACAGGGCTAACAAACGTCACGTCTGACAGCGAGTGTGGGGTGTGTGCGAGCGACAGCGGGCAGCTAAGCGCACTATTGTCGCGGCTGCTGGAAGTCCGGGCAACTTCTGCTCTGGCCGATTTCTTCTCCACCAACATTTAAACCCTGAAAGCGATGGTGGTAGTGTGCCGGGTAACCTTCGCGGAGGCTACACTTACGGCTGGGATTGAGAATTCGAGTCTGGATGTAGCTGATTGGAGTAAAAGAGTTGGTGATCAACGAGTGGAGGAGGAGGGGAGAATCTGAAGTGGGTTTTTATGTGTGACTCTCAGGCGGCCATGTTAACCAAGAAACCGTGCGCTGCCATCTATCCTTCTGGTAAGGAGCCGCAAACCAAGAACTGAATGGGGAAAGAAAATATGTTTTATTTATTTATTTATTTCGTGTGTCAGTTGAGAGTGTTTTATATTCTCTGATCGTCTTTCTCTGACCGGTGTTGAGGCGATGCACACATGAGTCTGTCATTTAACTGAGCGTCCCTTAACTAACGTACGATTTTAGGTTTTGTATTCTAGCTAATAAATGTCCGGGGCGTTGTTTTTCTTCCCCAAAAGCAAAGCTGTCGAAAAAAGGGGGTGGCTTTTTGGTGTTTTCCGTACAGTAATAACCAGTGCCAATTATTATACATGCACAATAGGATTAAAAACGAATAAGTACCTTGCAATATCTTTTTATAAATCGTACGTGTGAATTTAATATTGACCATAAAGGCATGTAATAACTTTTATTTTTGCGCACAGATTGACTGTGCAGTGCAAATTATGATAAATGCATTGTGCAACTCAGATAATCCAGGATAGATTATTTCTGTTTCAACGGGATTCCCCTGTTAAACGACATCAGTACTTTCAAGGACATGTTTATGGCTAGCCCATTACAAACGATAGATCGCAATTTGTATACGTTGCTCTGACGTGGGAGATTAATTATGAACGTTAGGCATGAATGACAGTGCTCCAGTTTTTTAATTCTCTCTCTCTCCGTGTTGTAGGTAAGGGCGGTGAGGCTGTTTGCCAGACACAGTCTTCCCCCGGAATTGGCGCTGGGGGTCACCGGGCAGGAGACGAATCCGACACACCGTCTCCCGTCACACTGCCACCGCTCAAAAACCCCAACTCGATCTTGGTATGATGGATGAGCGAGCGTCCGCCGACTGCACGCATGTTTTCGCCGTTAAGTGG
>JABFEA020000067.1:22525908-22554747 GCA_019775915.2 Cyphomyrus plagiostoma
AAAAGTTTTCTAGGGCTCCAGTCATCTGAAGCTTCTTGCCCTTACTTCACCCCTACTGCCTAAGGCCTTGTTCTTAGCTAGCATCCAGCAGGCTGTGAAGCAGTCTATTTTTAATATTTTAAGATGCTGAAAATGTTTGCCATGATATGAATGGGAGTCATGTGAGGCTGGAGGGTATTATCAGAGCTGTTGTGTGTTTTGTGGTCAGATGTTCACCAGGCCCGTCACCTTAGCTCTGCTCGGGTCCACGGTTACCCCATTTCTCACACTCCCGCTATGGGGAGAACAGACGCTCTGTGGCTTGACATTCATAAGGCATCATTTTGGACGTGGGTGCAGCTCGATTCTCCGAATGCAGCCATTGAGAACCTTTAATATGCAGCATGTGTTTTTGGTGTCACCATCTGCCCTCCACCTGTCCGTGCAGAATGTATGTGGTACCCTGTCAGCTAACAGATCCTCTTGTGCGCTCATTAGGGCTTCAGTTACGAGTAGCAGTACACGGATGCTACCTAACTTTGGGTGGTGCACTGATTGGGAAATGGTATGCTTAGAGTAATAGGCAGGACTTGCATTTGAAACATACTACAGTGGCTGTCGAAATGGACTCTATTCCTTAACCACCTCTATCTGGGAGTAGCTATTTAGCCAAAGAACGGAGGTCAAATTTGAAAGATGTTAGAGCAGGGGTGGCCAATCTTATCCGCAAATGCCTGGTGTGTGTGCAGGTTTTTGGGATAACCTGTAGGTCAGCTGTTCAAACCCAGGTGTGAGGACTCTTCAGCCAATCAGTCCTCTAATTAGTGACCTAATTAGGGAGTTGCAGCAAAAGCCTGCATGCACACCGGCCCTTTGCGGATAAGTAATCCCACCCCTCCCTTATAGTTATTTTTTTAAACCAAAGTAGTTGGTGTTACAATGTTGCAGGCAGGTGATTCAGTGATACTGTTCCGTCTTTTTGCCAAAGGCAGAGGGAGTGGATGGATTACATTTTGATGTACTCTGATATGTTAAGTCGGAGTTTTATAGTGCTCTAGATTTACTTCCAGGACTACGGGTTCTGTTACTTGGCAGTGCATAAGAGACGGCCTGACCTATAGAGAGCAACTGCAGCCAGGAGAAGATTTAAATTTTAATTTGAATTAAACTGTCTGAAGTAGCTCAGACAGTGTGAAAATCCTTTGCTGATATTGTGGTCGTTGAGGCGCTATTATTGAGTGTCTTTTCTAGCTCTGTTGAGGAAAAGGTTATCTAATGACAGAGACTAAGGGATATGTGTTTCTATTAAGATATTGAGGTAATAAATTGTTTGTGGAAGCTTTTGTCAAAAAAGAACTGGGGCATTTTCTGTAAAGTGTGTGTTATGAGTCGCAGTAGGTTTTGTTAAACTTTGGGGAATGCTCACATATGGAAGAACTGAAGTACAATAATTTGAGTTGGAATTGAAATCTCCCTGAAATTTGAATTCAATTCCAATTCTGTTCCCCAGACCTTTTTCCCCCAATCCCAACTGCAGTTCCATTCTTAGATTTGGATTGGAATTGATGAGTGCATTCCAGAATGGTCCCAGCCCTAATTCTTGTAAAGGCCACCTTGATGAAGAGAATATTTCAAATTGCGAAGAACTAGTTGTGTAACAAGCTGAATTATAGACTCACAGTATGGTATCTGACACCTGCATTTCTTGGAGGAAGGAGCTGGCAAACATTCTTGTTGGTCTTGTTTTTGTTGCTGTTTTTAAATGTATGAAGTCATTATATGCTCATGGACTTAAGAATATTATTTCAGTTGTGTATATCTGAATTTTTTTGTTTTTGTCCTAATGCCTCTCTGTCTCTCTCTCTCTGTCTCTCTTTTTCTCTCTTTTTTGTGGCACCCAGGTTGGGAACTCCAGGCACACAATGAATGACCACTTGCATGTTGGGAACCACCAGCAGACCCAGGCTCAACAGCTATTTGAGGAGAACATTAACAAGCGGGCAGTATTGACAGCACAACCGAATGGTCTGGCTCCCATGGGTCGGAGTGGCCTCCCAGCGCAAGATAGGGTACAAGAGGGTGTCCTCTGTCGGCAGGGCAGCTCAAACTCTCTCAAATCCTCCGACAGCAAAGCAAGACCAGCCCCCATGTCCCCAGAGCAGGCCATGAAGCAGAACGTGTCCAAGTTGACAGCTTTTGAGCATCACGAGATATTCAACTACTCAGAGATCTACTTTGTCGGCCCGAATGCCAGGAAGAGGCCTGGTGTGATTGGAAGCCCCAACAACAACGGCTACGACGATGACCAGGGCTCCTACATTCACGTGCCTCATGACCACGTCGCCTATCGGTATGAGGTACTCAAAGTCATTGGCAAGGGAAGCTTTGGCCAAGTGGTGAAGGCTTATGACCACAGAACGCACCAGCAGGTGGCACTCAAGATGGTACGAAATGAGAAGCGCTTCCACCGGCAGGCAGCAGAGGAGATCCGCATCCTTGAGCACCTACGCAAGCAGGATAAAGATACCACCATGAATGTTGTCCACATGTTGGAGCACTTCACATTCCGCAGCCACATCTGCATGACCTTTGAACTGCTCAGTATGAACCTGTATGAACTCATCAAGAAGAACAAGTTTCAGGGCTTCAGCCTGCCTCTAGTACGCAAGTTTGCGCACTCTATTCTCCAGTGCCTGGACTCCTTGCACAAGAACCGGATCATCCACTGTGACCTCAAGCCTGAGAACATCCTGCTCAAGCAGCAGGGTCGCAGTGGTATAAAAGTAATTGATTTTGGTTCCAGCTGCTACGAGCACCAGCGGGTGTACACCTACATCCAATCCCGCTTTTACCGTGCACCAGAGGTCATCCTAGGGTCACGTTATGGGATGCCGATTGACATGTGGAGCTTAGGTTGCATCTTGGCAGAATTATTGACGGGGTATCCTCTTCTGCCTGGGGAAGATGAAGGGGACCAGCTGGCTTGCGTCATTGAGCTTCTGGGTATGCCTGCCCAGAAGCTTCTGGATGCATCAAAAAGAGCCAAAAATTTTGTGAGTTCTAAGGGTTACCCACGTTACTGTGTGGTAACTACCTTGCCGGATGGTTCCGTGACACTGAATGGGGGGCGCTCACGTCGGGGCAAAGTCCGGGGCCCCCCTGGGAGCAAGGAGTGGTCGACAGCTCTCAAAGGCTGTGATGATCCCTCGTTCTTGGACTTCCTCAAGCAGTGCCTGGAGTGGGACCCATCTTTACGCATGACCCCTAGCCAGGCCTTGCGACACCCCTGGCTCAGGAGACGCTTGCCAAAACCCCCAGCTGGGGAAAAGGTCCCTATGAAGTGTATCCCAGAGGGTTCTGGGACCGTAACATCTGTCTCAAAATTACCTCCCCCCTCAAGTTCAGCTACGAAGCTGAGGACTAACCTGGCTCAGATGACTGACGCCAATGGGAATATCCAACAGAGGACTGCGTTACCGAAATTAGTGAGCTGAGCTGGGACCAGATCTGTCTAGTAATTTATTCTTTTTTAACAAGGAAGTAGCCTGTGCCTGATGTCAGGGTGGGGTGCGTAGAAGGAGAGTGGCCTGTCTCTGGCTATTTCTGTGTGAAGTCTGCGCAAAAGTTTTAGGCTTTTTTTTGTAATGGTTGGCTTTGTTTTGCACCTTGGTTTTTAAAGTTTTTTAACTAAAATGGAGCCATGCTTTTAGGTTCTTATCTCAGGACTGTACACGATGTTCCATGTTGCCAACATTCATGCAAACTGACCCAATATATTACTGACGCCCAAGTCATTTAACTCTGTGTCGGGGACTGACGTGGCTGGCCGTGCTGCGGTGGCGAGTGTTTACAGTGCCGGGCTGAGAGCTCCACACCGTGGCTTGGCCATCGTTATCACTGCCATTCCATGGATGAAGGGGGTGGCACCTACCACGGCATCCTCCTTGTACCTGTGTCAACAGTTGCATACTCATTGTTGCTGGTTTTAAATATATTTGTGCCTCCTTGATGCTAAGGTTACAAAAACAGACCTCTTCTGCTCGACGGTGATTCTTTCAAACAGATTGAAATGCAAGTTTTAAGTAAGCAAGAATATATAAGTGACATGGAGGTGGGCAATGTAGTAAAAAAAAAAATATATATATATGAAAAATGTGCAAAAAAACATGCAGAACTCTTTGTTTTAAAGTTAAAATGTGTTCACATTATGCTTTTGGTATGTGCCTAAAATTGTCTCAACTTTCCTTATTGGCTGAAAGATGGGAATTGTGGAGTAGATGCATCTGTGCAAATCACAGTTCAAAATCATGTCTCTGCCATGACACCACATGGTTTAATTGAAGGTATTGAAGATTGGGTGGATTATATTCTCATGATCCTTACCTTGTGGCTCAGGTCTCTTTCTGGTGCTGCTCATTCTCTGAGCAGCAGCAAACTATGATGTTTTACAGTTGGGTATTTAAAATGACATTCTGGTGCTCTACCTTTTATTAAGGTACTTTTTTAATTGTAATAAAACCATGTTAATTGACTTGCGTAGTGGGTTGGAAAATATTTTTTGTGATGCCACTAGCAAGGAATTGCGTGATGCAGATCACTTAAAGGAAACCTGTGCGTGTGACAAATTACATGGACTTATTGAACTGGCATGATTGTTATAGGTGTTCCAGGCAAATTAGAGCACAGGTCTTTGTACGTCTGTCCGTTTTTAAAGATTGAATTCATGACTGCAGGGAAAACATTCTGCAGAGGGCACTTGAGGTCGGAGTTTTGCAGCAGTATTGTGAATCCCTCGACAGAGCAATATTCGGGGTGATTGATATTTGTGTTCACGTATTTTCAAAAAGGCATAATTCTTCAAACAAGGTCCCCCATAATTCCAGCAGTGTTTTTGGTGGTGTTTGAAATGACAGGTTTTAAACACCCCAAAATCTCAGTTTTTAAGTCAGACTTTGAATTCTAAAGAAACAACTTTGCACACTCTGAAAACCTACAAAATTTTGTGTTTCGGGCAGTAGAAGAAATCATTTTCTTTATAGCAGTTTTAGCACATTTTTAAGGGTTTGTACGTCTTTCCTAAAATGACCATATGGAGTTGGTGAGAGTACAGTAAGCATGGAAGCTACTGGAATACAGGCGCTGTAAATGCGGAACCTGAACGTGCTCCGTCGGCATGGTAACCACGGAACGTCCTCTAACCATTGTGTACTACCTTGTGTACTATGATAACCTCCATAGCTAATACTACACCCATTGGGCCTCATCTGTCATGAAGCAGAAAATAGCAGCTCTCTGGGGTGGCGTAGGGGCCCTTTCCCCGGGCAGTCCCACAAGCTGCTAAGTACAGTAGCCCAACAGTCCTAGTGCCACACTTTTGTGAGTATTTACAGCAGCAGGAAGAGTTCTGCCCTTGGTTTTACACAATGTGCCTTTGGTTTTAGTGTCTATCCACCCATTTCCCTTGCTGTAATCCCACACAACTCCTTAAAATGTTTGATTGGCTATACATATTTGACCAGAAGCCTATCATATCTGTCCATAGATAGTACCCGTGCTGGAGCAGTTAGTACGGTTTGATTACACAGGTACTGTTTCTTTGAATAAACTCCTGCAAGCACCTGTACAATAATCCAGCATTAAATTTACCGCACGGCTTTCTCACAGGGTGAATGGCGACTTTGTTACTGTAATATCTTCTGTCTTAATATCAACATTGGTAACATCAGCTGAAAGTGAGGGGGTGTATGTCTGGATTTTACCTCAGTCTGTCGATGCACCATGTTTCAGATTCGAACCCAGGGCATTTGGTGAAAGGGCATTCCCTACTGATCCCAATTGAAGGCCTTCCCACTCACCGCGTCCATCCTGCCATACTCTGGAATAAGGGTCCCCAATCATTTGATGTCTGCGGAATGTCTTACGGCTTACAGGACTTTTCATGAACTGGTAAAACAGTGGAGGGAAGTTAACCAGCCCCTCTGGAAAAGCCACAAAACTCCCCGCCCGGTGGAATACTGGCTGCAGACTGGGGGAGGGGAACCCCCGTTCTAGACTGCCTAACTGCAGGATGTGAGAATCTTCATCCGGGGCAGAGCTTAAGAGTGGGGCTGCTCGGAAAGTCCTGCAGTCATCTGGTGTAGTCGAAACAATGTAGCATAACTTCAGAGCTCTTTTGTTGAACCTGGTTGGATGTATTCCTGTGGAAGCGGATGCGGTGTGACGGCGTATCCACGGTGAATCAGGATGTAGCCCATTGTGTGACTTGGGGTCAGGCTCATGCTACATTCGGGTAGCTGGTGAGGACTTTCTAAGGAGCATTTCCTGCCACATCCTATCTCTACTAATGTTTAAACCAGAACTTGGCTACTGTAGGAGACCTCGAATGAATAACAGACTGATTACTTGTTTGTGTTATGCCTCTGTGACATTAAATGTACATATGTGGAATTTGCAGAGTTCATTCTGGATGTGTATCGTTTTTTTTTTGCCTCTGGATAATTGCTGCTGAAAACAGTGTCGTGGTGGGTTTTCATCTCGGGGGGCCAGTTTTATAACTGTATGTATTGTACAGCCGATGAAGTAAACATTTTTTTAGTGATCATTTGTTAAATTTTATCGTTGTGGTCAGAATAATAAAAAATATCCATCTTTACGAATGTTGTGCATAGTGACTCTTTCTTGCATCGATTTTTTAAAATTATTATTACTGCTTCCTGCCATATTTAAAAGTAACTTCTGTAGTCCGTTCATTTACTAGCGTTGTAGATTACCTACAATGCACCTTGCTGGTATAAGTTGTTTTAAAAGTGCAAACTCGGTGACAGTATTTGCAGTGTTTTCTTATCTCTTTTGGTGAGGAAACTCTCTTGGGTATGCAAGCAGCCTTTCTAAATAACTTTCAGGCTTACATTTTGCCTTATTTACACAAAGACCTCATTTGACGTTTGCTAGGTATAAAACATGACACGTGTGAGGAACACATCCTGTAGCTGTACTGTAGCCAGAACTTGACCTTCCCCCTGACATCCATTAACACGGCGTGCATCTCTGCTGCAATTCATTCAGAGAGTTCCTGTGAGTGTCTTATGAAAATATACCAGATACTTGCTTATGAACTGGGTTTGTGATGGAGAATGAAGGCATCAAATCCTTTCCATTTATTATTGCCTATGGAGCTAAACTGAGACAAGTTTGTTGATGAAGCCTAACCTCAGTTCTGATGCGTTTTTCAGCAAAGTACCGTACTGATGTCAGCATGTGCAACATGCCATTGTATGCTTGCTGACGCGCAGTTTAACCGATTAATCCTTGAGTTGTTCTCATGTGGTCTGAACCAGAAAATGAGATTCGATTCCATCAGGGAGTTTCAAACACGTGTGCACAATAGATATGATGTCTGGGACCAGGGCAAAGTCCAGTGAACTTAAGATAGGTGCATAGATTGATTTTTAATCTTTAAAAATAGTTTAAAACTCTGACTATTATTCAGAGGTAAACAGTACATACGGCAGATGCTACACAGCAAACAAAAAAACATCCATTGACAGAATCTCTGATTTTCAGTTAGATAAACTAAAAGTGCATGTTCAGCCAGGTAGCGACTGCCTGATTGTCTCCAAACAGAAGCATTTCAGATTAACGCAGAGAAAGCATCTGGTTCTGGGGTCCTGGTCTCTCCATTGCCAAGTGGAAAGCTGGCTCTCTTCTTCACCTTTCCCAAACTATTAAGGACAAACCTGGCTCAGATGACTGACGCCAATCGGACGAATCAGATCCCCGTCCCCTTTAAGCACCAGGCCTTCCCATCTGCGATGAATTGATGGGCCAGCTGAGGGTTAATGTTAGTGCTGGGATGGCACACGGAATTGGCACATTTAGCACAGGCATGACATGGGCACCCCTTGCCGGGTCTCTGGCACAGACTACTGCATGTCCGAATTCAGGGGCTGCATTCGTCTAAGGCTGCATTCGAAGATCGAACGTGTCACAGCGGTGCGACGAGACCGTCCCATGTACAAGGCTCCTGCAAACGTGGTCTAGAAATGCTTCTTTCTTTTCCCACTCAGCGAAGGATGCACCCAATGGATGTTTCACAGCCAAACATCCCAGGATTCATTGCAAAGAGGTAAAGTGGGCATGTCCCAGCTAGACAATAGAAGCGGCGCTTTCTGACTCAAAGTTGAGATCGAGAACAGCCGGTAGGAAATCATCCGTATGCCAGACCCTCCCATTTGACAGCGCTTTCAGGACCTTCAAAAACCGCAACCTTCAAAGGATGCAGCCCCTGAATTTGGCCTATTATTGACCCACATAGTACTGGACAAACTGACCTGTGTATTACCTATGTAGATCAATATACTGGAAAACATTCTGTGCTGAACGAAGGAAATACCTGTATGTGTGTATGTGTGTGGATATATATACACACACACATACACATACACACACACGCGCACACACACACACACACACACACACGCTCACGCTCACATACTTATCCTTCCATTGTTTTACCAGTCAGGGAACTGAGGGGGTCATGTCCAGGGGGTTGCATAAGTGTGTATTGGACAGAAATACTACCAGTCTCAATGAATCATGTGGTTTCGCTCGAGCGAGCAAGATTTGTTCGCTTGGCAGGCATGGCACGTAGGGCCTGTCGCTGCTGTAAAAACGGAAGCGTCTGCCACTGTGAGCAAACCCAATGCTGGGTCATGTGACCTCACGGCTGAGCGGGCATGCGGATGGGATGGTGCCTGGCGACGGTGCCTTTTAAAACATCATCTGATATCTGTGGTAATTCGTGACATTCTGACACAACAGCGTTGTCTGTGTACCGTGTGCGGCTGTGCTATTAAAATAATGTCAGATCTGAAATCCTGTGGATTTGGAAGCGCTACAGTAGAGTGTAATTTGTCCAGTTTATTTGGCATGGTTTAATCAAATGCCTTTGTGTTTTAGCTCTTTGTGAGGTTTTGCGAGGGCTATAATTGACCTTTTCAGCAGTCATCTAGAACTCGCCTTTGCCTCTGTGTCAAATGGGAGGTAAAAAGAATGAATCATAGCTCTTCCTCTTGCAAAGTGTTACACAAACACCAGTGCAAAGGTCAGCTGTGTTCTTTTAACACTGTGGGGTACAAACATTAACTCCTAGGTCATAGAAAAACATGTCATAATGCAATACAGTGCTTTTCATGCAGTGCAACTGACATCACCATAGCTTTTTAGGAATGTTAAAATACATTGACAGTATATCATTGTCACTGTGATTTAATGATTTTTCTTAACCATTTTCATCCAATATGGTAGCTGAAACTCTCATTACCATGACAGTTTTAAGATTAAACACAAACCTAGACAAAATATTTTTAAATCTGTCAACTGCATTGCATGAAACCCACAATAATCAATTTGTATGATAAGTTTCTGGTCAATTTTTAAATTAGTTTTGTTTGTCTTCAAAGTATTTCTAATAAATAGAGAAAATTGATATGATGTGTGTACTAGGGTGATAATCGCTTCTCTTGGTTTTCATAGTTGGGGGTGGGGAATTCTACTGGACAACAAGCAAACATACAGGGTGCTGGACTTACAGTCCTTTTTGTTTGTGGATTGTGCGATCATATGGTAACTGACGGCCAATGGCGCGTTGAGTCAGGGCCTCTTGGCACAGTAAGGGAGTGCAGTTTAATGGTTCTCCGCAGGGGCTTCCAAGAGCAGCATGAAATCCGGTGGCATCCCGTCAGCACCGCTTATCACATTATCCTGTTACTAACACAGATAGGGCAAATTTAAATGAAGCAGGGTGTTTCAGGAGCTGATCACATGACCACAGAAGTCATGCGGGCACCAAGAATTAGGCTTGTGTCACAGACTTTAACTGGAACACCCAACAGTCCAACCACCGACGGGATCCAAGCTCAACAGTCACAAGGAAGACAAAAAGCTGAACGGAAAGCCTGAAAGAGAGAAGTAATGTTTCTGTGAAAAGTTCACAGAAGTCTGGGGGTTTAGTGTATTAAGCGATAGGTTAAATGTGGTAAGACACTCATTCTGCTGTTTTTACACAAGTGGATTTGTTAAGGGCTCAGAGAGACGAAACCTGAGCCTGTCATCCACCCCCCCTCCCTGCCTCCCCGCACACACAATCACACCCTCATGTAAAGACAGGCTGGGAAAATGTTCAGCTATCCTGGCAGGAGCTGCGTGCATGTTGGACCCCAGGGAACCTCCCGGATGACAGGCGTCAGTCCCAGCCCCCACGTGGCTGCACTCTCACTGTTCCCTGGGGCGTTTGGCTCAGTCCCAGGAGAGGCTGGTTGAAAGGGGCTGGCGTCAACAACTTTAAGGGGGGAGGGAGGGGGAAGACCTCAGTGCATGAGTGTTGCACAAGAATTGCACTGTTTCACAAAAGATCTATTTGCACAGCAGTCACCAGAGGTGAAATTGCAATTAATTAGCAAGACCAGGATTGCACATGTTCAGCACTGGCACTTTGCATAAGTGTTTTTTTGGCGCCGTATAGGTAGGCAAAACAGTAGGTAATGTGTGCGTCAGATACATGCATTAACACACAAGGTAAGCAGGGTGTGGGATTCACCCCCCCCACCAGGAGCAAACATCAAACTCCACTTATGATTCCGGCCAGTGCAGGCCACAGCAGCACCTGAGGACCTGCTGATGGACCGTCAGATGTTCTTCCACCTCTCTAATAGTCTTTTGCCTTTTGTTTTCCTCTCACACGCAAAGCCAGCCCAGTGTAAATAAAAAGTGAGAAGATCCAATTTTGCAACAGCTTTTGATTGGTTGGACTTCGCTGGTGTTTTTAATAACTGAAAATGAGACCTTGAAACCTGTGTTAGGTATGATTACCACACTTGTGTGTCATCCACTGTCCAGTTTAACCTGGTTTTAGTGGGTTAACCATTCAGCAATTGAACCCCAAGCCCATGGTATTCACATTTTACCCAATTACTAATATATTGGTGTAAATAAATTAACTAATGATTGAAACAGTTAGTCGATGGCACCAAACTTTACTGGTTCCCATTGGGGCTAAAGCAAGCTGTGACATTGTAGGTTCAGTGGCTTGTTCACCAAATCACTGCTGGTTCATGTTTACCAGAGGCATCATCCTTAGAAAGAACTAATTGTTTTTTTGTCACCCATACAATATTTATCCCATGAAAACAACCAATTTAAAAATCTGTTCTATATTTGAAGCTAAATAAATGCAACGGCCTGGATGTCAGCTCTGCAGTCTTCAGATCACATGACCTGCGAGGATGTCAGGCAAACAGCAAGACTTCCCAGCTGGCAAACAGGCTTGTCCTCCTAATGATGAGATTCAACTCAAACACTGGGGTTCTGCTATATCTCCCACTCTGCTTGCTGCTGTGCTGTCATGTGACCTTTACAGGAGGTCAAAGTTCACCAAGAACAGGAGCTTGGCTGCAGGCCAGGTGATGCTCAGTGACTGAACTGAAAAAAAAAAAACAACTAATTGTGGCTTATTGCTCTCCATAAAGCTGGAAATAATTCATAAATCTTAATTCTTGTTTCATAACACTCTCCTCCATCGAAGGCTGCCCCCAGACATCTGTAGTGACTTAATAGTCAGAGCTAATTCTGTCTGTGAAATGAACTTGATGATTGCGAACTTCCTACACTTGGGTGAAATCGCCTAGCATCCATCTAGCTCCGGACATGAAGTGCCGTGATAAAAGAGCCTGATAAAGTTTCTGCCTGATATCTCATAATACTTACCCTCCCCCATTTAATTTAAATTTATGTGCCTCAAGCAGGGCTCGGTTCTGCTGAAGGCGCATTACATCAACAGACAGACAGACAGAGAGACAGACAGAGGCTATTAAAAGCAAGCAGGGTGTTTCTGAGTTGCAGTGTTTAATCCATTTCTGTGTGTTCTGGCTGCTTATGGCCTTAGACTATGGACAGGAGCAACGCCCCCTACAGGGTGCCAGGTGTACTGCTCTGGCCTCATCTTCCCTGGTATTGGTGTGTACTACTCTTGTAGGTTTACAAGAGTTGTGGGTGATGGTGATAACACACTATAATTCTGAGAACATCTTTTGAGCAGTCATTAGAGATTATGAATTTCATATTGGCAGGGCCAAATTTAGGGGGGGGGACCCCTGGACTAAATTCATTGCTGACGATTGTCAGAGCACCAGGCTGTCACTGACGGTGCAATCAGAATGCTTAGCAAATCTGAAATTCTGGGCAACCACATGCTACGAGCTAAATCTGCAGTGAGGAATATTAAACGATCAGTGCCATGTTGTTGCTGCATGCCTTGCCATCCTGGGTGGCTTGATTACTGAAGATTGAGGTTTACAGTGACCTGAGGGTTGGTAACAGGCTGGGAGACGAGCCGAATTTTGGTGCTGGGGCTCTCATGCACTACTGGCATTGCGGGGGCCTGTGACAAGTTGTGCCCATTCCTGGTGGGTACTTAGATTTATTCTGATAACCAATATTTTCTGCATTCTTTTCCCAGTCATAGAAATAATATTGAAGACTAGAGGAGAAACTATTCGGGCTTTCATTTACACATTTTCTACGCCGGTATTAGTTGTTGTATAAGGTATAATACACACATCTCCAGGTCCGGTGATAGCTGCAGAGAGCATCCCCTCACTGTCCTCTACTCAGTTGCCATGGCCAGCGTCTGCACAATCACCTATATCTCACAGCAGAGCCCTGCTAGGCCCCATCCTCTTCAAGCTGTCACAATCTCAGTCAGCCCCCGTTTCTGAACTTCAGCTCCAGCTGTCAGACTTAGCTGGTGTTCTTGTATATTCTTTAGTACATTGTTCCTCAACCCAGGACTCCCAGCTGGGAGGGTGCAAAAATGTGTACAGTCTGTCAGAGAGCAGGGAGGGAGCAAAAAAGTGGACTGTCTGGCAGGGAGCTGGGAGGGAGCAAAAATATGTACAGTCTGTCAGGGTGCAGGGAGGGAGCAAAAATGTGGACTCTCTGGCAGGGAGCTGGGAGAGAGCTGGGCAGGAACAAAAACATGGACCATCTGGGGATCCCTGAGGACTGAGTTGGGAAACACTGCTTTAATAAACACAGGCTTGGGTCGAGGGTGGTATGCCCGCATTGCCTTGGTAACCTTTTCACTGTCACTGGGAGATCTTAACTTTTTGACTATTATACTGAATCTTAATGCACTTTCTGTACTGCTTTGGATTACACATATTTTTTACTGTCTCATTAAAAGCCATTCTCCACTGAACTGATATCTTTTTGTTAGCTCTACAATGAATCGTACTCCCTTGCAACCATTCTGAGCCATAAGGGGAGATGGGGGGAGAAGCAGTCCAACCACCCCTTATCTGTGAAGGCTGGTTTCCGTGGGGCCAGCTGAGACCAGACCAGACAGCACGCAGCCATGGTGTAAGCTGGTCAGCCCTAGTATCCATGGCGATGGGGTAACAGCAGTGTTTGCCCTCTCTCGAGGCGAGCAGCTGCCGAAACTCTCGCCATTTTATTTTTAGCTCGTCCTGCCTGTGCGATTGTTCGAGGTGACTGGCGTCACACACTGACCACGCTTCCTGGGTTAGATGTTTCAGCTAAATGTCCGTGCGCCGGCAGCGGTAGGAAATGGAGTAACAGATGGGCTTCAGACCAATGAGCACACTCTTCTGCGGCACTTGTTCGAGGTTGGCCGAGGCCAGGCCTGTAGCCAGAAATGGATTTCGAGGGGGGTCCGGCAAATTTCGAGGAGGGTTTTAGAATTTTACTGCATCGTCGCATACCTGTCTGCCTAAGGAGAAGGAGACAGGAGAACCGAGAGAATTTTACTGTACCTAGATCATATCATATCATATCATATATAGTCAATTTTTTGACACTTGCATACATTACATAGTAATATTTATAAATATCTATAGATGAAAACATACTGGATACGCAGCAAACAAATACACACTTGTATAGAGAACACAAAATCGATGAAATGCGAGAATACCCTAGGGCAATGTGTTCCAATCCGGTCCTCGGAGACCTGCAGATAGTCCATGTTTTTGTTCCTTCCAAGCTCCCAACAGGGACCAGACTGGGAAACACTGGACTAGGGTAGGGAGCTGGGCTGTCTGTGAGTCCCGAGGACCGAGTTAGGAAACAGCTCCAGTCTATTATTGTTTTTGCAAACACTTGCTTTGGGTCATTTGGTAGCTAACCCAGAACACCTCTGACTCAGCATTCAGACAACAACCGCATCAATGAGAAACTGCATAATCAGACTGTGCTGGACGTGCAGGAATATCTTCTCTGTAATGTACTTTGCTCCCTCCGAGTCAGCTGTCAGCCATCATAGCTATCACAAAGATGGCTAACGATGGAACATAAATGCGACGTCTCAACATTCAGGGAGTGTCATGGATCCAACATTGCAGGCATGCTTTGACCATAAGAGGAAGTCCTTTAAAGGGGCTGCTTGTGTTGCTGGTGGTGGTGGGGGGCAATGCTATAATAATGCCATTGCGGACTGAGCCTCTGTGTTGTTTTCAGTGGGAGTGGGGCCTTTCTGCTTCATGCATCCTCCCTTTCATTGTCTGTCTTCCTCTTATTTTACCTATAATGGAACAAAGACAGCAGCAATGTTAGGCCATATATCAGTGTTGGCTGAGCTTGGGGGGGGGGCATCAGCTGTGTGTCAGTTGTCCCACTGATCGCACAGATGGCCCAATGGCTGGGGCTAATCAAAGCACTGTGACACTCCTGCCAGCACAAAAATAACTCCTACCTCCATCATACCCTCCCCCACTCTTCAACCTGCCAATCAGCTGCTTGCTCATTACCAATGGTGATTAATTAGTACAAATGCTAAAGCCTAGGTCATCAACTTGAAGGCTAATCAGCGCTAATGTATCCACTTGATGGAGGGCATGTATCATCTGGACAGCTTAACCCCTCATGACAGGCTAAGCGTAAATGCTAAGTGTTAACATTGACCACATTGATCACTGCAAGGCCCCAAAATTTTGACTTTCTCCTACTCCTGAACCTTTGTTCTGCATCCACACATTTCTGTGCGTGATCTGTGAGCTATACAACCGCTTACAGTGACACCACTTTTTTCAAAAGCTGGATATTTACTGCGATAGTTTAGGATAACTAAACAGGATAAGAAACTTCCAAATAAATAAAAAAAAAATAAAAAAACAGTCCAGTTGAAAGGGAAAATGCATCTCACTCATTACATTCTTAAATTTAACATTAATTTTCATACAAAAATAACATCTTCACATGTGGAACTCGGCCGGCAGAAATCATAGAGCTATCTAATGTGATCAAGCCAGTTGCCTGATAATATTTGTATTCTCATTGTGGATCATGTCACATCTGAGGGAAAAAAAGTTCATAATAATGTGCAGTGAGGGAATTCACTCTGATCCAAATTTCCTTTGTTTACAGAAGCTTTTATCTAAAGTGACATGCAATTGAAAGCAGAGCCAGACAATCTATAAGACAATTGGGGATTAAGAGCCTTGCTCAGGGGTTCAATGGTGAAATTACTCTACTGACCCTGGGACTAGAACCAACAACCTTTCGATTATAAGCACAATGACCTAATCTGCTGAGCCACGCACCACTCCAGCAAGCTGTGCCCTTCATAAGGAATGATGCAGCCAATCATCTGCGGGAGTGGTGAACAGCCTTTTGGGAAGGCATCCGTACATTTCTCTGCAATGAAGGTGACATTGTTAATTAACAGCGTGGAAATACACGTAAGGTGTGCACTGCGTGCCGTAGCGTTTTCACAGGGAGTTCAGCTGAGTGATATATCTGCATGTGATATCTGCCACGGGGCCTCCTGTAAGCATCCTCCTATTTAGGTCATTGGCAGAGTCTGCGGCCTCTCCACCAGGGCAGGCAGTTGGGGCAGCTGCCACTTATCACCCCCCGTCTCCTGCAAAAATGCAGCGTGGAAAGTAGGGCCTGGTGGCCTGACAGCTGTCAAGAGCGCACCCGTGTTCCGATGATGGAAAGACAGCTGCACCCGGCCTGATGACAACGCCAGAGGTGAACACTGTCTGATAGCTGGAGGTGGAGGAGACAGCGTGGCTGTGTCATGGGTCATCATGCTGTCTGCTTCATGAGAACCTTATCTACTGCTAGTGCAATGTGTAGCTCAGCAGGATGGGGGCGCTGTGTTGGTAACCAGAAGGTGGCTGGTTGAACTCCCAGGGTCAGAAGTGTGATGTCAGTGTTGGGGCTCTTAGTGTCGTCTTTAACACCCCAATTGCTCCATCAACTGTCCAACACTACGTTCCTACCTGTGTGTTGCTTTGCATAAAAACATCTGCTGAAGAGTGTAATGTGGTGCTCTTTTAAACACACTTTTCAAGAACCAGAATAATGAAGCCATTTAGCTGTGTGGTGAGTTACTGGAGAGTAGAGCCTCTAGTAATCAAGACGTTGAGATACTGGATGGCTGCATCACACTTGTAAAAGATAGATGTATTAAATTTATACAGATGTACCCTGACTTACCCTCAGACAGTCATTTTTAATGCTTACAATGGTTTCTGTCCTCTTTTCATCTGCAAATGGTACATATTTTATGAATGTGTTGCATGATTAATTGAACATGGTACATAAGCCAAGGGATCACGATGGAACTATTTTTCTGGGGCGATGGAACCTGCTGATCTTTGCAAACAAAGTGTAAATAAAAACAGTTATCACACAATGGTAGCTTAACCACACTCTAATCTGAAGAACATTTCTTCCATATTCTGAAAGCTGGTAGCAAACTGCATTAGTGGATTTTATCTCATTGGGTAAACTTTTGGAGCACCTCAAAGCATGATGAAAACAATAAGGGTGGCTGTTTCAAAAGGCCTTGTTGACCTATTATTTGGCACATTTGTTGCCAGATGTCACGGGCCCTTGTATTGTAAGATCCTTGGCTGGAGCCTTAAAAGAAATTCCCTACCCAATTCTCATTACCCTGCCTGTGTTTTGTCCCTGGCCTCTATTCAGGATCTCGGGATTAAAGCGTACGCCACTGATGTGAATTGTGTCTATTCCTCTCCTGTTTTACATGCACCAGATCTGCCAAATTGCCACCGGAAAGAAAATACTAATCGCAGATTTTTTCTTTGATGTTATGTTTGGTGAAGCATACAGAAATGCCCATGCGTGCAAAGCAGCTGAAGCCGCAGTAGCCAAGCCAGAAATGACACTTTGCACGGCTGTTTTGCTGCCTGTCCTGTTTTTTTTCCTACCAGGAAGGTCTCTGTAGTTTCCCTCTGTTGCTTTGCCGCTTCAGCCTCCAAGGCAATGAATCATAAAATCTATTTTTAACACCCTTTCTATTACTTTTGGATGGTTGAACCAAAACCTGTTTATCCGGTTAGAATCCTCATGTTCGCTCAAGAAAGAATCGGCGTCTATTTGGCAAAAAAAAATGTAAAATCCCCTGTTCAGCTGGTTACGTTTGCGTTAATCTCTGGTGCCGGGAAGCAGGATCATGTGTATGTAAGAGCAGATCATTAGACAGCTGAGTGTCTCTGAGAGGCAAACGGCAGAGGGAAACCAAATGACTGTGAATATATCACAGATCACTCATTAAGTGTAGCTGTTTCCTGCAGACTTGATTGGGTTGGATAAAAAACAATGTTACTGAATGCTTTTGGCATGGTTGTGGGGCACTGTGCTTCCTCTGTGTGTGGTGTGAACCATATTACATGTTCTTCTCTTCCGCTGTTGTTCTGCCATATGCCTGTTCTTTTTCTGGCTCTACCAAAATAAAATGCTGCCCTGAGATTAGTGCACAAATAAACACTTGTAATTAAGATGGAATGCTTCAAAATTTCTTTCAGAGAGTGGAATCCCTTTTATGACAGGCACGTGCTGCTAACTGGACTCAGGGTATTTCTATACGTCTAGAAGCCTTCGGTGACGTGTTCGGATGCCTATGTTTGGACTACAGATGCTGGAGTGGAAAGCTAAGAAGGAGTAGCATTTAGATGGCTGAATGCAGGCATCAGTTTGCCCCTCCCCTTAGCATCCATCAGTGGTTATAACTCAAGGCCGTTAGCCCTGGATGCCCTCACCCAGCCTCTCTATAACGTCACTGTCTGCTTCTGTATGACGTGCTTTGATTGATTTTGAAAATGGCTGCTTTGGGGTAGTAATGGAGCGCACTCAGCATGCTAGGGCAGGACCATGTTACAACGAGAAGTGGCTCCGCATTGATCCAAGGCAGCTTATAGATACGCTGACATGAAAATGGTCTGAGCTTGGCGGAATCTCACTGCTGTGGGGTGTGCACCAAATATAGGAGCTCAGGAACGTGTGACACTTAGATATGTAATCGCCGGTAACAAATGATTCATCAACCCACTCTGTAATCTCACATGGCTCCCATACAGAATATTTCAAGAGGACTGTAAAGCATTGGATTCCTTAGTTGTCATTACATAAATTTCAAGGGCCAATCAGTTGAAAGCTTGCAATTAAAGACTTCCATCCATCCATCTACCTTCTATATCCACTTGACCTATGTGGGTTTGCAGGGGTCCGGAACCTATCCCGAAACCTAGGGGCGCAAACCAGGAAATAAACCCAGATGGGGCACCAACCCATTGCAGTATATACTTCTATTCAAATCTAAATATTAGCAAAAATAATTGGTAACATTTGCTAATATGTTCTACAATTATTCAATTTTAATAAACCTTAAACAAACTAAAGACCAAAATCGTCATGGACCAATCGTCAAGACCAATATCGCCTATTATATTAAACGGTTAATTATATGAATTATTGTTCTGTATTTCCTAAAAGTGTGTGTCCTGATACGTTCCTGTTACAGAACTCACAGGAGGAAGGTGACAGAAGTAAAAGAAACTGGTTTTTACCTTTTGTGTCAACAGTCAATCGGACCGTTCAGCTTGACTGGTGCCCTGATAAGTTCCTGTTTGGCATCTAGATTTCCATCTCTGACAGACTCATAGAGCTGTTTTGCTGTTTGCTTTTGCCTGGGAATCAAACAACAGAAGAAAGCTGGAAGCAGGGCCTTCTACAATCACACCCTTGCCCTGCCGGACTGTTACGTGGCATCAGGTTCCTGTACAGGGATTTCTCCTTAAATCCCAGGAAAGCTGAGGCCTGTTATTTTTGGAATGGCCTGATGCGAAGCCAGAATCCTGCCGTCTGCCCACCTCTCTGAGCGGCTGTGGCACCATCTGTGCAGCTGTGAGCCATATTGTACAGCTGTAATGTAATGGGACCCAGGAGCAGGTCCAGCGACAGGTGGCAGGTGACACATGACGTCTGGCATCTCACTGCTTGCTCTTGAGTCTCACCTCTAGTTTGACAGGGATTTTTGTTTTTTCAGATTTCCTCTTGGCTGGAGTTCGACCTGATTACATGTGCATATATTGTTGTCCCACAGGATTTCATCTAGATGGTCCTCTGCATACTTTAGTTAAAGCCTTCTTCACATTATGTAGGCGACTTATAATTTGGCTTTATTCAATTCAATTGAATTCAATTAATTTTTATATTCTGCCTTTCACAACACAATTTACCCAAAGCACAAGAGTGTGCGGCGATCCATTATAAATTCATGTATACTAAATGTTTCCTGGTACAGGGATTTCCATGACTTTGTTAGGCTCCCACACAATGTGTTTTATTCTGTGATATCAGAGCGATGTCTGACATGCGGTGAATCACTGTGGTGACTCCATCATCTGTCCCTCAGAGTGTCTCTCATTTCACACGACCTTCCCGGCTGCCCTGTTTGCCTGTGGCTAGTCCACCATGATATTTGCTTGAATTTTATTAGCTGATGGTCTTAGTGGGACATGCAAGGTGTTTTACAGCTTTCATCTATAGTTACTCGCTTTGTGTATAATTGTCCACAGCTGGACATCTCAGTGGAGCTGATCACAGTGAGTCCCTTGTTGAGGCCTGCAGGTTCGAAGGAGAATGTCTCGTTGTCTTTGACGAAGAGATGTGATGTGATCTCTAGAAAAATCTCTTCACACAAATGTCGGTGTGCTTGTCAGTTGTCAATGAACCCAAAACCATTTTCATTCAGAGTTTTGGTGGAGAATGTGGGACTTGTTGTACTCTATATAGTTGCTGCTGATATTTTGGCCTTCTGCTTGAGTTACCTCGAGCCCTGTGTAGCAGGGTACAGCCCAAAAAGGCTTCTATCCAGTACAGCAGCAGGTTTTTGCAGGCAGGCTCAGTGCTTTGGGGTGGAAACAGTGGACGGAACATCACGCAGCCCTGTGTAAGAACAAACTGACCTAGGTCGGCCCCCTCAATTAGAGGAAAAGTTATTTCTGTTCTAATAAAGGACCTTGCCATGTTCCTCGCGCCTGGGTCTGCAGTAGGTGGGGTGGTGGACACATTTATCTGTCCCCCACACACCCCTCTGGGGCTGTAGCTCAGATCAAATCATCTACTCCATCCTGGAGCAAGCAGTACTACCAATGACAGGTTCTGAAATCATTGGAGTTCCCAGGAAACCCCGGTGATCCTCTGGCCAGAGGTGGACATTTCGGGTCCAGGAAGTAAAAATCCAGACAAAAATTTTGTTTCAACCGACCAGTTGATCATAAAGAGTCACAGTCTCAGAGTACTGAACTGGTTGATATAAAATCTTAGTTCAGATTTTTACTTTGTGGACCTGAAATGTCTACCTGTGCTCCTGGACTTCTAAGGTGGTCTGGCTTGGAGGGAGCAAAAACGTGGACCGGCTGCAGGTCCCTGAGGACCAGATTGGGAAACATTGTTTTAGCTGCTTGGTTAAGTAGCAAAACAGTTCTGTGAATCTTTGCCCTGAAGTGTTTCCCAGTTGCCCCACCTGTTTTATCAACATCTGAAAATTTGCTCAGCTTTACTATGACACCTGTTTTCTTTTAATTTTGAATAGCCTTTACATAAAGTATTTAATCATCTTTGTGTTCTGACAGGAGCTTTAATTCTACCAATTTTCAGAACTCCACTCATAGCCTAAAGCATTGAAATACATTCAAAAGAGCATTTCATTTCCTGTATAGCAAGTCTGACAGGGGATTTTTTTTGCTGTATGTTTACTTTATGGAGATCTAGATTAAAACAGTACTGTAACTATGGGAAGACTGTATGACCTTTAGTAGCCTGTTGAACTGCCTTATGGACAGCCAGTCAACTGAAGTGACCTGGCTGGGAATCCTTTGGTTCCAGGGGAAGTCACAGGCCAGGTCTGAAAGCGATGAATATCCCAGCTAAGGACCTTGGATATCCTTAGATGAATTTGCACTTTAAAGAAGACTCATGAAGCTCAGTGCCCTACAAACCTAATAACCGCACCCTGCCCTGCCTGAATGCTGTGTGTATTCATTGTATTTGATTTGCATCTTTGTAGGGTGGGGTTGCCACAGCGATTTACAGACAAAAATGCTGAAAGTCACTTGCAATATGGATTAACTTAATGACATGATAGGAGTCAATAATGAAGTTAGAACATTATTCAGAGTGCACTGAGCTTCAAACGCATTTGCAAAATATTCCTTCTGAGGCAGCTCTTGTAAGGACATAACCAGATAAGCCAATACGGAATCCCTCAGTTTGTACCAGCTGTACAGCTCACTTAACTTAACAAATGATTGCAGAAGCTGATCATAACTAATATGGCTAAACTTAGAATGGAAACAGTGAGACAAAAATGTCCCACCCACATTACATTCCAGAGTCTTTGCTTGTTCCTGTCACCCACAAAAACAGGTCTGTCATATGTTTGGAAGGGCAGAAATAGCCTTTTTCTTCATACGAAGGCGAGGTGAGCTGGAGAGCGTGTCACGCTTTAGCAGGACAGTGACGGAATAAGGATGCTGGCACACCATGTTTTTTTTGTGGGACCGTTGCCTGGCAACCATATAGCCCAGTGGATTGATGCTCCAGGGAGAATTTGAGCCGCCTTCTTATGGAGGAATCAGCCGGTAATGATGCAGCTGCTGTCAACGAAGGGCGGGAGGGCCCACGGAGCCTGGGAGATGTCCCGAACGGCAACACCCTGACAGATTCCTCCCCGTTACAGAACCGCTGCTGTCGGTTCGAGGAATGTGGGTAGACTTGCTGAAAGCACGTCACCGGTCAAAGATGGCACCAATCCTCAACGACCAGGTGACTGTAATACTGAGACCTACTGTCTAAAAATATACATAAATAACCTGACCACACACCTGGTCTGAACCAACCTGTATATATGGGATGGTAGGACAGTTACATTAAGGGGATCAATTTGATTTTTGATGAATGTGATGTCTATCAAACATACAGGTAATAAATATATAATAAATGTATATATTGAAATATGTCTGATTTGTGAGGCCAGTCTACGAAGCTTTCGGTTGTGGGTATAATCCAAAGGGGCAATAGGATGGGACTAACAATGAGAATGAGTCTCCGCCCCCTTTCAGTTCTGACCTAATCAGCTTGTCATTGAGTAATAAGGACCCCTACAGGCTGACTCTGGTTGTTTTTATTTGTTTTCTGAAAGAAGGACAGTCCGAATTCCAGGGACAATACATCTGCAAAATGTGCTCACCGTAACTGTGTCACTGGCACAAGACTGTCACAGATATACAGCCTGGGAATAAATACCTTCTGCCTCTAGTTAATGTTCCTATTTTTGGGTATACAGCCAAATGATCGGAATCCTTTGCAAATTAAAAAATACAGGATTAAGCAAGACCTTTCATTTCTTTCATGTACATTCCCTACTTTCGTTTCGTCTCTTTTATTGCCTGGTCGGGTATATAGACCCACCTAGCACCACCTAGTGACCAGAGGAAATAAGGCAACTAAAGGCTGCACTAAATTATTTCCATCACCAGGGGCGTATTATTGCCAAAATAGAACAGAATGAGCACATTCGGGATTAATCTAAACAAAACAAGCGTCATTTATCTGAAGTATCCATCGTGTGTTATCTGGTTAATTACTACATATTTTTATGACCTATAATTATTAAAGCATTTATACTTTTATTTGCTTTAAATATTTCATTTGAAATTCATATCGATAGAACTCATGCTTTAAAAGTTTTCTATGTAATTATAGTCTGTTATTAGCAAATTATGTGACAAAAAATGCTTCTTCTATGACAGAAAATAGAATAAAAATGACTCCCCGTTTCCTTGTCAGCCCTAACATACAACTGTTGGACTGCATCTGGTAACTGAGCACCTCCAGCATGAATGGAAGGTGGGGGGGGGGATTTGTCTTTGGAGTAAGTGGACGCAGGGAATCTGTCACTTTACAGGAACACCATAAGCCATCCAAACTTAACAATTATAGCCCATCAATGCATTACTGCTACTTATTTATTAACACTGTCTAGGTTAACTAGCCTGTACAATTATATATCAACAGTTTCCCAGCTTGAATTTAAACCTACAACCTTGCTCAGTATTGACACCCAAGTCTACACTTTGGCCAGATGTTCACATAAACAGGCAGAACGAAACATGATTGGTTCAGAGAGTTAATCAATCAGATTGTAGAGGAGATGGGACCAAAACATCTGATTGGCTGATCCCATCTCTTCTCGTTACATGGACCCACTTACTCTAGAATTCAATTGGTTATCTCTCTGAACTAATCATTTTTCATTCCACGCTCAGAATATTTTTTGCATACGTAAAACTCCTATGTGCCTGTTGAAGCTCCAAAGAGGCAGAAGGGAGCTTCTCCTAAAAGCATAATAAAGTCATATTGCATGAGGCTGACTGTACTCATTTTATTATGGGCTGTAAAATGGTCAACAGGGTATTTGAGCAAATTGAACTAAGCAAATAGAAGCTGTACTCCAAGGGTTTTTTTCCTATATACTCGATATGTGCTTTATGTGAAAAGCCTTGGCTGAATGCCAATTTCACTGCACATTGATGAAAATGTGTTCTAACACAAAGAGGAGATTAGAAGCAGCTCATTTCTAGGTTGAGATTAAAGTCAGATGGCATAAACGGCTCTCGTTCTGCGAGGATTGGTTTCCGCTCCAGTTTAGAGGAATACCTGAATTATTCATGTCATATTCCACACTCCATTGGAGCAAAAACCAACAATAGGCTGTGATACAAATCACTTAACCAGGGAGGAGGACCATGACTTATGTCCTGTCACGTCCTGCTAACAGCCCGGGCACCCTTTTCTCACACAGCCTTCCCATCAGCAACAGGTTGAACATCATAAGTAGGTCCAACTCTAAGATCTTTTGAGGTGGGGAGCACAGGAGTGGCCTTAATTATACAGATGGGCCAACTTTATGTAACAGATATAAAGATCCATAGTCTTTTATTTTGAAGTTTTTCTATTAGTCACTGGGCCCTGGTGGATCATGTGGTCATGCTTACCAGAAGAGTAGTGTTACTAGGCGGGTCTCACGTGAGGCGAAGGAGACCATGATTTTTTTTTTGGAGAAGACGGTTGATTAACTTATGGTTGATTAACTGGCGGACCGGTGCAGTGGGAACAGAGTCGAGTGAAGTTCCCAAAATGAATCACGGTTGTTATACTTCAAACCCAAGCAACCCGGTTCAGTTTTTGGCAGGGCGAAAGTCTGTTTTTTTTTTTGAGAGTTATTGAGGCTGAGCCGTCTCAGGCGGAGAGCATCCGGCGTGCATGTGCTGGGTGCCATTTTGATCTGCAGTGGAGAACAGCGACACAGTGGGGCTATTGTTTGGGTGTGGTCGACAATGGTGGGCCGTGACGAGTGATTCGAGTCATATCCTGGCATCGAGTGGAAGTGGAGGAGCCAAGGAATATCGTGGAGGAGGGCATTCGAATCAGCGGTGCTGAAGTGGAGTCCGTGTGCGACATTTTCGAGATCCAGGGCCCCGGAGCTCGGGTGAGTTCAATCTCGGATGCTGCATGAAGGAATGACCCTGCCATACAGAGGCCTCCTTTTGCAACTCATCTCGATCCATTCCATCGTCGATTGGTGAACCTGCTCCTTCTGCTTACCCTTTTGCCCGGGTAAAGGACTCGGTAAGGTCGCCGGTTTGGAAAATTGTATGGATAATGTGTGTGTTGGACGTAGTTGTTAAGTGCAGTCGAACAGTAATTTAAAGTGTTTCTTTAATGTCATTTATGTACTGGACTTTCAATAAGTAAAGGATGATTGGTATTGTGCTATGTTTTGCTGAAGTACTGTAACCCTGACATGTTTTCCTTTTTGAGTTAAACCTGGGTTTTCTGTTATTGTTGGTGACGGGACAAATTGTGGTGAATTGCTAAAAGGGTATGTTTAAGTTATTTAATTTCTTTTGAGTTATTGTGGCCTAATTCAGCCCTATGGTCTGAAGTACAGACGCTCCTCTACTTACGAACTTCCACACATACAAACAAAGAGGACTGCAAGGCCAAATTGTATTCCTTAGGCTCCCGTTTCCTGTCCACAACACAATTTTTTTTTCTGCACCCCAATTCCACCTAGTATGACTTCTGGCTGCTACTCCTATTGCGCAGCAGCGTAGCGTGCGCACTCCCAGCATCCTAGTTTATTGTACAGTACTTGTGTATACCCTTAAAATGATGTTGAATAACGACTTACGAACATTTCGAGTTCCGAACAGCTGTTCAGAACGCAACTCTTTCATAAATAGAGGAGCTTCTGTATTTTCTTTTATGCCGTGTGCTTTATAGCCTACTGTTTAATGTTGGTAGACAACGGAAAGTCAAGCAACCTTTCCATTTACAATAAATCACTCATTTATGTGTTTATCTTGTGTTTAGGGTGGTTTATACATTCGAACGTCATGTAACTATCTGGGGGTAGGGGCGTCCTACCTGACGTGCTGGGTCTTGGGAGTGCAGGGCTGCCGGCAGGTTATATCGATACCTGGCTGAAAGCGTATATACTTTAGGGTGCCACTGTGTCCATTTCGTCCCCTGAACCTGCTTTTCAACACGCTACCGCAGCAGGTCGGGTAAAACATATTTGCACACGCAAATATGGGACTCAGGTCCTCTCACTACATACTGTCCCTACCAAGGTGGGGCAAAATTCCCCCGCTACATTTAGAATTAGCCAATGCTAATTTCTGCTAGCACATCTGTGAGAATCGGCATGTTTTGCAAGTATCAAACGCTAGTAGAATTACCATTTGCTTGTGCAAAACTGCGTTATGAATCCATTTCATTCAGCTGTTCTATTGTACTCCTTTAAGTAGGAGGTTGAACGTTCCGAGTTAACGGGAATGTATCAATACATCGCAATGTTCAGTAATACTAATGCTGAATGATATACAGAATATGCCCTTTTTCCTTCAGATAATCCATGCACAGAATACTGATATCTCTGTGCATTTTGACTAATCAGGTGGTGGTGATGCAACCAGCTGGGCTTGATCGCACTTCCAGCACTGCTAATAAGCAGGGCTGTGTCAGCGTGGTTACGGCTTGGGTATGGCTCGCATGTGTTACAATGGAAAACCGCCAAGTTGTGGATTCGACTTGGGTATTTGGTGGTAGTGGAAAAGCACCACAAATGTAAAGTTCCCATCCGACTTCCCCTTTGTTGTGGGTGCCACATAAGCAGGGGAAGACTTACAACAGGGTAATTGGCCATTCCAGACTGCAAAAGGGAAAAATTATATTTATAAAGAAAGAAAACTACTGTCACATTGTGCGTTTAACCATTTATAGTTTTTGTACAGTCCAGAATGATAAGAGACTCTGAATGTTTATATAAATATTATCCAGTTTTTCTGGCCTGTCTTCTTTAGAGTGTGCTGTGTCATGGCCGGCAGACTATAGAGCAAAGTTGCCATGGCGATGCTGGCGGGGTGTGAAGCCATCAGTAACGGGGTTCAGTGAGAACTTGTTGTCTTTGTCGAGGAGAGGAGCCTCATCATGGATTTAATTTGGTAATCTTTGGGGAGATCAGAGGGTGGGAGAACATGAAGTGGGGGCCTCCAGTCCAGAGTGACTGGGGAGTCTTTTGGTGGGGGGGCTTGGGCTCAAAAATTCAGACTGAGACTGACACAAAGTGGGACACAGTTTAAGCTGTCTTGATTTCCCCCAAATTTAATACCTCAAGTGTCAGCAGGAAGTGTAGTGATTCAAGCCTTAACATTAGTATGTATGTCGTGTCACAGTATTGTTCTTAGGCCAGAAGCTTTGGGGCATGTATGTGTTTATGTTAATGAGGGCTTTAAGCCTGAGGCTATGTATGGTCTCCATGTGTGACAGCCACTCACTGTGTGTGCTGCCTTAAAATTATAAGCTCAAATGACCAAAGCAGAGACTAAGCACTGTGGTGACATGAAGGAATGGACTGCTCTCTGGCTGTGGGTCATGGTCCGAAATAAAGACAGTAGCCATATAACCAGTACCAGCACTTCTGATCAGGTAATCCATCTGATGCTAAGCAGCTTTGGGCCTGGCCAGTACTTGGATGGGAGACCAGCTAGGAAAGTTGGGCAGCTGTTCAAAAAGATGTTGGTGTGGCCAGCAGGGGGAGCTCATCCTGTGGTCAGTATGGATCTTAATGCCCCAGTGCAGTGACGGGGACACCGTGCTGCACAAATGGTGCCGTCCTTCAGATGAGATGTAAAACCGACGTCCTGACTCTCTGAGGTCATAAGAGATCCTTGCACTTCTTTTGAAAGAGTAGGGATGTCCTGGCTAAAACTGCGCCCTGTGGCCCTTTTATATCTTCGGTATTCCTAATCGTCCCCGTATCTAACAGGTGAATTCTCTCCTGCCCCTTCACCACCTAACTGGTGAATATAATGGCACAGAATGGCTGCCACTGCAGCATCCAGTTGGATTTTACTGTTACAGAGCTGAATGAAGCAGGTGGGGAAAAAAGGTGATGATTCGCTAGTGACTCCAAGAAAAAAGGAGGGGGGTCATTAAAGAAACAGAACACACTGGGGTAAACTACAAAACAATAAAACCACATGGGGTCAGAACTACAATGGGGTAAAACACTATTAACAGAACTAAAAAAAGACCTACAAAGAGAAACAGGCAATACAGAGAACAGAACTTAGGAACCGGGCCAAAGAAACAAACACAGAGCAAACTAGAACAGACCCAGGCACTTAAATACACACAAGGTTAACAAAACATAATGCAGAACAGGTGAGAATAATAACCAGATTAACCAATCAAGGAAAACACAGGACTACAAGCAAGAGGTGGAATCAGAAACACTTAATTTACCCAAACTAGGAAACAGGGAACACAGAAAGTAGGAAACAAACCACACACCAGGGATACAACACAAGGATACCTAAAGCAGATCCAGAACAGAACATAAGCAGAGCAAACCTAGGACAAGAAAACTGAAATAGACACTGGGGACAAAGATCCAGAAAAAACAAATATACAGAGGGGGCTTTGCCTCCAACTCATGACCAGAGAGTTTAGAGCCTCACACTCAGCCCATAAAGTGATGAGTCTGGGGAGCTGGGGAAACTGACTTGGGACTTGAAGAACAACAGACAGGGTGGAGAACAGGAGGGCCAGCAACAGATGTGTTGGATAGTGGGAGACAAGGGAAGATCCTTTGGGGATCTTGTTCAAGTGCTGTCTTGCAACATAAAAGAAAACCTAACACTGAAACTAAGAAGAAAGGCTTCAACATTTTTTTGACTGTTTACCTAGTCAGTGGATAAACAGTGTTTTCTGCAAAACCAAGCATAGTTGAACTGATATATTTTGTCATGAGGCCGAAGAGACCCGATTTCATTCATAAATCAATTTCAATACATTATGCAGCTACAATGATTTGCCTCTGCATTAGGGCTGCAACTAACGACTATTTTAATAGTCGACTAGTCACCGACTATTGAAACGATTAGTCGACTAATCGAATAA
>JABFEA020000067.1:22554847-22573207 GCA_019775915.2 Cyphomyrus plagiostoma
GGAAAAAACATGTCTGGCGACAACTTCGACAATGAAATTCATTGTCGACTATTTCTATTATCGATTTTTGTCGACAACGTCGACGAATCGTTGCAGCCCTACTCTGCATGGCAGTGTTGTCCTCTGCCTGCACCAGGGGCCGCATCTGAAGCCTTGTAGTGCCCTCGCCACTGAAACGAACACGAACAAGTGGGTGAGCTGGGCATTTCTTGGGAACTTCCCTTTCTTGTGTCCCATTAAATGCTCCGCCTTTGCTTATTCCCCACTGCGTGGTGCTGCAGTTGGTGCTGAGACAACCAAAGATCGGTTTTGCCATGAACGCGCGGAACTGAAATGCAAACATGAAACCCCAGGGCGTTCCAAACCAAGCAAGGCTGCTTCCAGGTGCCGACCCGGGTGCAGTTTTGTGTCAGTGTTTTCACTGTGTCATACTGTGATTCCGAACTCCCGCCAGTAGGAGGCCCGATGAGTCCCACATGCTGGCTCTGGCCCCGATATTTCACTGCCATCACTGGAAGAGAAAAGATGCAGGCCCAAATACAGCAAAGTTTCATGGTCAGTTCATTAATTCTCACTGGAGTATTGGATATCTAGTACATCTCTGCTGCTTATTTAACACTATGTTGTATTGTCTTCATATTTAATAGAATATTTAACATAAAAGACATGCAAGCAGGACAGCCAAGCTTCCACTTTTGACACATGCTGCCTGAAAACATTGCTATGATTCATTTGTGGACATCCGCGGAAGCATCTGGTATAATTTTCGGCAGTCCTTGCAGAGTGCAGACTGCTGCCTCTTCAAGGTGCATTGTCCAGTACAAACGTTGGCCAATCAGTTATTAATGTTTACTACGACGCAAGTGTATCAATGTAGGCTATTTTTTTAAAAATAAAAAACATTTAAAATGCACATTATGCAAATTAAGCACAAGTTACAATGTGAAACTGCAGCTATTCACACCATGTCCTATACATGATTTCAGTATGACAGGTCTTACAGAAAAGCAGGCAATCGCGTCCTCCCTTGCTGCATAGTCATACAAGTGGTTACATTTTTCTTTTCCATTGCATCAGTATCGGGGGCAGTAACTTCAGTAATTCATGCAAGATCACGAACAACCCCCTCAAAAACTGGCTTGTTCATCATATTGACTATTACAGCCTGAATGCGATAATGACTAAAAACCATTGTTTGTAAGTCATTTCCCTTTGTCATTGAATGACTTGGGTCTGCTAAGACCTCCACAAAGCTCAATCTGCAGGCTGCCTGCAACTTTATCCGCATTTGAGTTCGTGTTGAGAGGAAATTATTATTAGGCACCTACTTTGGACACTATGAGTATGAGGTAATGCTCTTTGGCCTAATGAGTGCCCCCCTGGCAATAATGTTCTTCAGTATATGATTAATATCTGCACTTTATAGCTTGATAACATTCTGATTTATTCCCCAGTTGAAAACCAACATATAAAACACATCCATCAGAGGCTTGACTGACTTATACAGAACAATGTTCTGGGTGAAGCTGGACAAATGCGAGTTTTACATCAGGTCTTTTTTCTAGGTTTGGGACTCTCTCCTAAAGGGGCAGAGAAGAATCTTGGCCCCTGTCTTGGACTGGCCCAGCCCTACCTCAGTGAAGAAGTTACAAGTGTTTTGGGGGTTTTGGTTTCAATTACACCGCAGCTCCAATATCTAGTCTTCTGAATGGAGTGCAGTGCAGTGGAAAACACTCGTGCTTAATTTGCATAATGTGCATTTTAAATGTTTTTTATTTTAAAAAAACAATGCAGGATGTTTTGTGATTAAGAAAGTGTTTGACAGTCTTCCCTGCCAATTCATTGTGTCCTTTTTTGCATAATCCCAATCGTTGCACTGTAATGGATACTACAATCCAGGTTGTACAAGATTAAAAGGAAAGCATTAAAATATTGAAAAATTATGATATTCACATTCGCAAAGAATTACATTTTTATTTGGGGTCTCATACTTTTTTTTTTTTAAACTCTTTATTTAGTCATACAGGTCATTTTCCACATAACACAGAAAAAAATAGCAACTACAGAGCCAAGGAAAGAAGAGAGAGGGTGAAAGAGAAAAAAAAAGTAAATAATTAAATAAATAAATAAAAAATTATGAGGACATTTGGAATACAATGATGAGGCAGGTTTACCTTACATGGAGCAACCAATTAAGCAGTATATGCATATGGTAGTTATAAGAGATCTGTCTTGTTTACTAAATAAATACACCATTTTTCCCACCGTTTTTCTCCTAGCTCTTTTTGGAGCCGTATGGAATAGGTCATCTGTTCTAAGAGGTGCAGGTGTTTTACAATATTGATGAAGTGTTTAATGGTAGGGCTGTTTTTTTTTTAAGCCAGTGTTTTGTGATGGCTTTTTTGCTAGCTGCTAGGAGAATCTTTAACAAGTAAACATAATCCGTACTCAGCCCATCAGGGATATATCCAAGATAGAGGGATATAAAGGACATATTCATATTAAAGCCAAAAATTTCAGAAATAATGGACACAACTTCTTTCCAGAAGGGCCTTATTAAGGGACAAGACCAAAAGATATGTAAATGGTCAGCCATGAACTCTCTACAGTCCCTCCAACAGGGTAATTCATTGCCAGTTTGCTTTGACTTCTGTTTTGGGGTAATAAAAAAATGAATCACGTTTTTCCAGCAAAAATCCCTCCACGTACAGGAGTTGGTGGAAGTAGACTGTGTTTCCCATGCACGCAGCCAAACATTTTCAGTTATTTCAATGTCCAATTCCCTTTCCCAGCGTTGTTTTATATAACCAGTATTATCCTTGTTTAATGAAGAGATACTCTAGGATAATTTACTTATAAGACCTTCCGTGCTGCCTGAGTTGTAAGCATCAACAAATATCTGAATAATGGCTGGTATGTCTCTTCCTGTAGGGCCCTTTATCTTTTTCCAAAAATAATCACGGAGCTGTAAATACCTGTAAAAGTCTTGTTTACCCAGCCCGTATGTCTGACATAGCTCATCAAAACTATGAAACTCCCAATTTTTAACAAGTTTACACATAGCAGTAATACCAGAACAGGCCCACTGCTTGGAGTCTCATACTTCTGAGGTTGCTAAAGATAGAACATACAGCATATGGAACATACAGTATACGGTTTATCTTCCAATTGCTTATCCTGGTCAGAGTAGACCCAATTGTGCTGAGCTGATACTCTACAAAGCTGGTGCTTGTTAATGCTTCAGAAAGTCTGCTGGCCTTCCTGCAACACTTGAGGGGGGAAATATTTTTTATTGTAATGTTTTAAATGTATCACTAGAGGTCAGGATTTCTCTATTCCCCATTCCTAGAGTGTTTGCTGGTTGTGGGTTTGATTCTTCTGCTGGCAGCAGTGTTGGAATTTGAATCTTGCTCAAACCTGCATTGCTGGGGAAATGACAAAGATATAAACAAATTTATTACATGAAGGGAAAGATCACAAAGGTGACAATCTGTACTAAGAGTGGGTGAAGGGTGAAGATAATGGTTCACAGCGTAATCTTCTCCCATAAGAGTTACTTAAATATCCTAACAAAATAGGCATCATTATGCCACTCAGCTGTCAAGTCATCCTCCTGACCGTCCCTGATCACATGGACTTAAGGCCTCTGACAAACCAGACAGCTCCAAAAGAAGATCAGTGAAGGAGATCCTCAAGTGCGGTGGATTGGTAAGTAAAAAGGAGAACCAGCCCAGTGAGAAGAATCAGAGGATATGAACCAGTACATGGGAACTGGCAATTGGGCAGAACTATGGAAAAGTATACACTAGGAATGAACGAACTAACAAACTTCAATAGGAAGCAGGAGCTTAAAACCTGACCAGGAGACTAAAGGTAAATTTACAGAGGATAGACAATCCCATCTTGCATGGAAAACACTGAATAAGATCAAGCCCAAGCTTACTCATCGCTCATCAAAGAGGGGCTGAGATCATAAGTACCATCCGCATCATCTCTGGTGAGAGAGAGAGATCTAATGGTAATTTGGTTGCTTCACTGAGACGCCTATCATCACAAGGCCTGTAGAAGTATGTGCTGGCTGCGGCAGCGGTCACTGCTGTTGGCATCTACAAGAGCTTTGAAAAATGCACCATATACACAACTGCAGAAGGAGAAGCAATTGCAGTTTAGGAATGCTGATGGTCATGATCACCTTGTAGTTGTACTGAATTTGTTACACTTATTGTCAGGAAGGCTTGTTTGTGACTCACTCCTTCGTGAAATTTGCCAGGAGCCAATGCAGCCCGACACCACTACACCTATCAACCAGCGCCTGCTAAAAGCAGGTCTTAATAAACTGCTGTCTGTTGAATGGCTTCTTTCTCTTTGCTACCTGGTCTGATTGGGGCTCATCTGGGACTCACTTAGCCACATCTAAACAATGTAGTTTCCCCCATAGTGCTGACTCACTGGAGCATCAGTGTTTCCTATCGCTCACAGAAACTGTTGGCGGCGTTTCACGGGCCATGATCGGTCAGCTCGCTGGAAACACAGAACCCCTGATTGGCCGCTAACCACTCCTTTCCATCCCTGTGTTTTTCATATTTAAACCTTCCTGGATGGACAACACCAATGGGAGGCCACGTGTTTAGACATTTCAACGCACACATTGAAGCATGTGCTTTTTGTCCGCACTATGCGGGAGCGTTGCTTGTGACTGTAATCTCCTTCAAGCCTACACAGTTGTTACATCATAGTGCAACCACTCAGCTGCAGGTCGGATCTGGAGGATGTGACACATTGCAGCCCGATGGCACGGGGGAAGTGACAGCTTGCATATGAAGATGAAGACGAGGGGATTGCGAAGGCCAGACAGCCTTCAGAATAATTTTTGGGGCCTAAAAGGGTGTTGCTTCTCTGGATATGAAAACACCTGAAAGGAAATTTAAACAGAAAATGCAGATTGGCTGACATTTGGCGTGGCACTGGCAGGTGTAACAAACAGCAAACTATTCTAGTAGCATTATTATTAAGAATCGTTTTGGAAGAAATTTACAGGATCGTATTAGATATCCCACCTCTCCCAGATGTTCCAGGAGTCTCCCACAGCAGCTCCCTAACTTCCACGAACAATGTGCAGTGTATTCAGTGGCAGTAAAAGTAACTAGAGAGAAGTTCCATGATGCAACCTCGCCCCACTCGGTCAGGGAATTTAACCACTGTTATGCCATGGCACAGGAGGGAAAAAGGGGGCGATCCATTAGCAGCTTCAAGACAAAAACGGAACACACATGGTAAAGCTACAGAACAAAGGAACCACAAGGGATCAGAAAACAAACAGGGAAAAATACTGCATTAACTGTAAACCCAGAAACTAAACTCAACTACACAACTTTACATACAACTAGGGGTTAATGCTGGGAGGGACTAGGAACACAAACAAGCAGAACAGCATTAAACTGGACACAAATTGGATAAACAAAACTAAAACACTAGAAAACACAAAACCGATAAACAAAGCAAGTGAGGCTAGCCTCGAACCGGAAGACCTCTTTTATCACCAACACAGGACAGTACGAATACTGGGTGATGCCATATGGGCTGGCTAATAGCCCCTCGATCTTTCAAGCCTTTATGTATACTGTGTGACTGCAAGGTACCACACGCTCAACCGACTGAACTATGCAGCAGCCTGAGGAAGGATAAAACACTAGGGACTTAGGACTAAGACAGAGGAGGGAACAGGATGGCTAGCAATACCTGCTGGCCAAACAGGGACTGAACAAATTGGACAGGGATGGACAGGGACTGACCCTGACAACCACTAGTACCCCTGTTGGCAAATTTTACTGCTAGCCCCTTAACACCCACCCCCAGCCAGCACTGTGAGGCAAACCAATAATGGTTCATCAATGTTTGGGCCTCATTTTAATAACATCATACTATCTGTGTGGTGTATGGTATTTTGATGTTATTTTTCACACAACGCTATTCTGGTATCTTCTGGTAAAAATGGCCGAAAATTGGGAACCAGGGGGCTTGGCTCATGGCCAGGATATATGGCACCTGAACACCAGAAGGCAGACTCAATGCAGAGCACTGAAGAACCTGGACCAGGGACCAGGGAACCTAAAAGGGGTAACACAAAGACCAGGACACATGTAGAAAACCTCAAAGACAGGACACAGGGGCACAGTACACCAGCTGTGAAATGCCAGCTCTTTGGAATCACAAATCCCTCAACTAGAAACCAGCTAACAAGATGCAGAAAGCAAGATGCCAGTCAACAAGAACTGTAACCCCCCAAGTCGCCCAAACAAGCCAGTACCTGCTGGCAACTAACTGGCACAGAGAAAACAGACCTGCTCAATCTCACCCTATAAAACAATCCTGTGACTGGGAAGCAACTGAGCCCTATGGTCCAAGAGCGATGATGATGCATAAATAAGGTCTAACCGCCAGTAGCCAAGAGCAGACTCAAATTCCTGAACTACAAATCAGGGACCTAACCTAGCCAGCATGCCATGTCCTCACCCCTCAGCTGTCCATCATCTACCTTCCTGAAATCAATATCAGAAAGGTGGGATGTCTGCTGTACACAACTGCTTGAAGTCCCCCAAAAAACCATTAAAAAGTAGGCAATATAAGAGATGGTGAGGAAGGAAATGATGTCATACCACTGTGCATTTGTCACAGATCAAATTTTAGTATTCCAGTGAAAATGTTTGACTTAGCAAAGTGACACACAGCAAATCCAGTTATTGGGGTTGAAGGAATACCTGAATTCTGTCTGCTTTTGACTAGCAATTTGTTATCAAAATAACTCTTTGGCTCAATATGGTGTAAAAAGCTAAACAAAGTAGAAACATAGACGGTATTTTCTTTAATCTATTTATGTAATGTACAGGGAAAAACTTGGGGGATGGTGGCACTCCAGCCATCAGAAGAAACCTCACACTGGTCCACTTGGACTAGTGTGGTGCTGAGGTATCACCCGCTGAACGGCTGCACTCAGGTTCTCATCCCTGAGGTGGTTTGTTGTGTGGTGGGTGTGGCAACGCGCTGTAATCAGTGCACGCTCCTTACCTCCCTCCTTCTATTTATGTATCAGCTCTATTGCTGCCTCAATCAAGGGAACCCATGGATGCTTAGTAACTACAGCATGGTCGGTTCCTTGGTCAGTGGAACTGCATGTTGTGGCTGGATTCTTGTATTTATTGTACTTGTGTCCATAAACCGGCCTTTCAGGGTGCCAGCTTCTGAGGGGTGCCAACTTAGCCCGCTGATTTTCCAAAGCAAGATTGCCTTGATTGTGCCCATAGAATTAATCGCACACTCCACGGTGCCAGAAAAGAACAGGTATGCAATGGAGGGCAACCGTAGAAGTTGCCTACTTGTGCCCTCTGCAGAATAGCGACGCCATGTGCGACAACTTGTCAGCCAATTTCACTTTGTCTCAGGTAGGGAGTGTTGGCGGAGAGGCTCACTGGCCCTGTACAGTTGCCATGGTGCATTGCTCATTGTATGAAATGAGCAATGTGCAGGTTTTCGGCCATGCATTGTGTGTGTCTGTAGTCATATGGTAATTAAGTGACGTGGTTATGATGCACCAAGTGGAACCAGAAGTCAGTCTGCAGAATGATTGTTTATTATAAAAAGTTGGTTGGAAATTTGCAGTCGGTGTGTCTGAGGTTAGTACCAGGTTTGTTGGTTGGTTTCCCGTAGGTGGAGAAAGTTCATCTTTGCTCATGCCAGCAAGATTCAGATGATATTGCAATATGTTCTGCTTTGCTGATCTTTTGCTTCACTTAGATGTTGTTCATGTTTAAATGAAGGGGGATAACTTTTTAGATTATAAAATAAATTCTTTTCCACTTTTAAGTAAGAACATAATGAAATGATATTTTTAAACTGTTCCTGAAATAGCAGCGTCAATTTTGATACCTGAAACATCTTTCAGGCCATACTGGTCAAATACCTTTTTGAGTACTTAATTCCAGTGACCACATCAATCCAGTATCCTGCAGTTCCTTTGGCACAGTACCATTTGGAAAATATCAGACTACAGTGGTCCAGGGTTTCTAAACCCAGTCCTCAATGCCCCACTGGAAGCCAGAGGTAGGGGGAGCAAGGTAATCTATCAAATAGGCATCTCTAACTTTTTACAGTACTGATGCAATTGGTAAAATCATTCACAATATGAAATACTACCAAATAAACCACAATTCATTCATAACACTGTGATAGTTTTACTGACATATTGTATTTTTGTCTGGTTTGTGCAAAATTGTTAAGAATGATATAAAGCCAGTCTGCATGCCACCAAGGTGAATTTATTTAGCTTTGACTCTTGGCTGACGGCGTTGGGGGTGGGTAATGTGTCAGTGCTCCAGTGTCAAACAGCAGAATGTTTGTTTTGGTGCTATTGTTTTTTTTCTTTTTGACAATGATGGATAGGAGATACACACAATTTTTGTTGGTGGGGGGGGAGGGGGTTCGCCCAGGGCACTATACAAGCTAGAAACACCCCTGACTGGGGGTCCAAGCCCACGACATGAGAGCATGCTTCTAAAGCCAAGTCACAATTCATCAGGTAAAATGTACAAACACAGAGATAAATGTAACATACAAAATATTAATACACTGGTTTTATTGAAATGTTTTGTACAATAAATATAGATGTTCGCTACCACATCAGAAATGCGATAACTAGCAAAGAACTGTTTGTAACAGTACAACATGGTACACATCCCGATTCAATACTATATTGACATTTGTTTGCCAATTGCTGAAGAACAGTTTTTCAGCTCAGAATGCTCAGTGAAATTAATTCCAGTGAAATATTTCCTGACATGGGTGAAAAATAAACACAATGCTAGTTGTGGCTGTGAGTTGGTTACAACTAGTGCTGGAAGCTCGATGACCCTAGTTTTTTTTGACATTACAAAGTACAGTGTAAAAAACAAGTCATAAAACCATCAAGTCCAAGTGCAAGTCTAAGTCATATCACAAACAGGCGACTGGATTCAAGCACCACAAACTGGGCGCATAGCAACTCCTTTTGGTGGTAATTAAGCATTTCAGAAATTAGGAGAATTTGTTTCCATGGCAGAAGTTTGGAGAAAATCTGTTCACATTTCCTTCCACATGTATGATTGAAAAGTGCCATCCGTGGGCGTTGGGGGGGGAGGTGCATGGAAGATTCAGGGAGCCCTGCACTTGACAAGGGCCCTTGAATATGTAAATTTATACATAAGATTGGGTGGGGGCCAAGACATTTTGTCAGGCGGCTCAGAATTTCTAGGTACACCCCTAGCATCATCACAATTAATTCCCTGATATGTTAAAACATAATCAGGATCTCTATCTGGTGATACTAGTAGAGGTTTGTTAGGCTCTGCCGAAATGGGTTGGGGCCACTCTGGAATGCATTTGTCAATTCCAGTGCAAATCAGGAAATGGAACTGAGGTTGAAATTTGGAAAAATACTCTGGGGAACAGAATTGGAATTGAATTCGAATTTCAGGGAGAATTAAATTCCAACTCCAGTTCCATTTCCATGGATTTGGATTGGAATTGATGAATGCATTCCGGAATGGCCCCAACCCTGCCGCCCAATGCTATGAAAAGAGATAAAGTCAGGGACTAGCAGAGTGCCTGCTCAGTGGGAGGCTTTGGTGTTTATGTGCGGCAGCCGCCTCCCTGTGGTGGGAGATTTAGCTGGAACAGAACAGACAATCGAAAAGCGAGCTCCGGTGGCTAAGAATGAAACTGCTGAAGACGATACTTTCTCCTGCACTGGGCGGCCTTGCGTCTTCACACCAGAACAGGAATAAAAACAACATCGATGGAAGGAGAGGTTCACTGTGCCTCACATTCATGTTATGCATTTTAAAAATATGCAGAGATTTGCCCGGTAGAAGGCTCTACTAGAGAAACCATGAGAAAAGAGTCCGACCTTCTGGCTGGAGACAGGGGGCTGGGTCTAGAGGACTTCATGTTGACAGAGGCCTATTGCATGTAGACCCGGAGATAGAGATGCTGTTGCGCTCAGGACGTGGATGTGCTTTGTGATGCAGCTGAGGTTTGTGGTGTTAACTGTCACAGTCCGTGGGGGTTTATATGCACTGCTTACCGTAAGCAGTTCTGCATATTTTCTCAACATCCAGTGGGTTCCTGTGGATCGTCACATGACAGCTCGGCTTGCGACAGACGAGGGGGCTCAGAGCTGGAGATTTTAGACCTGAGAGTGTAAGGACTAAATGCCAGCAGCTGTTTGGTTACTGAAAGAAGCACAGTCTAGTAATTGAGGCTCAGCTGTCAAAATAATAAGCTCTTGTAGATGCAGAAAAATGAAATGTCATCCAAAAACTTGTTCCCCATAATTAGATATTGAAAGATTCTGAAGGACATTTGACCAATTACCCAACCAGCATGAGGAATGCAGTGGAGCGATAACAGTAGGCAACACGCTATTAGTTAGTGAAGAATGCTGAAGCTGATGGAGGTTTGTTCATGAGCATGAAGCTGAGCATGCATGTGAAGCTACTTTTGTAGGTGCTTATCGTTTATCTCCCTGTCGATCTGTGCCGACAACAAATTAGTCTTGGATCTCGTGGTTTCGTGCAACGCTGTGGTTTCGATGATCCCGGCAAATTCTGATTGCGGTTTCACGTGCCTCTTTCTCTGTGCTTATTTTTAACATGAAGAAATTCTTGGTTTCTTAATCTTGTAGAAGACACCCCCGTGGGGGGGGGGGGGGGGTTTAAGAGTTACTTATTGTAGCTTCATCGCCCCCACATGCACGCTCGGGCTGTCTGATGACAAGGAATACCTCCTCTTACAAATCTCTGAGAGATAAATGACGTGTTTAGAATGTACTTTTGTAAATGATACATTCATACAGAGTTTTTCATACAGAGTTTTGTTCATTGAATGTAGATATAAGCATAGTTATTTACAGAAACTCAAAAAAACTATGAAGTTGAAGATGGGAGAGTGAGAGTGTGAATCTCTTCCTTACAAGCCTAGTAGCTAAAACCCTACTGAAGGCTTGTGTCTCTTTTCACGATGCAGCCTCACATGGGCTGAGATGGGGGTGCATTTGGCCTGAGTAGAGTCGCATTTAAAGACAACCGTTGGAAAGCACTCTGCTAAGTGTGGGAAGGAACATATGTGAGACCTGAGCAGATGAGTAACAATGTTTCTCATTTTCAAGCAAGGTGTGATATTTCCGTGCAGTCTGTCTGTTTGGTTACTGCAAGAGGCGTGAGTGTGTGTTTCTGAGTGCTTGTGTGTGTGTGTTTGTGTGTGTGTGTCTGTCTGTCTGTGTGTGTGGCAGTGTCTCTGTATGAGCGATAGACACATTGCATTGCAGTTATGGGTCCTATCCTCTGAGGATGTATTGACATTAAACCTTATGTATCCGGATTGTGTGATGAGATAAATACAGAAAGCAGAAAGTGTTAATTCCTAATTCTGTAATAATGTTGCAAATTTATTGGTTCTATAACAAAAGTCCTTGGACAAGCAATATTTAACATATTTACATATATCTTCTGCAGAGACATCTTCATTTTATTGTGTCATTTTTTTTTGACTCGTTCAGTTCTGTTCTTACCATTTTGCTATTAATTGCAATTGTGGTCATTGATCCCAAAGGGACACTAAACACAAACTTTAGGAGTAATATGTCATTGCAAAGGTGTTACTAATTAAAAAGCACCCAGCGAGACTGCATGTCAGTGAACAGCTCAACTTACCCAAACTGTTAGTTGGGTTTTAATTTATCACCACTTGAAATTAATGTTTTTTTTTACATTAAATGTTTCTACTGTGATTTATACCTTTTGTAAAAAAATATTTTTGATCATGAAACCAATAAATTTGCAATATTTTTACGGAATTAAGCAAGCGTCCCAAGACTTTCCGTGAACACAGCTGTGAGGTCCTTTCGTTCCAGTTCTGTGTTGCTGGAATAGGGCAGTGTCATTCTTCACTCAGATCATTCACTGTTTTTCATCAAGAAAAGACAATGGGATTCCATACTAAACTGTAAGGCATGCAACACAATGAGATGCATCTTTCTTTGTTTTAATCGTAGTCAATATAGTCATAGACCATACTTCAAATGATTCTGCAAACTTACAGTGAGTTTAGATCATATTTGCATAAAATTGCAAAAACTGCAACCATCACCATTGAGCACAATGGTATGGAGTTCTTTTGTCATTTTACAAACACTGTAGGTAGAAAATAAATAAATAAATGTATAAATTCCTTTTTTATACAAAGACTTCAAGTAACAAATAAACAAATAAATTAAATTTTTAAAAATCTTAAAATTATACACAGATTTTAGGTATAAAATGAATAAATTAAATAAAAAGTTAAATTAGGTGAAGTTAATTAAGTTAATTAAAGTTAAATGGAGTTAGGGTTGGTGAAACTGCTATATCCGGCTTGTGCGGGTTTGCCGCTTCCTGCGAGAAAGTTCCTTGCACGCTTGCAGTTTGCTGCCCAGCAGAGATGCTCTGTTGAATACTGCCAGCAGTTCTTGTATTGCCCTTCTCTGGACCAGCAAGTCATCAGGCTAAATGGAAGCAACAAAGGCCCTCAGGATGTAGCACCACAGTTACTGTGCCAGTGTGTTGAATTGTCAGTGTCATATTTTTATGTTCGAAAGCAATGATTTAAGAAATTTAGCATGTACTTTTAATCGCTGAGATTTAGGCATCCAAAAAAAAACACTTTTTTTCTTTTTGCGAGTCAAAGGAAAGGTAATCTACTTCATGACTGTATGTCGATGGGAAAATCAAGAGATCAAATTGTCAAAGGAAGTCATCTTTATAATACTTGACCATCACACATGAAAAAGCAGAGTTATATATTTAGTATAATACGTCAATTCTCATATGAAGTCCAAAGTAGGCCAATTTTGGCAACTAGATCTTTGGTTCTATGTCTACAACTAATGACTGTTAGAGAATTTTCAAGCATGTCTGATCTTGGATAAAAATTCTGCACATCCCATTTTGTACATTTCAGATAACCCAGTCATCACAACATCCAGAAATCAGCCACCAACACCAGGCTGTGTTTTTAACGATAACTCCTCAATCAATGATACCTGTCAGTTGTTTTCTTTTGAGACCAACTCAAGAGGTTTCCTGTGGTATCGGGTCCACTTACCGCAATTGCCCAGAGGTCCTGAAGATGGGCCTTCAGGGTTCCAGTGTTTGGGAAATGGTTCTTCTTTAAGGTTTCCAACCTACTCCTAGTATGGCTGATGCTGACCTTCATATCTGGATCTGTGGTGTCGTTCATCATGCGTGACAGAATGTTTACGTACACCTCCAGGACCTCTCCAATGATCACCCCTTGTTCCCCATCCTGTCAGAGCCAAACACAAGTCAGGGAACTGTCCATCATCGAAAACAGACACGCCGGAATACACACAGTCAAACCGCTGGAAACAGCAGGAGATTACATACTGCAAAATGCAGTAAAGGTTAGTTAGTAACGTGAAGTAATATTTACTTTAAAATTTTCCAGGTTGTTCAGGCTTCTTAGGAAAATGGGGTTGTGGAACAAAGACTTGTCGTTGGTTTTCTGCAAAGAAGAACAGAAAGGAGACATGTGTGGCACATCTTGGTGTCTTCAGACTGGAAGCAACAACGTTCTCTGTATAGTTTAACACTTCTGAAATGATAAAGCATGGCTCAGTTTCATTTGAGACCACAGACTATATACCCACTAAACTATATACTCAGTCATGATGACTGGCTCAAGCAGCACCTTAAATTTCTCCAAAAACCATTGACAATAGATGACTGGATGGTTGGACTTAGAGGCAAAAAGTTATTCTGTATCCATTATCCCAGTCAAACACTGACATATCGGACCAGTATCATCACAAATAGCAACCATACTTACAAAGTATTCCTTCATTTTTCTGAGATCATCCCTCATGTTATGTGATATAAAGTCAGTTGAACTCGCCCAGCTGAAAATCATCACGAATATGTTGCATAGAAGGTACTGCTTTGGTGAAAAGATCATTTGTTTCAAGGGTTGCGTCTCTGATCTGTCAAACTGTTCAAGTCGCTGTCACGATAAGGGCGTTCCGCGCCTGGTGCAGTGCTATTTATTGATAGGTGCGAAGCTGAGGTTTCCTTGGTGTGGGTTGTGTTTTACGCTTATGGATTCCCAGGAAGCTCCTTTGTATTGCTGATTTTGAGTTTTTGTTTTCTGGTAATAACCTTGTCAGGTAACTTGGTGAAAAAAAAACCTTTAATAGACACAGTGTCAGTTGAGCTGCTACATCTCTGTGTGAATATGCCTGTTTCTAAGGTGAACAAAGGATGGAAATAAGTTGGTCATAATTGATCATTTCAAACATGGACTACAAAACTCATCTGAACTGGGGGAGGGCAATTGAGGGGGGTATGTCATGTCCACCTGTCTGTTTTCTTATGAAACATTGGTATATATTCTTTTGTTGTTTACAAAATGTGCATAAGTCTGGACACACTAAAAATAGGATTCATTATTCTATCTTTGGCATTGTTTCCCAATATTCTCGTGAAGTTAGTGGGGTCAAGTACTTTGCATTAAGCGGGGACTGTTTTACCTGTACAGGAAAACCCTAGACCAGAGGACAGGTTACCACAGAATGAAACTTTAGGCAGCCGCCTAAGGTGCCCATGGAGCCGGGTGTTAAGGACCTTGCTCAAGGGCCCATGGACCTGTGTCTTTTCTGCTAAGGCCAGAGCTCAACCCAGTGATCTTCAACACACTGCCTCCCAGTGCTGTCATAAAATAATATTTTATATCACGCTCCACTGAGCAGGCTCCCCAGATTTCCCTTATTGACACTTGCACCTGTTCCTTGCCTTCGTATCCCAGCCTGCCCTCACACTAAGTATAAGGTATTACTTCTTTCCATGGTGTTTACTGAGCAATTAACTGTTGTTTTCTGTCTCCCCAGTTCCCTACTTGCCTTCACCTCTCCTACCCTCCTTAATCCCCATTGCCTTCTTGCTTATTCTGTGTGTTTCCTCCCTAGCCACTTGTGTAGGGTTGATCTTCCCTGTTTTTGACCCTCCAGGAACTGTGACCTCAACAAAGATCCCAGCCTGTCAGCTTTATTTTTGGTTGCCTGTTTTCCTAAATAAAACCTGCTTTCTCCACTCTCTGGTCTCTCGAACTTCTGTCTCTAGCAGGCGTGACAGATTAACTCATTGAACAATGGATTTGGCTGAGCTCCACCTCCAGCTTCAAGACTACCAGGCGAAGATCTCTTGGCTGGAATCGGTGGGAAATAAACTTGTGGAAGGACATTGGGCAGCAGCTCCTCTTCATGCTTCTCCTCCTTGACCAGTTGCATTGTGTCTCAATCACAGTTCCAGAAATATAGAATGGCAATCCCAACCAGTGTCACATTTTGCTGATGCAGCGTGGCTTATATATAGATTCTCACACAGAGATTTTCGTTGAAGACACCTTCTGGGTGCAGTTTGCGATTTCACTACTGACTGGTCAAGCCTGAGAGTGGGCGACTGCCCTGTGGATGGAGAAGAGCCCCACTCTGGATTCCTCTGTCACCTTCTGAGGGCTTTTGGAGAAGTCTTTGACCATCCCATGGTTGGTCGGGGAGGCAGGGATTCTCTCTGCAACCAGATTTTTAGTCCCTATCCTCTGGGTTGGGGTGGCTGACATCCTGCCTGCAAGTCCTGTACCAACATGCTCTGAATCCAGAGTCGCAGGTGGAGATTGTGTGCCGTGGAGAGACGTGGGCTTTCCATTGCGCCGGACAACATCATCCGGGATTGCCGCAAATCACATGCCTGGACAGAGTCTGCCCCCATGTTACCAAGGCTCTGGCACAAGGTATCATCCATCCTTCCAAGCACCCTTTCAGCCTCTGCAACCAAACCAGAGCCCATGGAGCTGGGACATGCCCCTCACCCCCAAGCGGGATGAAAGTACTGTCACCAGCAGTACCTACTGTGGTGACCCAGATTGTGCCCTGCAGTTCTATCCTTTGTATCCGGCCCAAGAGTGTGGAGCTCCCATTCAGGTAGGGGTCTCCACTCTCGTTAGTGTCACACACAAACAGGTGGTGGTTCCTTGTACCATCATGTAGGATGGGACAACCGTAGATACAATGACACTCCACTGGAGGTCCAAGGGGTAGAAGGTAAACTGTTAACCTACAGTTAACCTAGAACTGGAACATCAGGAGAACATCCAGCGGCTGTGTAATATGAAGTCAGTCAAACTCGTCTAAGAGTTGCATTTCTGATCTGTCAAAATGCTCAAGTCACTGTCAAGACTGTCTGAATGCCAACATATTTCAGTCCTTGGTGCACTGTTATTTATTAACTGCTGCAAAACTGAGGTTTCCTTCATGTGGGGTGTCTAGAATTCTGTGTTGCGCTGATGGATTCCCAGGGAGCTGTCTTACTAATGTTGAGTTTTTGTTATCTCGTAACAATTTTGTCAGGTAATTTCCACCAGTCCAAGCTCCTTTGTCTTGCTGAATTTTTAAAAAATTTTTTTTAAAGGTTTTTGAAAAGAATTTACATATAATGAATAAATTAAATACCAGAGTTAAATTAGATAAAATTAAATGAAGTTAATTAAGGTTTGCTTCTTATAAGTTTTCTGATAATTCTAGAATTCTGGAATCTGCTTACAAATTCCCAGGAAAGCTGTGCCCGGGGGTATTATTAGAGCAATGTTTCCCACCCCAGTCCTCGGGGCCCCTATACATACACATTTTTGTTATCTCCCAGCTCCCCACACACCCATTCCAGGCATTAGTATCCCTGGTTGGCTGGGAGTTGGCAGGGAGCAAAATGACCGGGTTGGGGGATATTTCATTAAAAGACAAAAAGGGACGGTGGCTTGGCTTGGCGACGTAAAAATTTCCTTTAAATTTGTAAATTCATTGCACTTATTGAATATTATTCATTTATCAAATCCTGATTCCAGAGAGAAATTCTTCTACATACAGCAGCAAATATGTGGGGCACAGATGAACATACATGTAATGCAAACTGGACAAGGTACAAAGACAAAACACAGTGCAAAGGAAATAAACAAGGTCCAAACAAATTAAAAATCATGCAGTGTGCAAATATAATCCTGTATTAATTAATATTAATTTAAAAATGCAATGGCAATGTGCAATTATAATGTGCAATTAAAATAAATAGACAGCATCCAAACTTTATCTATGGCAAAGATGTGATGATTCCTGGCGTGTTACGGCTATTGGGGGGGTGTGGCACGTCAGGAGAGGGCGTTGTGGTGTGTGATGGTAGCAGGTAGGAGGGACCCCCGGCAGTGCTTCTTAGCACATAGATGAATGAGCCAGTGGCTGAATGTGCTCTAGGATAGCGCCTCGGTGTAAGATGGGAGCGACGCCTTCACGTTCCAGCATGGGTTCCACTGTGTTTCGGAAACTGCAAACTGTCAGTCTTGCGTCACTCAGGTCTTAGTCATTATCATGTCGGTTTGTGCTGCTGCATCAGTCAGCATATCCAGCCCAACACCATGTCACATACCATACCTTGTTCTTCCTAATACAGACACAACAGGTTTCCTCGTCTTGCAGCTAAAATAAGTGGAAATCCTTGTCCCCACAACAGATTAGTCAAGATTACATTTTTTATTATGTTTGTCCATCAAATGTACTTAATCTGGACCAGAAGGTTGCTGGCTCAGTTCTGTCCTGGGCCTATCACTGTCATCCTTAAAAAACTCTTAAAATTTAGGTTGCTTCAGTAACAATGGACCGTAAACCACTTTGGTGCATATAGTATGTAGCGATACCTGCTTACTTGTTACTTTGATTAGCGAAAGAGCAGGGAATGGAGCTTGTTTGTCATTGGGGTGAGCCATCCGACACTGTCACAACTGTTATGCCAATCAGGTGAATCTTCCAAGCATTTCTTCAGCATAGACTTGGGGGCATTCCCCATACGGCCAATGAAAGTCATTAAGAAGCAAAATTTCAATATCAAAACCCACACACAAGGCTGCAGTTTAATTTTTTTTTCTCGTAAGGACTGCGTCAGGTAACTTGGTGAAAAAAGAAACACCGAAATAGATGCAGCGTCAGTTGAGCTGTTGTCAGGGTGAGGATGTCAGGGTCTGTCCTTGCCATGTCGGTCATGTCCTCAAGTCGCTGGCCATTCCGTACTTTCCCACATTCCTTGTGACTTCTAGCCATAATGTTTAGTTAATTAGTGAATGATTCACACCTGTCTCTCATCTGGTGTTTATTACTTGCATATCCACTCACCTAAAGGATTATTAGGAACACCTGTTCAATTTCTCATTAATGCAATTATCTAATCAACCAATCACATG
>JABFEA020000067.1:22579301-22596162 GCA_019775915.2 Cyphomyrus plagiostoma
ATATATATAAAAAGAAAAACCCTTTTCTCAACAATGATGACCTTAACCCCTACCCAGCCCTAAACTTCATCACAAGTAACCAAGCAAAATACAAGCCATTTTCATTTTTTTTTATTGCAGTGTCAGATCTTTTCTAAAATTGAATTTCCCCTTGGGAGACCAAAAAATATGGTCCCCACAACGTCAAAATAACAGGTTGCAATCATATACAATGCCTTGGGACATGGCAACCACCCCACCCCCCCCCCCAGACACCCCCTATTTTAACTAAACTAAAATTATCATCATAAATAATTATAAATAGTCATGATATTGAAATACATTCATCTTATAATTGTTGAAGACCTTGTACTGTAGGTTTAACTCACAATTTAACTCACAAGAATTTCTTACCTTTGTATTTACCATCTAGTTTAATCAGAATTTCTCATAATTATTATATTTGTATGTACAATACAACAATGTACACAATTAGACCAATATGACATATTTTTGTGCAGGGGGTTATTTATGGATGGTGCTGTACGATGATTCACCATAAAGGTGAATTGCGAAATTGTAATGTAATTTCGAAAGGAAAATTAAAACAAAGCTTTTACATTCTAAATGTCAGCATCACCAACAAATAAGTAACACTTGCCTATGCTTAAAAGCCATGGCAGAGATGCAGACAAACGCACGCAGAAACACAGACGGCCACGCGCGCACACACACACACACACGCACACACACACGCGCGCACACACACGTGTGAACAGACGTGCGCACAGACACACAAGCACCTACAGGCACATGCATGCACGCACGCGCACAACCAAAAACACACACGAGCGCGCATGTACAGACACTCGCACGCAACTACAAACAACCACACGCACACACAATCCTTTTTTTTCCCCAAGAGTGACATCTGTAGGCCGAAACTCAGTTTTGCATTTATGACACTGACTGACAAGACCTAGCTGACTACAATGAGTAGAATGGTTTAGTAATACTTTACTAAATCCCTAATCCCTGTGGTGAAATGATCTATTTTCCTATTCCATCATGCTCTCCATAAGATACATGCTTGGGGGTGACAGTGCAAAGCCACCCAGTGCGCAGCACCCCTGGAGCAGGGGGGGTATGAACCTTGCTCAAGGGCCTATGGACATGTGACTGATCTATTGAAGCTAGGACTTAAACCAGTGATCATCCGGTCACTGGCACATTACACCCTGAAGTATAGTTACCTGTTTAGTTTCACATATGTAATTTTACATAGCAATTTTACATAATTAATATTTTATTCAACAACATTAAGAACAACAATAATGGCAGCAACACTAGGGGTAGCATGGTGCTGCTGTGATTAGCACTGTTGCATCACGCTTCCGGGACTAAGCTTCGGGTTTCTGCTATGCCTCCATGCATGTGGAGTTTGCATGTTCTCCCAAGATCATCGCAGGGTTTCTCCCTGGTGCTCCAGTTTCCCCCTTAGTCCACAAACATGCTGATGTTAATTGGAGTTACCAAATCGTACCTAGGATTGCATGTGTGAGTGAAGGGTGTGTGAGTTGGCCCTGTCCTGGGTTGATCCTTGCCTTGTGCCCATAGGCTCTGGACCCCCTTTGACCCTGAACAGGACAAGCGGTTTCAGAAAGTCGATGGATAATATTAATAATAAAAGACCACAGCACCCTGCAACCCTGAGCAGAATAAGCAGTTAGAAGATGGATGGTCAGACAGACAGATGGGTGGATGGATGATAGACCTGTTACAAGGGCTGACATCAGGAGAAGGGTGGAAAAAGTCGGTGGAATTAAGTGCAAACCAATGGAAGAGGCCTTGCAGTGGCCGGATGCTAACACTAGAGGGAGTCTGCAAGTTGAACCTACAAGTCAGCCTCCAACAAACAAACAACAAACAAATTAATTTTTGTATAGCGCATTATCACGACTTCACATCATCTCAAAGCACTTTACAGCATCCCCACCCAAAGCCCCCAGTGAGTAAGCTAGAGGCGACAGTGGCAAGGAAAAACTCCCGAGAAGGAAGAAACGTTGGGAGGGACCAGACTCAAAGGGGGAGCCCATCCTCCAGGGGCCGGCAGGGAGAGTCAAAAACAATAAAATTACAATAAAATTTTGAGACATAAACAGGGAGCAGGGGGGAGATAACAAGCCGGTGCCAATGCTCCCCCCAGGCAACCAGAAGGCATGGAGTGAGTCATATAAGGAAGATGACACAGGCAGAATGTCGGGCTGGATGCATGGACGTCATTGGTAGTGGCGACGTAACGTGTTGCAGGGTGTGCTGGACGTCTTGATAGATTGAGGTCTCCAGCCAGCACCCCTCAGGAGGAGTAGGAGAAATAAAATATGCAATTAGTCAAAATAGGGGAGACTATAGGCAGTGCTAAAAGTTAAATGAGTGCAATATGAAGTGTAATGCTCCGGCAAATATGGCTATAGCGGCATAAGTAGGAGGGAGAGGCAGGTGGGAATGCAGGCCTGGGGAGTCCCTGAAATGTCAGCACTCCAATCCCACGTGCGATTGTGAAGCTAGAGTGACAGCACTGTCAATTCAGTTTATCCAAAGCCAATGACACCAATCCCCACCCAGCTCTACACCTCACACTATAGGTCTAACTGGGAGTGAGGGGTTAGCTATAGAGCTAGAACTAGAGTCCCTATAAGCTAAACTAAACAGACTTGAATATTCATGTGTTATATTCATGTGTAACTTCCTGAGACCCCACCTATTCATTTATGTCCATCGTAGTGGACATTTTATTTTTGTATCTTTTGTGTCTTTTCACTGATGTTAGGAAACATATTTATTCCTGTTGTACACTAAAGAGGACATGCTGTGAAATTAAAAATAAAAATAAATTTGAAAAAAACTAAATTGTAAGATGTCTTATTTCCTCCAAAGACAAATAACCTAAAATTGAAGGACACCTTTTTTCTTGGGTCTCAGGAGGATATGAAACTTCCACTAAGTGATGAAAATGGGGATGAATCTAGGATCAAGTTTCTGGGTTGAAGCCCGAGATATTTTTTGAGAAAATCAAACAGGCAAGTGTATGGATCAAGATGTCTTGTAAGAATTAAATACATATTTACAAGCTGTAAGAAATTTACATTTATTTTAAATACACAACTTTTAAAATGTGTCTCATATTTATATGCATCATTGCTCTCTGGGCAAGGTGTCTCCCCTCTGCTACACACATCTTATCAAATGGATGATTAATAAATAACTCATAATAAAAGAACAATAAATAAACATTTAAACTCAATTTTAACTCAATGCTTAAATAAAAAGAAAAAGGTAACATGTGAAGTTCTGCTTAGTTTCATAAACATATATTAATGTTTATGTCATAGACATTGTTTAAAGCAATAATGAAAGTATACAAATTCTCCTCTGTCACTACAGCCTCCAGGGGTTTGGCTGAATAACAGGACACATGGACATCCGCTGTCTTTGTTCTATCATAATTTCTTTGGGCGGGCGTCCTCACCCCGTGGATGAAGGTAGTATTCTACCCAGAGTAGAACCGTCTTGAACTCTCCCACCGCCTTGGGAAAACCGTCAGCTTTCAGCTGTCAAAGTTTGATATCAGCATCAGTACTGAACCCTGCATCAGTCCCCCCTTCTCTGTGTGCTGCCATACTGACCCAGAACATCTCTGACTGTTATAAATACATATGTGAGCAGTGCTTCTGGGAGTCCTGAACACTAACTCATGGGAGAAAGCACAGCATGTTGCGTGTTGAGTGCATATTATGCTTACCAGGCTGAGGGGCATGTAAAAATATGTTCTACAAGATCTAACATGTAATATGCATAACGTAGCACTGTATACTGTTAACATTAGCAGAAAACCTGCACACTGCTTACCTCAGTAAAATTCCCTTTTATGTTTTCAATGATTTCGTTCTCAACTGGGGTTAGAGAATTTGAGATTATTTGCACCTGCAGATGACATGAAAAGGGTTTGGCTCAGAAATACATTTTCAAAATCTGAAAGCTTCAGGATATTGGTAGTTTTAATCAGGGGCATCAGAAGCATTTTGAATGTGGGGGGGACACCACTGGCATAAAACTAATATTTTATGTTAAATGTGGGGGGGACTAAGGATATTAGTAACATAATAATAATAATAGTAATAATAGCCTATATATATATATATATATATATATATATATACACACACACATCTCTCTCTGTATACATGATGGAATATTTAAAAATAAAACAATTTTAAGCTCAGTGTGGGTACGTTTGGGAGCCATCGTAGGGCTTAAAATAAAACGAAAAGTTCACAAAAAGTTTGGTCACAAAAATCGGACCAAAAGCAAGGTACCACTGTAATTAAAAATCGAGCCGTCACTACCGATTATATCTGTAATCGACTAATCGTTTACGTACAATGTAATATAACAAAGCGATATACACAGTAAGCGCAAGGCAGGAAGCAGCCAGCCGTTGCAGGGTGCCAACTCAGTCGCACATAATTTAGGCACATAATTCACAGTTAAAGTAAGCCAGAGGATCCTCCGAAAAGCACAAAAAAGAAAAACATGAGAATACAGAGCTGGCCACTGTGTCACTGTGCTGCTTCAAGGCTTGCATGATGCACAATGTTAATATTGACATAGCGCATGCAGTATCCACACTGCAAGGGCAGCAACAGTCTGCTGGGTTCAAACCATAAGTTGCATTAAAACATTTTACTCAGTCATAGGAAACAAAACTTAACAAGCACTGCAATTTCAATGATGGCTTTCCTCCAGGTAGCCGAGTAGTGAGAAGGGAGTTTTTATTGATACTTTTGTTAATAATCATGTTAGCGCTAATTAAAAATAGATACATGCATTGTATATCAAAAAATCCATTGAGCATATCTCTGGGCCAGCACAGAGTACACAGCCAGAATGTACGTTGGACTGGATGCCAGTCCATTATAGGGCACACACACACACACACACATACACACAAAAACAGTGTTAAAACTGTGGTTTATATTATCTGAGAAATCTTACCATAAGCTGTAAAGTAACAAATTTTACTACATTGTGGGGACATTTGGTCCCCACAATGTGGTAAATACAACCCCCCCATCACACGTACACCTACATACTGTATGTACACAAGAGAACTATGGGTACGTTAGAAAGAGCCATTCACCTAACTGGAAGTGCTCAGACGGCACAACAAAGTTAGAAATATGCAAACCCTGTACCCAAGGGGTGTGAAGCGACAGGGCTACCCACCATTCTACGGTGCCACCATATATACAAAAAATTGAAGAGCAAATTTCTCAAAAAACTCAATTTCTGTTTTGGGAACTTTTGTAACAAAATTTCTTCATTAGATTACATGAGGACTGAGCGAGTCTTGGTTCCCAGTACTGTAACATATGGTGAGGAAGCCTGACTTCAGGTCATCGGCAGTCTCAGCTCAAAAAGTACAAAAAATAGACTGAGTGAAATTTGAAAACTTGCTCTTCAGTTTGCAAAGCAATTTCATCTGTACTGTATATATATAAGTACAGGCCAGTAATACTCACACAGACTCCCACGTCATTGCGCAGTCTATGCAAATTCAAGAGCATTCTGTGTCCTGGCGACATTTTGGTGAATACGTCCTTGTAGTAGAAGTCCAGTATCACCTTTAACAAGGCAATCCCCTTTGAGGAAGATCAGACATGCATAGCCATTATGGTATCATTCTGTGTTATCTTGGGCTCAAAAGCTAACGCATGGGCAAACAGCGTAAAAATGGCACATTTAAAGGAGCGGAGCAAAATCTCAAATTCTCTTACCGGCAGTGATTTAGGGACCAGCCTTTGATGCCTGTTGTTGTCTTTCTACAAGAGGGGTGTATTATTTTACTGCATAAAGAATAAGAAGTACACTAAATATTTAAACACTTTGTCATTTAACAACAGTTTAATATTCAAACTGAAACTCACCGGAATAGATGCTATGAACTTATCTGTCTTGTCGTGCAGTTCACGCAGGATTCTTTTGATGTTGCTCTGTTTCAGGCATTCCGAAACAGTTTTGTTTGAGGTCGATGGTCCCTCTTCTTCCAGATTATTAGAGCCTGCTCCCCCAGGTACCTGCTTATGCAAAACTCCCTCCCCCAGGTCGCCATGCAATGCCACCAGGAGAAGGACAGCTAACAGAAATCCGCGCATTGTGTGTCTTTGGCTGAGCTGCAGCAAACCCCGGGTTTTCAGATGTACCCTAACACGCAAAGTCAAACCTGAGGCCACCTGGGCTTCTTTAAGATGGATCCCATGTACGTCGAAATATTTATACGGCAGCATTGCGTGGGATGAAGCCAGTCAGCATTTTTCTGACAGGTGATCGATGCTGTTTCTACGAAATACCCTATTAAAAAAAAACAATGGTTACTGGCTTGATGATTTGGTGCGGTTTATGAAAACCAGCCTCAGGATCAAAGTTCGCCAGTAAATGGAGCAAAATGGGGTCACGGCTTCTCTGCACACGTAATGAGATTCCGTTACATGCAACAGGCATGCAAATTGTCACAATTCAATCAACTGTGACCGCATTTTGCAGATCATATAATACAGGCCATTTTTTGGGGGGGGGGCTCCAGAACAAATGTGGCTGCACTGGCACGAGTAGCCTTTTGTTAATTTGGGGTCAGAACACTGTGCCTGTGACTGGAAGGACGTCGATTCAAATCCCATGGTCGGCAGATTGATTTCGTTGTCGGATCCCTGAGTGAGGCCCAATACCCCCGATTGCTCCAGTGACTGGCTGACTCTGCTTTCTCGAAACTGTACGTCACACTGGACAGAAATGTCTGCTAATGCAGTGGCGACAGTTTCCCTACAGCTGCGGTGAAGGGAGCAGATCACCAGGGTGGGGGCCACGCACCCCCTTTCCTCAGCGCTTGTGGCTAATCGAAGAGGTGAACTGAAGGTTCCCAGTAGGTTGCTTTTGCTTGATGTGGGCAGGCCATGTACGCCGCCTCTCTTTGCCAGCATGGTGGGGAAGTGACCTATGCAAACAAGAAGCCTATTTCAAATCAGGTCATTGTCTCACCTGAATCGTCATTGTCTGACCCAGATTTCACCGGTGGAGAAGTCAAGCCATTCAATAGGCAGAGCTTCTAGGTTGTTCTCCTACCTGGAACTTCCCTTCCAGCACTGAGTCACTGGTGTCCTCAAAAATGCTGAGTCTTTTTCCCATTATGAAAAACGTGACACTAAAGTTCATGAGTGTTTGTGGTAAAACTGTTTGAGGTTTACCTCACTTTGCTATCCTCCAGAGAACCAAAGCTACGACAGTCCGTACAGTACGGCTTTGGTTACGCGAAAACCGGCCGAAAATGGTCAAATTAAGCTTTTAAATTTTACACCTACAAAGACAAAACTGAGCTGAGTCAGGGGATTAACAGATTGTCAGTCTGAACAGCCAATATTAAACTTATGCCTTTGTAATCAGCGCACATATACCAGAGCAGCAAAAAACCAGCACACCAGGATGAACACTTTTCAATACTTTAATTAGCAAAACTAAATTTTAACAAATGAAATATCACATGTAAATATTTCACAAGTTTTGCATTTTTAGTAACATACATTTGATATATTCAAATACTGTATTATCTATAAAAATGTGTTTGCTCATTTACATTTGTAAAAATTAAATTAGAAATAAATTAATGAATAAAGAAATAAATAGGCAAATAAATAAGACTCAAGCATTCAGAGTTAAAAATGTTACATCTAATATAAAAATATACTTTTTTGGTCAGTTTCCCAGTCAAGGATTAACCCTAAACCTAGACTAGCTTTGAGTTACAATGGTGAATCTCCATTGAAGCAGCAATTTAGTCCAAGACTAGTCTTAATCCTTGTTCGGGAGACCGGACCTTTAAATCTCAGATTGGTTGCAACTCTGCAAATCTTTAATATGCATATATTTAAGAACACATATATACTGAGATTGACATAATTACCAGAACATTAGGCTCTTTAAAGGCTGTATTAGCAGAATATATTTAAAGAGTCAAAAAGAATATCGATTTCACCAATTGCTTTGTTCACCGCCGTTTTCCCCAACTGAAACGAAAATGTTAATTGGAATTGGGTTACAATTAAAATTAGAATAAATTTATCGGTCGGAAAGAAATCATGAATGTTTCCATCAAACATTACTATAAAAGTGTTTACAAAAGATTCTAAATTACCTTGTGGAAGCCGTCTTTAAACTTCCTGATGTACTCATGGTTGCCAATGTGCATAATTGACTGAAAGAAAAGTAAAGTCATATTGGCAAGGTAGACATGAAGTAACGTGATACCATCTAGCAAGACGGGTTTTAGTAGGTGATATCTTGATCTGTGGCTCTGTAATCATTAGTTAAATCTACTGCTCGGAGCTTATGGTATGACTTCATAGGTGGCAAATTAACTCCTATTAGATACATCTCAGTGCCTTTTGGTTTGGTTTCTTGTTTTTTTTTTGTTTGTCTGTTTGTATGTCTGTCTGTCTGTCTGTCTATATGCCTGTTTCTTTCTTTCTTTCTTCTAGTGGAACTCACAAACATCTTTCTTATGATTCTTATAGACTTACGCAGCCTTGCTGTGATAAGTCCCTGCTGACTCTGCCCAGGTCCGCTCTCACTTTCTCCAAACTGGGGTAATTCTTCTTTGTGGTCAGTATGTTAGTAAGGTAGAAATCAAGGATATTGGCGAACAAGCAGCAAACATTCAGGTTCTATGGGAAATGCATAAAAAAGCATGAGTACTGACAGCAAAGCTTCACCAGTTTAGAAGTGGAGTAGTCAAAGGCGTCGATTTATAGTGAGGTGCATACCGTATTTTTAGTGTGCTGAAACTTTGGAATCAACCTCATATTAACGTCTTCATCAAACTCTTGTGCCTGTTTAGAACAGAGTTAATAACAAATACTTTCAGCTGAAAGAACTTTCCATCCATCGTGGAAATGCTTTTCAATACAGGGTTTTCAGTGGGGTCCAAGCCCCTTTTACTGCTTTTACACTGTCAGAAAAAGGGTACAACCCAGGTACAGTTTTGTTCCCTGAGGCAGAAACAACATTAATGTAGCCCCAATGGTACAAAAATTAATATACCTTAAATTAGACTAAAAGGTACATTTACCTACAGCTATAGTACAGATGGCAAACCCTTGGGGGTACAACCCCAGTGACAAGTTATTGTACCCTCAAAAGTACAAACTGGTACTTTTTTGACAGTGTGCATAATATAGGCTACAAGAATGGTTTGAGCCTTTATTCAGGGTGCAAACAAACGATACCGCCGTATAATGAGCTGTACGCCCAGAGACTGACCGCCTGGGCGAGTTTCTGGACGTGCTGCATGGTTTGCTGGTTGCCCAGCGGCGGGCTGCGATCGGAGGACCGGTCCCGATGCCTCGGGACACCGGCGGCCGTATCCATTCTTAAGCCACATATCACTATAAGGGCTATCAGGAAGATGCACTTCATGGTTCAGCTGTCGCGTATTACAAGGTAACGGCGTATCTGCGAGAAAAAAAATACATAAACAAATAAATATTGCATATCGTGATGTCTTTTAAGTTAGGCCTTTATGATGCATTATTTTCCGTTTAAATTCTTAGACAAAGATGCACAATACAGTGTTGTTTCTTACCTTGTAGCTTTGTCCGTCATTTGCAAAAATTTAACCTACAATCGCACATATTTATATTCTCAAAATCTGGCCCCCAGCATAATGACCGCACGTCACTACACCAATGCGTGGTATTAGTTTACTTTCCCCTCATCAACCCACTAACCCACGTCTATGACCCTTTGCAAGTACATCAGAGTTATCAGATCAAAGTTAACTGAGCTGTTTAATTAGGCGCGATGACAATATCACATTTACGGTTAAGGGGTGAAATCGGCCGCTTTAATTATTCATCATGCAAAACGCCGTATTTTACTACGTCAGTAGCAACCGGATGATCTTGGATGTTGGAAGACCCCGGACAATGTAATAATTTTATGTTATTTCCCATGACGGAATTCAAGGACTTAAAAGGAAACGGCGTCTTATTAAATGTTCTATGCATGTTTACAATTTACTGTTTTAGGAGCTATATATAGCACATTTTGCGGTGATGGATCCGGAGTTGCCGAGTAGCCAGTGACATCCTTTGGAGTACACAGGCTACCGGGCATGTCCCAGAAAGTCCCCCCCATGGATGAAAGCGGGAGGCTAATGTCAACACCCGATTATATTCGCGAGCTGTCCGGCAATAAAAGGCAGCTTTATCGAGAGTTATTTTATACTGAACTGGTGGCGGATTATTGTGCTTCAGTTACAATGCCGCTAATCTCTTCCTAGGACAAAAAAGCACAGTTGACCAATTCAGGTTCATAATAGGAAACGTCACTGGATAATCGGGTCGTATTACACAATCGGGAACAGCGCATTTTGAAAGGCTCCTATTTGGTAGCTGGGTGAGGTTGTTTCTTGACCCCCTCCTTCCCAGTTTTTATACATGTATGATGGTTGGCACGGTGGTTCCCTCCCCCTTCCAGTGTTGTAGATTTGAATCACATGGCCATTTAACGTTATTATCACTTTAACAGCAATAGCCAGATTTTTTGTTGTTGTTCTGCAGTTAGCAGAAATATGTGCAAAAATGTCACTGTAAGTAAAGTTATTTGTGTAAGTTTTTAAGCTGGTGACCAAGTTTATTTAATCGGCAAATAAATCAGTTGTTTAACATCAAGTCAAGTCAAAGTTTATTTCTAAAGCACATTTAAAAGCAACAGAGTTGCACCAAAGTGCTGCACAACAAAATACAGATTTGACAACATAAAAGAAGCACATGTTTATTATGAGAATGGATGAATACTGGAACAGACTGTAGTAGCCCGAAGTGGACATTTCAGCTCCAGAAAGTAATGATCCAGACCAAGATTTAATTTCAGCCAACCAGTTCAGCCTAATGAGTCACAGTCGCAGAGCACTCAACGGGTTGGTTAAAACAAAAACTTGATGTGGATTTTTACTTTTTGGACCTGCAATGTGCACCTCTGGTCATAGTGTGTATCCTGGTGTCTTTGTCAGGGGCACTAGGTGGCCTGTCCTGGGTGGTGGTGCTAAGAAGGTGGGTGATGTCATGTAGGGCAGTTACTCTTTTAGGCCAACCTCAGATCACATGGCCAAGGCGGCACACAAGAAATGTGGGGTGGGGGTGGGGGTGTGGGGGGGGGTTTGCTGACGCACATCCACTTGTCGCTTCGGAACCGTGCGCGAGGGGAAACCACATGCGGGGCTCAGGCTTACCGGCCCTGGGAAACTTCTCTGCCCTGTTTTTGAAATGCGAGGCAAACCGTGCTTTTATCTTGTGCTACAGGGAGCATGTAGAAACCCCAGTCGAAATGAAATGCTTTCTATCCAGTATAATGTCGAAGAAATTTCTGGCCTGTGTTTCTTCTGTGTGAGTGCAGAAACATGTATTTCATCATTGAAACGTTTATATATTAAAACTTCTCCTTTATCTCTTCTGTTACCATGTTTGTAATGAGATTGAAATCTAAATAAAGGAAGCAGGTACTATTTCGCTTGTCTAAATGCAGGAGGGAGTGGGGGGGCTGCAGATAAATCTGTGATTTCATAAGTTCAGTCATGTCAATTTTTTCAGAAGAAAACAGAACACGCAGACATAAAGGGTCATAAAAACAAGAAATGTTTTATTTTTGGAAATTAACCAACCCCTCCACAAAGCACCTAGCCTATCTCAGATTACTGGTCATGAACCGGTAGAAATCCATGGACCAGGGCTTTGGAGTCCCTAAATTTAACAGATTATTTTCTCCAACATGACTTAAGGGGTAAAAAGAGACTAGGGCAGTCATACACTAGTTTTCTAGCCACAGAATTTGAACCTATGACCTTCTGGATACACGCACAGAGTTCTGTCTTACTGAGCTACACATCATGCCATATATAGCAGTATGGGCAAAATAATGGGAAAACCACAAGCAAAAATATTTTACTTTGAAGTAACAGAATCACTATTTCAAGGGTGGCTACAAAGCTGAATCAAATCAGACCGATTGCCATTTTGCAGTGTTTGTTGTATATAAAATTGGTCTAAAAATCAGTGCTTTGTTATGTGTCTTTTCAAAGCAACATGAGGCAAGTAATGGGCCAAACGATTGGTGTCAGAAGTTGTAGGTGCATCGGTCATAGCTCATGGGAATTTTACCTTACAGAGATATGTTCTGAGGGCAGAAGGACAAATGACTGGTTCAGAATGTAGAGGAGGTAGCTCCAAGCAACCAGAGAAGGTGGGGCCAACCAATTAGATGTCTTGGTCCCACCTCCTCCAAATTATTGCTTGGGCCCAATAATTATTTTTCCTTCTGCCCCTGGACATTTTTAGTAAGTAAAACTCCCACAAGCTCACAGAAACTCCAAAACTATTTAAGAAGAACAGCCCCAAATGTCACGACAGCTTTTGCAAAACACAGATAAGCTGCTTTTGCAAACAGTAATAGTAATTGGCCACTGAAGCTGAGTGACGAAGTGAGTTACCATGCTGGGCTTATGATTCGAAGCCTGCCAGTCCAAATCGACCAAATCATCAGAGCAATTTCCCTGCAGGGATTGTCTGTTGATGTTTTCTCTCAAAACTGTACAGTGGTACCTCGGATCTCGAACTCACTAGAACTGGAATTTCTTTAAAGTCGAACAAACCAGTCTGACCTAGAACTCGATCTAAATATCAGATGTCGAACCGTGAACGCTGACCTAATGTAAATTGTACGGGCCAGAAAATGAGTCATACTACAATGCAATTCTTACTTGAATGCCTTCTTCAGAGACTGGACAATTAACCAAATAAAGCAGCGCAACATTACAGTAACTAATATTAAATAAACCACTAACATATGTGGACTATTAGAGCATTTATGTAATTTATTTAAACTTTATTTTCCAGGTAAATTAACTGAAAACCAGTTCTCACTGCTTAGCAGATTATGCGTCGGAACTGCCTGGGATACAAACGTCAGGTGTGTAATTAAACTCTTCAACCAGTAAGGGCAAATGTTTGTCGTCACGGAGGCGGTTCCAGTTTGTGCAGCCGGATGAGAGGTCGCAATGCATCTAACCGTAATGCATTGCGTCAGGATCAGAATGCGTTGCTTTAAGCCAGCGCTGTAAACAAGTTGAACGCACCCAATGACCGGACTGGGGAAACAAACTGAAACGCAGGTGAATGAAGGTGAACGGGGTTTATTCAGACGAAACAGGGTGGACAGCAACTAACATCAGCAAACATCAATGACAGATCTGACAAGACTAACTCAGACGTGGACAAAATACATGGGACAAGTCGAAAATAACAGGACACAGGTGATAACAATCGGGGAGTAACACGAGGTAATGAGGTGGGCATGGCACACATGAGGATCGGACGAGCCGGGCGTGACAGCTCAGACTCAAAAATGGTGTCGTTTGCAAAGCAGGAATTTATGGCTGTCATTTGGAAACTGCTTGTATCCAAGACCAGTGCAGAAAGACATTACCTGGTGTAAGGAACTTTGTAACAGTACAGGCAGCCCTAAGATGGGAACCATCTCTGCCAGTGACCATTACTATAGGCTTTTAATGGTTAAGGAATATCGGGCCATTTTACAGGACCAAGTGCCCCCTAAAAAGTGAACAAATTGTACCTTGTATATTAATCAACCACTAGAGTATAATTACTGAGTGCTAGTATAAAGAGGTGATTAATGTGTTTAATGACATAGTTGAATTATGGGACAGCCATATAAACTATATAAATGATTGGAAGAGAAACTTTTTCAACTGTTGTCATTCATGACCTACTACATTATTATATGTGAAATATACATAGTTTGTGGTTATTCTACATTAATTTGGTGGTTGATTATACATATAAATATGCATTATAACAAGCTTTAGTCATAAGTAGAAAAACTAGTTTTTAATCGTGATTAATCCAAATTAATTGATTACAAAATGTGTGATTAGTATTTTTTTTTATTCATTGACAGCCCTAACACATTAAACAAATTTGTGTTATGAACTAGCTTTAGGCAGCAAAACTGTTAGGAGCTGTATTTCCTGAAAGTCTAGAAAATAGCTACACTTGCATTGACCAAGTACGTACTTGTAGAGAACTATGCAAAAGCCTTAGGCCACGAAAGGAAACATTTAAAGCTGTTTCTCTGCCTAGTGTATAATAAGTGTAGTGAGTGTAAAGTGCTCAAAATAAACACATGACACCAGGATACAAGCAAATGTACAGCAACAAAAAAAATCATGAGTTATATAGGTGGATGGCTATATAAAGACGCTTCAGTCACCAAACCCCTCCTGAGGGACACCCCAGTCATTCCATCCATCCATTAAATTGCATCATGAGCTCGCTTCATTACGTAACTAAATACTACAAGTCAACAAATACTAGAATAACTTAAGGAGAGGTTTTGAAATGGCTAAGATAACACACTTTCACAGACATAAATTCATAGTTTTACAAGAAGATAATTTAAACATAATTTGCTTCAGCAGCCTAAGACTTTTTCATAAAAGTCAAAGACTTTTTTACATAAGTATTGACATGGCTGCGAGAAATGGTCTGCATGGCAAGTGTCAGCTTTGAACTGGTTGGGTAAACAATACTAGTAAATTGGATTAGCTCACTTTTGGTCACAAATGAGAGCTGGATTGCAGTCCAAGCTCAAATGACTGATAATGACTTCAGTGGTTAATATTTCAGAGTAGAAACACACCCAAATCCTTCCGTGACACCTACACGTACACCTACCTCTTTGTTTGAAGTATGAATACTTGAGGCTGCAGCTGAGAATAGGAAAGATAACGAGGTAACACTGCGGTTAATGGAGCATCACCGTCGAGATGCTCGTTCTGCTTGCTAACAGGCTCACGTGCTCTTTCAGGACATTAGTCATTGAAGTACTGTCAGGGTTCTCAGCACAAATTAACTTTTTTTTTAGCATCCTGTGAAATTATTTGTCCCCAAGTTGCCTGTTTTTGCCGGTGAGCAGCATCTTGTTATTTTGTAGTAATATAAAAAAGCACGACATGTTGTCTTGTTTTCGCTATGCTTGTGTCTCTTTTAACAGAGGCTCTGCACCCAGACAGGTCAGTATAGGATGGATAGAAAAGACGGTGGCTTATAGCAAGACTAGGATGTCCATTATCGATGCATGCATCTTCCAACTGCATATCCGTGTCAGGGTTGGGGGGGGGGGATCGTGTTAGAGCGTCTCTGGGTGTAGAAAGCTCACAGAAAAAGTCACTTTCGTTCGATGTGCAGGATGATAATTTTTTATTTCTTGGAATATTTTCTTCAATTTATAAAAATTATTTAAAAAAAATAATTTCAGTAATATGTACCTTAAGCAAGATATTCAACATTAGATGTCAATATATAATATAAATGTGTATTATGACATTTCTTTCAGATAAAAATTATGCCACCTAGTGGGTTAGTGGAGATATTGCAGGAAACGTTTTACTTGTATTTTATGGAGGGTGTTTTATGACAATATTTAATAAATGAATGTCATTTAAATGATTATTCAAATTACAACTTTATGGTCATTTAAATGATTTTTTTAAATATGTGATCTAAATTGTAATTGTGATTAAAATATTTATATATAAATCTGTCATTTAAATGATTTATGAATTTCAAATTCTGATTTTTTTTTCCTTCCCAATATTACCCTTCTATATGAAAAACACGTCATGTACATTTCGTTGGTTACGTTAAAGCAAAAAGAGCATCCATACGGATTAATAGGATTATGTGGTGGCTAGTGAAATTTGGGACAGCGTAACAAAACGCGGTTATTAATGAGAATCCGATCGATTAGGCCAAATTGATCTGTTGTGACCTAGTTTGCAATTAGATGTTGTCTTGCCTAGAGCCCGCCCAACGAGCTTGACGGGTGCATGTGACAGAAAACGTTAATGGTCGTAGGTATAATTTAAAATGTATTTTAGATAATCATTTCTAAATTATAATTCAAATGGTCATTTAAATAACATTTTTAACTGAATACTGTTACAAAACACCCACTACAGTATTTGGACTTTTTGTTTCCCATTGACCAAAAAGATGACTGACCTGGATGCCAAGGAAGACATTTTCCAATAGAGGGCACCAAATCAAAACGTAAATGTAATCCAGCAATTGTTAAAAGCACGGATCTCTAATTATGTAAAATGTTATTTGACTTTACATAATAAAGGAATTATCACATATGACATTCTGTTTATAGCCATACAATATCTCCATTTGATTGTAATGTGACAGCATAAAACGAGCCATACATTTCATTGTTTAGCTAGTGTGTAACGTGTGTGTATACATATATACACACTGTGTTCAGAATTATTAGGCAAATGTGTATTTTACTTGTATCTTCTCTTCTGACCAATATTTTCAGTTTAAAATTTTATATAGGACGATTGATAATTATTGTTATTCCTTATATATAATGAATAACAAAAACAGTTTTTTATTATAATTTCGGTTGATGGTAAAGAGAGAAAATCCACTTAGTTTCTGATTGCCAAATAATTGTGCTCACTGATAATCAAGTGTTTTTCTTTTATTCTACTTTGTGAAAGTCTAATATAACATTTTCTCTTTAAGTAAATTTACTTGTAGCAAAAGAAAACTGCCTAACTTAAAATTGCCTACTGGGATAGTGTTACCTTCCGGGTTTGCGTGCGTGCGTGTGTGCAGGGCGGACAAAGGGACGTCCAGGCAGGCACACGGGAGAACGGGGTTTTAATCTCACAGGACTTGCACACATT
>JABFEA020000067.1:22665093-22675990 GCA_019775915.2 Cyphomyrus plagiostoma
CCCCCCCCCCCCCCCCCCCCCCCCCCCACCCCCCCCCCCCCCCCCCCCCCCCCCCCCGCCGGGGGGGGCCCGCCCCCCCCCACCCCTGAGCCGTCAGATTCATGATTCGTGAGTTTCTCATATACTTTAGTAAACAGTCAGTTCCACCACGCAATGAACGTTCTGGCCACAGTAAAATGCAAATTTAGCACTGATCACAAGTATTTACTTGTTTACATTTTATCCATTTATCTGACTCTTGTCCAAGGCAACTTCCAATAGAGGGACAGGTTACAATTTATTGCGTGGTCCCTGGGATTTGAACCCTTGATCTTTTTTGGCAGAATGCACTACTTACTTACAAGATTACAGATTACAATTATAACGAATACATAGTGAGTCCAGTGTGACGCACAGTGTCATATAAAAATATTGCAGAGGAGTGGGACTAAGTGTTAGATATGTGGCCTGTTAGCATGTCGTATTAGCAGAGTGTGTGCAAGTGCAGAATTCCAGGGTGTGTTTGCCTTCCCTCAGAAGACGGGAGAGGTCTAGGGAGAGGGACCACAGCCGCTCGCGGGAGAAGAGCCGCCGGCACAAGTCGCGGAGCCGAGAGCGGCACGAGGATTACTACCGTGAGCGCAGTCGCGATCGCGAGAGGCACCGCGACCGGGACCGGGACCGCGAGAGGGACAGAGACCGCGAGAGGGAGTACCGCCACCGTTAGCGAAGGTGCGTACGCCGCCTGGCCCCACTATGCCTCCTTTTCTTGCTCCCTGGTGCTGCCTTCGGTGGATTCGGTAGGTACTGACCGTACAGGGTAAGCATTCGCACGGACTTCAGTGGGAAATTTGACAATGGAAACGTTTTCAGGTGGTGACTCAGCTGTAAACACCTACAAACAACTCAAGTCGAGGCAGAAACTTGTTCAGCCAAAAATAGCTTTTATTGTAGTTACTTAGGTTACCTTTGTGTTGCTGTAAGGTACACACCAAAAGGTTTGGTCCAGACAAGCTATTTTCTTGCTTGTCAGGCTTGTGGCTCACATTGTTGTATCTCGTACATTTATTCTCTTCTCTTCTGTAACCTTATGGATACTTTGGTCGGCAAATGTTTTTCCCCCCCCATTAATCTTCACATTAAGGTTGACGGAAAGATGAGTGCTTTCTAAATCCTAATCCATAAAATGTGCTGACCCATGACGGATGTTGTTTTCTTTGTGCATTAGGTATTTAAAGTCTATTTTAAAGTCTTTTTTTAAGATTACGGAAAAGTCGCGTTTATACCAGTGTGATGAGTTCTTTCTCACAATCTCAGTAGCCTCTACCATTAGCAGTATGGGTGAGAACAAATGGTCACACTTTCGCAGCCTGCAAAACTCCAAATATCTTGGAATGTTTTTCTGTGTGAACTAGTGTGTTCATCTGTAAAGGTTTCGCTGCTGTCACTGCAGCACTGTATTTGCTGTACACGTACATTAAGCCCCTCGCTGTGTACCCCTAAGTTGACTATCTCTCTTACCATGAACACAGAGCATGGTGTCTTTGGCTTCAGTTACAGTACATTTCCAGGTGGCAGTATTTTATGAACGTCCCAATGAATGCACATGAATGCTTAACTTGATATTATGTAGTACACAAACTGAATGTACTAGCAGTAGTTAGTGACACCTATATACCTGAGAGATTAAGGTTGCCCAGGACTTGTTTCACTCATTGATAGTATAATAATTGAGAGGATTTGTTTAGCCAATTTAGGATTGACCGTTGACTCAGGGGTTAGTGCTGTTTTATAACAACTGGAATACAAAACATTTTAATACAGGTGCTATGAACCAGAGGTGGGGAGCCGAGTCATAAACCGATGAAAAGACTTGAACTTGATGGGAAATCACTCGAGACTTGGACCCTATGACTTGATGTTATGGTCCCCATCTGGATTCCATAATGTTAATTTTATAATTTCTGTGTGTATTAATTCTCTGCTGTCTGCATTTTCAATTGGCTGAATGCCAAGTCTTCTGAGAGAGTTTGTTGGAAACATGCATCACTTCTACTTATACACGGATGTAAAACCTGTAAGAGGACAGTTGTAACTGGACACTTTCTTTTCACCTATCTCTGCCTATAAAGAACATATCCTATGACCTACTATGGCTGGTTTTTGCTGCATTAAAGAAAAAAAAATCTGACATAGGGATTCAAGTTGCCTGACTCAGTTTGACTTGGACTCGAGTCACAAACTTGGTGACTTGACAGCAAAAATGATGGAAAGACTTAGACTCGACTTGGACTTGAGGGCCGATGACTCGAGACTTGACTAGGACTTGCCAAGAAATAACTTGTTCCCATCCCTACTATGAAGTATTTGACCTTTAGAACTCCAGATTATTGAAATAATTGACCTATGAATGTGTTTTAATGGCTTTGATTTCAGACACTTGGGACATTGTAGCTGGTGCACACCTTGGTTTTGTTTATGGATTTTCTAAAGATTAACACCACACTCAGTCACTTTCCGATGAGTTAAAATTGTCCTTTGTCATAAAGTCGTCTTTTTATTTTTTGCAAAATCAAGACCAGTAGATCCCAGAATTGTACAACTCAATTGAATGTTTGTAGCATCCTGTTTTTTTTCCTCTCCTTTGGAAAGTTTTCTGTATTCTTCCTGGAAACGCTAACCTACATCTATACTGCTTTGTTTTCTTGACAGTCTCAGTGGTACTAATGATAACTGTCACATGTGTTTGTCTGATCTGTAGTTTCTCCTCAAAACTTTGTAGACCCTGTTTAAAAAGTGTATATGAATTGTGTATATAAATTAGTATATAATTTGGGAGTAGGCGGTTCATCTTTCAATGAAACTTTTGAACTTTTTGGTGAGTGAAAAAAGATGTGACATTCTTTAAATATTTTTTTAATTTTCCCAAATTTTGTAAATTCATGAGAATTTAACTTAAGAATTATGTCCTCCTTAACAATATATCAATTGCATAGTTTTAATGTGTAAAAAGCATTTGTCGCACAAGATAGTTTGAAGTTATGTTAGGCAAGGCAAGATTTGATTGTTTTTTGTGTTTGTAAATATCCCAGTACTTTCTGGGACTGATTTTGGGAAGATTTACATGAAGTGTATATATAATGTAACATGTATACCAGTGAAAGCAGGAGTTGATAAGCATAATCTTTTAGGTAATGTTTATAGAAGTGTAAAGTTCCTGTTCTAAATGAGAAAATTTAGCACTGTCTGTAATCTCTGGTACATCTCACTAACCAGCTTCCCTTTCTGTCCCGAAAGCAAACTGCAACCTCATGGCTAATTTGCTGTATTTTGACGTATTTGCTTCACTCTCTTGCTTTTGGCTTGTGGATGTTGGTTCTTGCTGTGTGCAGTCATGTTTAACTTTGACCTGTAGATGGGCAACTGTTACATAAGTAACATTTTGGAGGCGTCTTTCAATGGAGGCGTTGGTTTACGCTGACGTTAGTTTTGTTTGTAATACATTTTTTTAAAATAGAACTGAAAGTATTTTTCTGGTTTTAAAGATGTTAATTTTTTAAATGAGAACAGTCTTAATGTGAAACGTTCTGCGTCAAAATAGTGAGTTAGCAGGTTTCGTATTCCACGTTTTTATCAACCATGGTGGATTAAATGGAGTTGAAGTGAAATCTATCCCAGACCTAAGGGTCTCGCGAGTGTGGATGTCCAGATATGGTGTGAGACAGAAACTTCCAAGTGGCCACACAGAGAAGCACAGTGAGTGAGTGCTGTGGTGTGCTTGAGGATTCTGTACCGGAGCTCAGTGGGACTCTTCTCTTGTTACTTACACGTTAAGCATTGTGGGCTTTATCTACCTGTTTGGGAAGGTGTTTGGCTCCTGGGGTTTTTATGTTTTTTGTGGGCCTGTGAATTTACAGATGTTATCAGTATGAATGTTTTCCCATGACGTCTTTTTTTTTTTTTTTTTTTTGTCTTGTCTCCTGGCCAACCTTAAATAAAAGCTATGATTCTGTGTCACCAGGTTCTGTAATTGGCTAATTTTGCCCTTAGTGGATGGACCGTGGGCACAATTGTTTTTACATAAAAATGGAATAGACTTTAGGAAGGGTATTAATTTTTATTCCAAACTGAAATACTATTTTTGGAAATGTGGAGTCGGAACTTTCTGGAAAGTTTTTCTGACACCAAGGGCATCTCTCTTGGTTTACCTGAAACATGTTTAATGATAACTTTGCCTATTTTTATGAATGCAAAATTTATAAAATTACTTCTGGGTAGTGACATTTTTTATTTGCTTTTTATTTTGCCATGTTGGTGTCTGTTGGCCTCTTTGTCTACACTGATTGTGACTTTACATTGCCATAAGCCTAGCAGGGGGTGCTGTGCATGGTGGCAGTTTTGTATAAACTACTCCTGCACAAGTTTTGGTGATAGGGGTCCCTAATTACATAGCAGCTTCCTCAAAGGCTGATATCTGATGATATTTGTTGTGGGTTTGGAGGAGGTGTGTGTGTTTATCTGGGCTTTCCGTGTTCCGTGAGTCGGCCCCGATTTGGTCATTCCATCGGTGTGGTTAGGCAGCTGACAAACACTCTGAGAGCTACAGACTGCTTTAATGTCAACTTATGAGAATTGTAATTTTAGCAGCTCTGTGTCTTGTATCTATATATCCTAATATCCCTTTAACCCCCACCCCACGCTAAAATCCTTCAAAATTGTGTGTTTCTGCTGTGAGTGGCGAGCACTTTGTCAAGCACTGGGCTGCACCAACCAAACTCCATCCTTCATTTTGACATCTTACAGTTGGAGGGAGGATCAGGGCCTGCAGTGTCACCATGGTCGTTTGGGGACGGACCGTCACCCGCCATCTCTTCCCCGCCTTGGAGGGACCGGCCTCCACGTCCACAGCTATGACGGACGGATCAACAGATCAGCTCGGAAAGCAAAACCTGCAATTGTGATCAACCTGATCGATTTATTTTTACAATGCTTTTCTGAGTTCATTTGGTATATTATTAAAAGAAAAAAACCTGTGTGATTTGAATGTTACTGATTTCCAAAATAAGATACCTATTCTGTACACAACCTTTTTAACAGATGTTTAATTTTCTGTAGATAATTGTCTTACTGTTTTTACAGCTTTTGTGTTTTTGTGGTTTTTTTCCTCCTTCAGGTAATGTCTGTAATGTCATGGCTTTTTACGATAGACTTAGTGTTGTAATAAACTGTTTACTGGGACCGAATAATCCATATTTCTCCCAGTTTCTTTGCATCCTGCAACCGGCTTGGTCGTCTTTCCATTTGCATTAAATGTAGATGATGTCAATGAATTGAAATGCATCCCTCTGATTGGTTGGTTTGAGCCTCTAGCAATTTTTTTTTAAATAAAGTATTTTTTCACAGTAATGTGGGTAAAGAAAATTTCGTTTTAAATATGTTTTAAAGTGACTTTGTAAAAATGAGGATGACTCTCCGTGTCGGTCTGGCGTTTTGATATTCCAGTGAAATGCTTTGTGATTGGATGGGCACATTGTATTTGATTTTATTTGCTCTCAGTCTTTTTTTCCACACTTTTATGTTTGTTGGAACATATCTTATAGACATGCGTGTGTGTGTCCATGCATGTTCAGAATCATTGTCTCCGTAATTGCTGATGACGTTTGAGCTGAGCCATACATTGTACATTTTGGTGTATTTTTTAGCTAGATTAATTTCATACATGTCCTTTCCACTCATTATTGAACAGCAGAGCCTGCTTTTACAGTTGATCGGAGGCAAAACCGATACGGTAATCAAATGAACTGTATGTGGGCAGTGATTATTGTATCATTTATGCATGCTGTGTTTTCATGGTAGACTTACCACTGATGTGGTTTCAGTGCCATGTAAAAATGTCACAAAGTACAGAAAATGAGAATGGATTTAGGTTACCTCTGCTGTATTTTTTTTTTCTAAGAACAGTTTCACTGAGAAATTGTCTGAACTTTTTCACTGTGTGCCCTGGAATTACCATGTGATTGGTTTAAAGGTCTCATTAGTTGCATGTGATGCACGGGGACTCTGCACCAAGTCTTGTGTGTCCCTGTGTCAAAGTGACTTCCCGTCTCCCTGTTCAGGATGCTTGTGAGATAGAAACAGTTTTCATTGGGCTTCTGGACCCAAGGTCCTGGAAGCTTGGTGCTTTGCTCTCATGGGGTCAGAGAAAATGCTGTGTTTAAGAGGAACTGTCTTAATTCATCCACCCTGCATGTGGTTCCTGTATAAAATCTGCCATAGGTTCTGACAACTTTTACAGTCAGGTATGTTTGTTTCTGAATGGATTGATTGTTTGGTCTACAAACTGCTGAATTTAATCACTATGCTAATCTGAGTATGGCTGTGCAAATGATCCTCTGAAAATATGTTTAAAGTTTTTAAAGGATAAAAGCCACAAAGCCCATTTGTAGGCTAAGCCTCAAGCGGCTAATATTTAAAATGAAGGAAACTGCAAAGGCAGTCAGTCACTTGTGGTCTGTTTGCATAAGACTGAATGCTCTTGTTTGTTGCAGTTTGTACAGGTGTTCCAGTACATGTTGGTTGAGTCATTTATTTTTTCCTGTTTTTTGACAGTGGCACCCAGGTAAGTGAGTTTTAGCTTTAGAAATTCATACTGATACATTTTTTTGGATCTAATCAAAACGATTGTTCTTATCTTTTGTTTGAGGGCTTCTGAACATATTACATAAATTTCACAAATATTTTCTGAAGCCCCCAGGACCAAGATTTTACTCCATAATTTCTCTTCCAAAGCATCACTTTGCTAACCACCTAAGTGATGCGAAGCTGTAATGGCAGAGTTGCGACTCCTTTGCTCTTTCAGGCTCCCCAGAGCGTGCAGACCGGCGAGAGGTACGTCCCACCGCAACCCCTCTGAAAATGAGACCCGGTTGGTTGTTACCATCCAGATAAGTCAAACCCGAAAGTTTAACTAATCATGTTGTGCAGGATTTAAATCAAGCCTGATAGCTGCACATTAATCGGCTGATCTTTGCATGTTATGTAAATTTCATCTCCATAATATGGAGCATGGAAATCAGTTCGATTTTCTGGTTTAGGTTTATGTAAAGAATCTTAATCATAAGTGAATTTTAGTCCTTAAGCCTAATTAAATAAATTTGAGTAATGGGTCTTATACAATTTGGAAGACTGCGTTTCAACGAACTTTAAAAACTTTACTTGGGAGAGTTGTAACTACTTTCCTTCCAAAGTAATTGTTACTTTTTGTAGTGTTGCAGTCCTGAAGTACTGTGTGGGCTATAAAAACCCATTAATAAAGTAACGTTTTTCCCATCAAATTGTGTTCTGTGCGTGCTTCAAAACATTGCTCGGGAAAAAGCGCCGTAGCAAAACGTGTCCTTCCGTACCGTTTTCCCCCTCCATGAACAATTATTTTGAGCAAACGAACGAGATCCCCTCACTTCCGCCATCCAGTGGTGTGATACAGTAAGTTGCGTGTACCGACATCTGTGGAATATAGACATTAAATATAAAACTCAATGAAATGTAAACTTTGTACGGGAACTATACATTTTAAAAATATGAGTTACATAAAAGTAAATGTCCCCTCTGGGTTAATACGATATACTGTATCTTAAAAAGAAAAACGTTTTGTAGTTGCTGTTTGATTAAATATAAAGGAACCGTCCCAGAACAAAAAAAGTGTATGAACCTCCAAAAAAAAAAACGATTCAATGGGAAAGTTTTGGATAAAAAGCATCTTTAGAATAAATCTAACTTCCCATGTTTCTTCATAGCTGCAAACCTTTATCGACACGGTAATGGTGGTCTGCAAACACTAGATGACGCAAACATTACTTATAGACTTAAGCCAATTACTTGCAGACATATAATTCTTGAATAACTTGAAGGAAAATTGAGTTCTGTGTTTAATGACATGTTTCTGACAATAACAAAACCCAAATAATTCTAATGCTGAGAGATATCTGCTGCCATAGGTTGTCGTTTTACATAACGTGTGTTGTTATATACTAGACGTTTGGGATGCTTTTTGTCGTTAAATATCGTTCACACCCTAGAAAATCATTGTTGTTATTCTCCTTGGCTTTCAGAAGTGAAAGGTTAATCGGTGGCTTTAGGACACATGATCTGTGAATCCTGATTTAATAGTTAACGCCGATGCGAACTGTATTTGTCTGCTGTGACACAGAAATCCAAGCCTTAAAAAAACAGATATACAAAGATCGTCGTATTATTTTTCGGTTCTTGTGACATCTCCCAGTATAGAATAAAGAATATAATAAGCCAGATCCAAAAAATATATACAATAACTGTTTATTTCCTCCACATGGCACACGGGAAAAGGGCAGTAGAAACTTTACGTTTGTTAATCAACTTGCGTTTATTTTCTAATGTCTACCCAGATTTGTCTTGGTTAAACCGATTCCAAATACAATTGCACGTCTTACACGTGATGGATTAAAAATGCCATGACGTTTAATCAGAATATCTAGGCAAACAGTAACAACCCAAACTTTTCAAATACAGCACGACCCGGATGCGATTGCCGGGCTGCGCCTGATGGCGGAGGGAGGCCCGCTGCTGGGTTGCACCGTGCGATCTGGCCGCTGCAGCAGCGGGGCACCGCTGGCTTGCCTCCTGCTTGTTTTTTCCTTTCTTTTACAAGTATTTTGGTGCACTTTAATGCCACAATAGTCAGACTAAGAAGGCCAGAGGAATCCATAGTCCGTGTATTTTGGTTGTGTAAAATCCCTCAGAGTTTGTTGTGTTTTTTCGGAGTTTGGTCACCAGGCAGAGGGATTTAATCAGCCCGGGAGTCTGCGTATAACCGCGCGTTTCTTTTACGCCGCTTTTGCGGTTCTTCAGTAAGTATTTATTGATTGTTTTGCATGAATGATACATTGACGTGTGATGTTTCCTAAGCACATAGTTTGTTAATACAAGGTGGGCTTTTGCCGTTTCATGAAAACTTAGTGTGACTATTTGTAACAAAAAGTGATTTTTTTCCCCCCCATTTTTTTTCTTGCATCGTTTTGTGTCTTTTTTCAGTCATGTGGAAAGTACTTGTGCATTTAAATGCAAGGCGCCAGTACTTAAATGGCAGGATTCTGTTACTTTAAAAAATAACTGAACTGTAAGTAATTGGATAGGAATTTCGTTTGTTTGCGTCCCTGTTATTTTCATGACGATCAACAGCGCCTTGTGTTAAACTGGTTAACAAGGCAAAACGTTTCAGCAGTGCACACTGACTTTATATCTTTCCTACGTCATATATCGGTTCTTGGAGAACAAAAGGTGTTTATTAAAATTTTCGTACGAATCCGATAAGTGGATAGCAGCTATTCTATCGTTACTGTATCTTCGCAGAGAAATGCGAATCTTCCCAAAACAAACTCCGTCACTGGTTCATACGCATTACACACATCGTAGGAAACGCACAAATACAAAAACGATTAAACGCATTAATGTATAAACGCTCTGCAGACACCTCCATGCCTTTTAAATCTGTTAGTTTCCCCCCATCGAGTTGAGTTTAAGGTGAGACGTTTCGGTTTTCTGCATTTTTAAATGTTCATTTTGCTTTCACGTCAGGATATAGATATTGATTTACACATTTGGAGTCATGGCTCTAAACCAACAAAATATCCTCATTGATAACTGGCCATAACAGCGGACGACTAGCTAAAGCTGTAAAGTTTTAAAACTGGAATAAAATATCGCCGTTTAATTGCGTCACTTACCAGTTTTGGTTAAACCCGTTAACAGGGTTATGACTGAGGTTGAAATTACGGCGAGGGGGATTAGGTGCATAATTTGGCATAATTATGAGACCTGTATCGGCCAGTGGGGAGAGCATCCTCGGTCGTGGGTATTAATGGTTTTGGAGGCCTGATCTTTCAGTGCCTGCAGGAAATTGATAGCTTTGAATTCCTCTCGAACCTTCCTTGAAATCGACTTTATAACTTCATTCCATTAGTTTTGACTGTCCAGTCGTGTTTACAGAAACTCATTTTGCCGTGTAGACAGGAGTGTCACTAAAGATTCATGAAAAAGGGGTCTAAGTTCTTATTCTGGGGTCTGTCTTAATGGAGCAATAATGAAACGTGCTATTTAAGCTAATTAGTGTGCATTCACTTGGGGTCGCTAATGCTCCCCTAAAACAGCCCCAGTGACACCCCTGCACTTCACCAAAAATCCACATTTAACTTAATTGATTTTTTGCTTGAAACGTTCTGTTGGGAGTGTAATCCCCTCAGTAGTGCATTTTCTTGACTGTGTGCGCTACATGTGGATAGTCTGTCAGCTGTTATTGTTCTTTGCATCGCTTGGCGGACCTTGATGCACCCGCTTTGAACCACACAGACCAAATTTGCAGCCCAGGCCGATTTTTCTGCATCTCTGTCGTCGCCTGTCTTTCAGATTCTGGGTGACGTCGATGTGCTCTGCAGTCCCCATGATGCTGGGCCATCGAGGCCTGAACCTCTCCTCTTTCTCAGCAGACCTGCGAGGAGCAGTCAGTGTGTCACCATGATGTTATGAAAGTCCAGGAGCTGGAGAGGGAACCAGGGACGCCGATGGCTGGAAGTAGGTGGATGACCTGGGCGAAGTGCTGCTTTGTTTCCCGATGACTCATGACTCATGCCACTCCAATGCAGTAGCCCAGGGCTATTTGCTCGTTTTTGCATTTCGCTAATTTATTAATCTCACCCTTAATGCAATTCTTATTTTTACAGAAGTCTGATGGTCTTCTGAAGAAGCATGGGCAGCGGCTGTAGCTGTAGAGACAAAGATCCAATCCCAGATAACCATCAAAACAAGTTTAAGGTGGGGGGGGGGGGGGGGGGGGGGGGGGGGGGGGGGGGGGGGGGGGGGGGGGGGGGGGGGGGGGGGGGTGGGGGGG
>JABFEA020000067.1:22676090-22686230 GCA_019775915.2 Cyphomyrus plagiostoma
CAGATAACCAACAAAACAATTTTAAGGTACCCCCCCCCCCCGCCCCATTTCAGAACATCTGTGTACAGTTAATGTTCATGTATTCAGTGTATGCATTGGAGGAGTTATGAATGTGGAAGGCTTTATGTACAGAAGAGGTATGTGTATGTAGCATGTTTGCCGCTGTGCTGGGGGGTTTTGGTGCCACGGCCGTGTCTCATCGCCTTGTGCTTCCCCGTCTCCGCAGGTCGTCAATGTGGACGACGATGGTAACGAGCTGGGGTCGGGCGTCATGGAGCTGACCGAAGGGGAGCTGGTGCTGCACACACGCAGGCGTTACACGGTCCGCTGGCCCTACCTGTGCCTGCGTCGCTACGGATACGACTCCAACCTCTTCTCCTTCGAGAGCGGCCGCCACTGTCAGACGGGCCAAGGTACCGTCCAGGAGCTTGCACACATCTGTGTCGAACCGAAATCTGGCACATTTCAAATGGAAGAGGTGGTTCGCGTGAACCCCTCTCAAAGATTCAGACAGTGCTCCTTACAGTAATGAGCTGGGGTGAAAAATGGATTTGAAAGCCACGATGGCTGCATGTCACTGGTTGATGTAACAGTGGTGAGTGGGCTAATCCAGTGTTTCTCAACCTTGGGGGACCACCTGAGAGTCCACAAGTACCTACCCCAGGAATTTGGTGGTCTTGGTATGTTCTGGTCAGCTGCGAGCAAAAATCTGTACCGTCTGGTTGTCCCTGTGGGTTTGGAGACTGCGCTTCTTTCATCAGTAGGTCGCTCTGTGGTTGTGGCTGACGCCCGCCTGCTTTGTGCTTGCAGGCATATTCGCCTTTAAGTGCGTGCGGGCGGAGGAGATCTTCAACATGCTTCAGGACATCATGCACAACAACCGAATCAGCGTGGTGGAGGAGGCGGTGCAGGAGGAGACTGGGCCTATGCCCATACCCACAAGTAAGACTGGGATGCACTTTACTGCTCATGCTTGTATGAATTTATGCTCCTTTGCACTGCAAATCTACTCTAAAACTAGTATAAACACCAGTGCGATTACTATGCAGATGCTTCTCATTGTACGATATTTCAGTTTTGCAATTGTGTGCGAGGGATACACCTTCAGGCGTCATCAAACTTTGAATCTTGATCTGTTCCTGGAGTAGCAATACGTCGTACGATACTTTCTACTGATGCCGGGCAATGGCAGCATCCACCCAGCCACATCTACAGTCTCTGTAATGATCGCCGGTGTAAACATCTCATACAGTGCGTCACGCCTACTAAATGCCCAAATCTCTGTCTCACCGTATTCATATCTGACGCAATATTTCCATCAGAATGTAACCTCACCGCATGTAGAGGAGCATCCTTCTTCCTGAAACACTTAACAGTAACAGTTACGCTCTCAACACATTGTCTGTGCTCCTTATGCCATCATGGCCTGATGGACAGTTTTTGGATCAGGTGAGAAGGCAGGAAGACTTCTGCACTCTGGCGATCCCCACTCTTTTCTCTCTGCTTCAGGCTATCTTCTGCCATTGGAGGCCAATGGGGCTCCACTGTGCCCATCGCTGGAAGGAGATGCGTCGCGTCCATCCAGCCGACACTCGTCTGCCCGGTTGCCGTCAGTAGGGACAGAGTCCACACACCCTCTGCTGGTCACTGATGAGACAGTAGGTCCCCAGAGCTTTGTTAATAGCGTCTAGTTCTCAAAAAAAAATTTGAGGACAGCTGTACTAATTTTAAGGCAGAACAGTTTTCATTGGTCATCTCAGTGCGAGTATGCACTTTGACCAGCATTATTTAGTATTAACTGAGCTGTTAGGGTACAGTTAACTTGTTGAGTAAATGATTTGTGTTTCTGGTAATGATGCTCAGTACTTAACAGAGCCATCTAGTGGTGATTTTTGTAAGATTATAAAATTGACATGCTAAGCGATTAGCTTTGGTGATCCACACTTCCCCAGGTCCACACGTATGTGAATACCTCTGTGGTTCAGCAAGAGGATTGTGAGGCAAGTGGCCTCCACCCGCCAGTGGAGCTCAGGATGTCTGACCCAGAGCCCCAGGTGCTCTTGGACCACAGCGGGGTGAAGTTTACACTTGGGCCCACACCTGTCCAGAGGCAGCAGATGGCCAAGAAAAAGCAACCGAACTCTGCAGAAGTGGACCAGGGAAGGAATATTCAGCTCTGCAGTGGTCTAGCAGATGAATCGGACAGTGATAAGCCGAAGCAGTTCTCAGGATCTCCTGGGTCTTCAGAGGATCACCGGAAAGGGACAGTCCCTCTGATTCAAAGCAGCCATTTGCTTGGCTCCATTTCTGATGACGCTGGCAGCAAGTGGATTGCTCCGAGCTCAGAACCATCCCCTTCTCTGGCACCTATCTGGGTACGCCGTAAGCCTTGCTCAGAAGAACCACCAAAGACGCCATGCCTCAATGGTCACCCCACAGCCCCCCAGACGGACCCATCGCGCTGCTACGTCAACACAGAGAGTGCCCTGAGGCCACACGCGTGGCCTGAACCTGATCGTTCCCCTCCCTCCATGTTCAGATTCGATCTCCGCTGGCCCGGCTTGGACCCTCACCGGCAGCTCCACTACATCGAGCTGGAGATGGAGAGGGGATCAGGCTCCAGCAGCCCCCACACTCCCTGCACCCCCACCCCGCCCCTGGCACCACCAGCGACCCGTCGCACAGAACTTTACGCCGTCATCGACGTGGAGCGAACGGTCGCCATGTCCAACCTTCAGAAAGCGATGCCGCGAGAGGATGGAGCTTCTAGGAAGACACGGCATAACAGTAATGAGCTACCTGTGTGACTCACCCAGAATTGTAGTCAAACCATGAAGAGCGCCTCCTACAGGGCAGCTGGGGAACATCTCCTCATAGTGGGCTTTCCAGAGGATGAACAGTCACGACCCCTTAAACTTGGATGAATTATGTTTGTACTGTGTATTTAGCCAAGGGAGATGGTCCAGGAACTTCATCCATTGTCATTTTCCTTCCTATGGGAATCTGCTACCATTTACCATTGAACACTAATGTTCGTCTGGGCTTTCGATCGCGTCAGGCTGAACTTGAGGTTGGAGAAGGGGGCTTTGTTGGTCACATAGCACGAATCGGTGATGGCTGACCCATCGTTTTCCGTTTTATGTCAAATTTCAGTATCTGAATACTCTGCGGTTTTAAGTTTGAAATTGTCAGATTTTACAAGTTCAGAATGTAGTAGTTCTGCTACATTTGGAGCTCAGCTGGTTGTACTTGAAGTACTTTAATTAGGCGGCATATTTTCATGCCCTTTGCTTGCAAGCTGGTAGTAAGTTATTTTTTACTAAAGGATTGTAACTTTACAAAACTGCTTGCTTATTATGATGCATTTTATTCTCATTAGAAATTCATAATAAATATGAAACGATAAAATATATGATGCTGCACGTTTTCATTTGGTATTCATATCTGCATCTTTCTTTTAACATTAAAGATTTTCCTACTCTTTATAGGAATTGTGTAAATTATGGAATATTATTTTTGACCGGAAATGAAAATGAAATTTTCCGGAATGCTTCTCACCTGTTTTGTGTGAAATTCTAAAATGGCTCGCTTTGAATATGACTGGAAATACCCCCAGACCACACCAGTTTGGAGGAAAATAATGATTTGATTTTGGAATGAAATAAGAATGGAAAAAAAATCCTAGTTCATTTACATTTTTGCGTTTATTAATAATAATAATAACCAGAACCAAAATCAGTCTTCAGCCATTTTTTTTACTCTCTGGGTCATCTAAATTTCTACGTTTCTAATTATGTTTAATTAAATGGCATTTTTAAAATGGGGGGAAAAAATGTGTATGCTTTGCAATAACTAATTGTTTTACCCTTGCTGTTGTTACCTGAGCCTTATTTCAGTACCATGTTTACAATACCAGAAATATACCACAGTCCTGTAGCCGTGTCGTCATGCATAGGGAGTAGCATGTGGCGGTAGCACAGGGTTTAATCCAGTTAGAATAACTGATGACAAACTGGTTAAACCTGTGACAGCATTAGAGCTGCCACGATTGGTCAGTGTAGACGATGACATCAACGCTGAAAATAATGTTAATGGCGTACTGCAACGATAGCCCAACGGACGAGCACCTGAATAGGCAAAGAAGCACAAGTCTTGCCTTTTTGTGTTTATGAAATTACTATTAGTATGGAAAGTTTTTAATGTCTTTTATAATTCTAACTGCTAAATACACCAATTATTACAGTTGTCTGGCTGCTACCTTAGGATTTCCATTGAATAAGTGTTTGAGAAAATATGGGCTTACTCTGTTGATTGACGATACCAGTGTGTGTTCATGTGCGTTGGGCTTGTTGGGACACGAAATAATAATAAAAAAAATTAACTGAAATAAAAATGAAAACTACCAAAAGCATGTCAGTCTTTAAAAGATGTGGCTGCTGAGCTGTCCTCCTCTTCACTGTGACTTCAGTGTTTATCGCTTCCATGATTTACCAAACAGTAGCATGTGCTGTGCTCCGCTATCGGAATTTAATAAACATAAAGATATGCTGAATGTATACAGAAGACTAACTTTTTGGGCATCACAATACACTGTGTTTTTAGCGTGCCACTAATCTGCTTATCGAATTGTGGGCGTAACTAAAGTCCGTATGAAGCTAAAAAGCTGGCATCTGTTATCTAAAGCCCTGTAATGACATAATTTAATTTTGTCAACAAACTAACTTAAATGGAGGAAAATTAGTAGTTTAGATTAATTGACCAATCGATAAAATAGTCGATAGATTAATCGATAAAAAAATGGTCTTTAGAGGCAGCCTTAGACTGCATGTGATAATCCAAGGTTTTGAAGTCAGTCCCTGTTAGAATGAGCTCTTGCCTTGTTTTTGTTAAAACTGCTGCAGATCTGGGTACTGGAGAGCTGTTGTTCTAACCTATCCTTGCTGTAAGCTCCAGATCATATCAACAATATAAAAATTGTGTTTAACAAATGAGAATCTTCAGCTGGGGTCCCCACAAAGGTAGTCAGGATATTCACTGTCTCATTCAAAGGCATCATTTAGTTATAGTCGTATAGCTGTAGTGGTGTTTTAAATAGTGGATACAACAGTAATTGCCCTGTCCAGGATTTTAGAAACACACAAGCTTGTTGACTTATTAAAGGAAAGTTTCGGGATTGGTTCTTCATTTTTTTATTCATTTACCTATAGATAACTGTTGAGATTTCCCCTTTACCATTCTGGAGGACAACAAACAATCCATCCTGAAGGTTGAAAATTGAATGCTTAAAATTTTATACTAAATTAAAAAAAACGAGTTTTTTTTTTTTCCGTTAATGACCTGATAAGGTATTTGCTTTGTTGGACACCAGTAGGGCACAGTGACCTCTCCTAGTTTGCTTTGTGACGCCCCAAAGTGGGGCGAGATAATGAGAAAGTTCATTTTTAGCACTGGTCAGAAATATCATAGCATGAAGTCAATATAATGGTTGATTTGGATTTTTTTAATTTTAAAAAATTTCTTTAATGAAAATTGTATGAGTTTAGATTTACATTATCCATTATCATTACCTCCCCCAAAAAACACACACTATTGCCCACAAGGAGTTAAGCCCTTCAGTTGATGTGCAGATTGCAGTTGCCCCGATAAAAGGAGCAGCATGACCTGGACGTGGATCCCAGCCCAGCCCCCCAACCATGCTAAGGACAAGCTGGTATACAGGTAGGTGGAGAAGCACCCAGCCAGGCAGACAGACCCGCAGCATGAAGAGGACAATCACCGCCTTACTGTGCCTCGCATTGGTGGCCCATGGGGCAATTAGGTGAGATCTCCATTCAGCTGACCCGTTTACCTCTGATTGGTTGTGTGACGGGCTCCAAACTGTCATTGATATCAGTTCCTTTTACAGTGTTTCACATCATTGTGGTGGACAGAGTTGTCTTTGTTTCTCGATTTAGGTTGCCTTGTACTTAAAGCTTAATATACTCCCTTCATGTGTGCTAATATTACGTGTAACTCTTAGTGGTAGCTTTCTTTGAATTTTGTTTGTATAATCAGACAGACACAAAACCAAATACATCAGGAAAATGTCACCCACGGGTCTAAAAGATACTAGAGTCAGTATTTGTTCATCTGTTTCTATTATTTCTGTTCACATTATATGAGTAGCCTACTTGAAGTAATAAGCTCCGGTATTTACAGTGAAACCACAGTAGACCTGGAGACTAACAAATGTATTCAGTCAGCTTATTATGTGAGGCGTCAATATGTTTCCCGAGCAAGGGTGTAGATTTGGGCAAAGATGTTAGGGACATGTCACTACCACTATTGTGGGAGTACCATGTGGGTTTAGGGAGGAGCAGGAGGTTCAGAAATGATTAGGTCCCTGCTGATGTTGAACCCAAACCCTAGACTCGTAATGTTCTTATGTTCTTTACTTCTGGTCATTGAATAGTTATTAGGTTATTGCTTTGTTAGAAGTTGGTGTGTAGCTCTTGCTCGAATACTGCTTACAATTGTACCTGACCATTCACTGGAAGCTCAGCATGTTTGTAATGTGCTGTTGGTCTCACTCATACGTTATGTTGGACATAAATGTCTGCCAGATGAAGGTAATCGTGTGCAGCCAGGGCCGTGTTAAGGCTGCACTTTCATCACGCCATGCAATAAGTCTTGGCTTCGTCCCAGGGTCCCGCTCAGACGCTTTACAACTTTGCGTGCTGAGCTGCGCTCTGCCAAGAAACTGGCAACCTTCCTGCAAGACCACCGGGCCGACATCTTTGCCCGCAAGTACGCCCACTGCTTCCCCCAGGGCCACAGTCCCCGGCCGCATCACGGCATCGAGAAGCTGTACAACTTCATGGACGTAAGTGCAGGTTGGCCGGAGTATTGCTGTTAGTATCTGTGCAATATTACTTTGCTTAAACCTTCATTAAATTACTCTGTACCACATCCCGAGGTCTCTTGCATAGTATTTTTATTTTTTCTTTATTTGAATATTTTTATATATGGCAGATATGTCGATTTTATAACCTTATCTATTAAACCATTAAACCATTAACCATTAAAAGGAGCCAAGAATTTAGTTGTGTAGACACCGCACTTATGAAACTGTGTGAATCTTGAATCTGCAGTTTTCATTGCACTTTTGTGTACTGCTGCTTGGAGAGGTTGAAAGTTCAGGTCCAGAAAGCAGAAATCAAGACCAAGGTTTTGTTTCAACCAACCGTTTGAGTACTCTGTGGTTCTTTATACTCAACTGGTTAGTGGAAACAAAACCTGGGTCTGGATTTGTGCTTTCTGGACCTGAACTTTCCACTGCTTGCTTTTTGATGAATTGATGTGTGCTTTGTTCTTTGATGACTGATATGCTACACATTGAAGGCCCAGTACTATGGGGAAATCGGCCTGGGCAGCCCAAAACAGAACTTCACCGTGGTGTTCGACACGGGCTCCGCGGACCTCTGGGTGCCGTCGTCGTACTGTGTGAGCCAGGCCTGCGGTAAGCAGACGTCTGCTAATCATAACTCTTTGGATAAAGGCGGCTCAGCAGCTTCTTAATTCTGCCCTCAGGCAGTGGGGATACTAAACAGCTGATCAGGCTATCAGTATGGACAAGTTGCACATTTTCATTTTATTTTAATTTTATGATTTTAAAAAATATTTGTACTACTTTTTACATGTATTTTCTTTATATAATTATATTATTTATTATAAGAAGCACTGAAGCATTTCATCAGCAGCACTACTGCTGTTTGCTGTGCATTTTCTAAATATATTTTGATTTGATTCAGCCTAAGAATGGCTACATTGTTAAAGCATTGAGCATTGTTAAATTGTTAATTGTTAAATGTCTCTACTTGTCCGGACTCAGGGCCAATGTTGAGGTTCCCTTGCAGGTACCCATCACCGTTTTAAGGCCTTCGAGTCCAGCTCCTACCAGCATGATGGCAGAGTGTTTTCCATCCATTACGGCTCTGGGCACCTGTTAGGAGTCATGGCAAAAGATGTCCTACAGGTACCGTACACCTGGGAGACCCTTGACCATCTCTAGACCATCATAGCAAACCAAGGGTCTCTGATAAAGCAAAACTGGCCAGTACATCCTGTTCTGTGTGAATGTCAACTAAAGGTCAGGAGGAAGGTCGGTACTGCAGAGACAATGAATTCTCTAATCTGGCCCAATAACAATCGACCCAAGAGGAAAGATTTTCCATGTCTCCTTTCTCAGTATATCTGTGGAACCTTGTTTGAGGTTTAATGCTGAATTGCCTGCTGGCTTAAGGAGCATCAGAATGAAAGATCACATCCAGTGCTTGAAGTGGGAAAAAATAAGTGCAGGAACTCTAATTTTCCAACATTTGACATTTGTGCGGTGAAAAAAAAATCAAGTCTTTAGGATACAGAAGTTCTGGAACTGTGTTCCAGCCCACTTCAAGCACTGAGCACATCCACTCCGTCTCCTTGGGTGAGCTTTGTAATGTTGATGTTTGCTGCAGGTTGGAGGCATATCTGTGAAGAACCAGCAGTTTGGGGAGTCAGTGTATGAACCCGGCTTTGCATTTGTCCTGGGACGGTTTGATGGTGTTCTGGGCCTGGGCTACCCCAGCCTAGCTGAAGAGGCTGGCGCCCCTGTTTTCGACAGCCTGATGTCCCAGAATAAAGTGGACAAGCCCATCTTTTCCTTCTACCTCAGCAGGTGGGCTGTAATTTAGCTGCCAGCATCAGCACAAGCCTTAACAGCTCACTGCGGGGCTGCCCTATGTAGATGAACGGTGGTTCTGTGCAGGAAGAAAAACATGGCAGATGTTGAAGGAGAGCTTCTGTTGGGGAGTATCGATGAGTCCTTATTTACTGGCCCCCTCCACTGGGTTCCGGTCACAGAGAAGGCTTACTGGCAGATAAAGATGGACAAGTAAGTCTGCTTTGGGTAGGTACATGGTATGAAACATGAGTGAGAATGGTGCATCTCAGCACGCAATGCAACTCAATGTTAGCGCCATCTTCTCTCCGAGGACTGCACAAAGATATCACTTCTGCTCAGAAGTGGAAATGCATTTGAATGACGTAGAATATACAATTATGGGGTCTATTGCTATAGATTATGCAACCCCTTGAATGTATACAGATCCTCCTCAACTTATGATGGGGTTATGTTCCGATGAACCCATCATAAGTCAAATATGAATATGATACTAGTGACTATACGATACGTTGTTAAACAGAGTATGAGATGTATGTATGCTCACAATGTTTATAGAGACCGGAAGCACGGCTGCATAGAAGTCACCATCACCTGGCATGAGTAGAAAATATTGTACGGCATATTGGTAGCTTGGGAAAAAGATCAAAACTCAGTTTGGTCTGATGACTACTGAGTGTGGATTGCTATCGCACCATCGGAAAGTCGAAATATCATAAGTCGACCCATTGTAAAGCGAGGAGCATCTGTACTTGGATGGTGATTGGATGTGCATGACTTAAAGCATGCATATCTGTGAATTCCTCTACTAAGCTATTCATTGAATGCTCTTGTGTTGCACTTACTGGTCCTTGTACTTCTATTACGTTCTTTCTTAATAGTTAGCTGTTCCGAAACTGCTTACACTTGTGCCTGGGCATTCTCTAGAAGCTCACCCTAGTTGCACTTATGCCTAATCGCCTCCTTAACGATGTTTGTATTGTGTGATTTGCCTCTTTCTATATTGCGTTGGAGAAAAGCATCTGGTAAATATGCAGATACAAACATAAATGTGGCTCTGGCTCAGTGTGAAGGTGCAGGGGGCAGTGACGTTCTGTGCCCAGGGCTGCCAGGCCATCGTGGACACGGGCACCTCTTTGATTAGTGGCCCCACACGAGACATCAAACTCCTCCAGGAACACATCGGGGCCACACGCAGCACGCTGGGCGAGGTGAGGCACCTGTCTTGGGTACCTGTCAGTGATAGCATAGCCTCTTCTCTCCTATCCCCACCAAAACTCCTTTCTCATTGATGAGTCACTCAAGAACTCTGCACTCTATCATCCTGCTGTTCTCATCCAGGCTAAGGGTCTTCGCATGTGTGTGTATATATATATATATACACTCACCTAAAGGATTATTAGGAACACCTGTTCAATTTCTCATTAATGCAATTATCTAAT
>JABFEA020000067.1:22696844-22708274 GCA_019775915.2 Cyphomyrus plagiostoma
CCCCCCCCCCCCCCCCCCCCCCCCCCCCCCCCCCCCCCCCCCCCCCCCCCCCCCCCCCCCCCCCCCCCCCCTGTGCCACGTAACCAGGGATCTGTCGCTTTCCACCCAGACCAAATCCCAGACAGACCAAAAAATAACAAGGACACAAATAAAAAATAAATGAACTGGAAGATCTATAATAGAATGGGTCAAGGTAAAATTACTGTGCGCATAGGTTGAAAGCTTGCAGGGATAGTGGACAGTGGAAGTCACCCCACAAAAAGCATGTTCCTGCCATTTCTGAAGTAAAAACATGCACACAATTAGAAATGCGAGCTGTCTCTGTTACTTCTAAACGGCAGCCAGTTTCAGGTCAAGATGAAGACAACGATTTCTCCGAACAGCGAATAGCTCCAGAGTTCCGGTTAGCATGTAAATATACAACCTGCACATGGCATTCACAGGGACTAATTAAGTGGGCATTAAGTGAATGTTTTGAACAATACACATCATCCCTACACCAACAGCACATGCCTGCAGAGAGCAGGGTTCTCCCCATTGTTAGAACTGCTTTTCCCTTCCCTGCATAATCTAGAACAGCTTTATTCCGCTCCACTCCTGAGCCGACAGATCCTGCGACGCTGCACGTCTGCCTTTCACCAAGGTCGGTGATTAATGGGCGCTGTAAACACACTTCCACCAGGGCCAGTGACGCAGGCGCTGCAGCCAAGAGTCAAACGGAAAAGCATCTTTGCCCTCCCTTGGGAAGCTCGCTTGTGCGATTTAATTGCTTTCCGAGGTGTCAGACGGCCATCGGCTCTTCGTGGGAACTCCCCAGCGATGCCCGATTACTTCATATAACCACATTACTGTGAGGTACAACACAGTGAAAATTTAAATGATAGTACTGAAGTGTCAGCAAACAATTTCTGTGAACGCTGTGAACTCCCCATGATTCTGTCGTTAGCTGTGTGATGTCTGCGTTTCAGTTCTGAGATGTGATTTTAGGTTTCCCTGGCATGTCCCACAGGACTTCCCTCCCCTGTGAAGGTCACAGGGGTTTCCCCACCAGTCACAGAAACACATGGGGTAATTATGTCAGCCTCCAAGTTCCCCAAGAATAAATAAACGCACAAGGCTGAGGTCAATTTGCCCCTCCAGGGCTAGTTTCAGCTGATTTCATTGAGAAACCTGCCTTCGTTTAAAACGGTGCTGGGTCAAGAAACGTTAGCTTTGTGACGCCACAAGCACCCGACTCTTACAGACGCTGGCAGACGACCAGACGTATATCCAGCCTCCTTATTTGAGTCCCTCCCATAGATGTACCATAGCAAAAACATAAAAATGTAACAATCCATATAGAAACTGCCATTTTGAGATATACAAGTCAATGTATCTTTGTTTAAATTTTACTGTTTACCAGAAAACTAGATTGTTTCAGACACATAAGACAAAATTTAATAATAAAAATCTGACTATGTCTATATAATTTGAGGATTATATTTTTAAATGGCAGATAATTTCAGGCCCTGTCTACTCCAGTGATGATATCAAGATCATGCAATTTATTCAGTCTTAGACAATAAGGTCTGTGATCTATTCATTAAGAAAATTATCACCTTTTCCTGTCAACAACTGCAAGGAGGAAACCCACTCCCACACAGTGTTACTGATGCCAGATGAAACACAGATTTCAGTAACACTCACACTGATGCTCCGAATGTAGTGTGTAGTTTTTTTTTAATCTTTGAAATGGATTTAAATGAAGTGATAGGTGATACTATAGACAACTGACACCTTTGAATTCAACACAGTCTTACACACATCTGCCAAGAAGAGAGACAGAGTATTACTTATTCATCATGTGTGTGTGACAGGTCGGCCAAATCTCACGTCCCGTGGGAAATATCCGAGTGTTGTTAAACGTAGGAAAGCACACTGTTGCCGTGATTTCCCCAGGCAGACCACAATGCGATCATTAATCCACATGTGTTACCCAGAATGCGAGCAGACATGGGGGCTCTGCTCAACACTGAAGAGAGAAATGCACCCAAAGCTATAAAGTGGCCATTCCAGTTCCCACAAGGATACGACCATCTTCTGGCCAGTCGCGTCTTCATGACATGCAAATAACTGAAAGCAGGGCATGGAGAAAACTAAATCATAAAATCTATTTTGAAAATATACAACTAATAAAAAAAAATGTTACATGTCCTTGAAACTGCATTACACTGCTTTAAATATAGGCTCCTGCAAAAGTTTATTGTATTCAAAGATAAAAAAATATTTTTCCTCTGAATACTTACATTTCTAATACTTCTAACACAACTGAAGTTGGTGTATTATTACAGCAGGCAACACGGACACAAGACAGGCGGTAGGGTTGGGCTGGTTGGAAAGATTCTTGGAAAAAGCAGGAGATTTTTCACTTCTACAGATAAGACAGCCTGCCACTGCTGATTAATACCGATTACCATTATTGTCAAAGCAGCACGTTCTACGTTGCACGCCAAATGCATTCAAGCGAACCCTATTACTGAAATTGCACACAGATGTGAAGCAGCAGCAGACATGCAGAAGGTTCGCTTTCTCATGGGGGTCTGCACACCTACCAGGAAGAAACAGAAGAAGGAAACGTATCTGCTCGTTTTACCGCAAGAACAAACACGGCGCCAGTTTTGGATGTATTTTTCTGCAATTTACCATTTACAAAGGACTTTGTGTCCTCCGTTTAAAAACTAAATCAGATACATGAAATGTAGTAGTGGGGTATAATTAATCCAGCCTTCAGGTAGAAAAAAGTCAGATCATACATTTGCTGTAATTACCTAACAGTCTGTAGACTCTGCATTACATCAAGCTGCATTCATAGGCAGAACGTCACATTCAGAGCAATCCAAACATCTCCTTTATATCCATTTCCCTAGCAGATTACATCTTGTATAGAGGCACAAAATGTTCCTCTAAAGCTCTCCCCCAAGACCCCCATAAGAAGCCGCTATAGCCACCTTCCTGTCCTTTCAGGTCATATAAATACACTTTGACCGCCCCAGGCTAGACCCCTGCCGCATGTGCCGTGTCCCGCGTGAGCCATGAGCTCCCCGTTTATCTTATCTTTCTCTGGAGATGGTGACAGGCACAGAGCTGCCGCAGCTGGCCCAGAGTCTCACAGCGAAGCCCAGCACTTCCTCCCCCATTGCCTGCTCTAATCAGCTTCATGTACCAAAACAAATATGGCCGCTTTGTTTACACTGTCCAGTCCCATCCTATTCCTATGGGTCATGGCATCATCATCATCTCGTGCATTTGAATGAACTTGACATTGTCTAAGGAAAAACTGAAGATGTTACAGAAGAGCAGTGCCGGTTTGGTGCTGCTGTTCGGGAGATGTGATGAATATACCTGCCTCTGCACCTCCCCTAATGGCACCCATGGCTGTCAACAGGACCAGTGCCTGAACTTTCAGGTTAGCTTAATGCAGAGGGATCCCTGTCTTTATCTAGCTGCACCACCAGTCTGACGTTGCAGCGCTTTGACAAATGCACACAACTTACACTCAGAATATCCCCAAGAATAGCACACACTTTCCTATTCATTTTATGATCAAACAATATAAATGATTTAGCCTAGGGTAACCAGATAATCCATGATGAGCTACTTTAGGTTTTACAAACTACTTTCAAACTGAAAGGATCCTGTGCCGAGGTTAAATAGTTCAGCTCTTCTTGCGCTTTGACTGGTTTGTTTCCTTGTTTGAAAGACTCATCCAGCTGTTTCGCATTAACATTAGTGACACATGCATGGTTACAGGAGAACAACCAATTAGCATACAGCAATAACTCAAGTGCTAAAGTGTAATTCAGGTCCTTTTAGTCAAAACGGTAGTTTACGAATCCTGTCCTAGCTCAGAGTGTCCTCCCTGACATGGATTATCTGGTCACCCTAATATAGCCAGTTTCTGGTCCCTAAAACTAATGGGTTTAGACCAAATAAGCCAAGTATGTCAGGCAGAAACCAACAGGAAACTGTGGAAATTTTGCAGCATTCATTTTCTTTTAGTTTCCACAGTACATATTTAACATGAAATAAATACATTTTAAAAATCACTACAAAAAGATAATAATCAATACAGTTGTCAGAAGCAACATCCGGCTACCTAAGACCAAAGCACCATACCAGAAAGATTGGGACCTGGAGTCTGTTTCATGCAGCGGCATTTCTTGCTTTGGATTGAAGGTAGTCTTAAATAGCCCAGATGACCTTAAATCCAACAAGTTATCTGGTTAAGCAAGAACTCCTGTTTCGTGAATCAGGTCCCAGGAGGCAGAGGGAGAAAAAAATAAATTAGTTAAATTTTAAGGAATAAATAAAATGTGCAGTTACTGGTCCTTTACAGGCACATTTGGCATACGTGAAACAAAATGAAAAAGGTATACCATGGAGGTACTGAGTTGCATTTTCTAAAAGCACGGGACTTGTGACATTTGGTCAGAGATATTAGGCAATTCACAATTTCACAAGAGAATCAATACCTGCAGTCACTTGAGTCGACATTAACATGATTAACAGCGCAGCTGCTACATTAAATGGCCTTTTTACACTAAGCAAATTCAGATTGGACTGTTAGGATAATGTCACTGAAATTCACTTTAAGACAGCCATTTGAACAGCACCCAGAGACAGAGGAACATTCATGTAATTCAGTTGTGAAAGGCTGCTACCCTCTGCATTTATGCTTATGAAGCGTGTCTTACACGGTGATCAAAGACCTTCTTTGTCATGACTAATTTCTGTATCCGTTTTATCCGCTTTTATAAACTACGTCTGGAAAAAGAATAACACTTTTTATTGGGCTTCTTGAAAACATTCACCCCGATAGAAATTACTTCTTCGGGGCCCAGAGCACCAGTTTAATATGTAGAGAACCAAGTTTAAGAACAACACATATTAAATATTGTACAAAGATTATATATATTTAATATATAAATATTCTTTGTACAGTGTATTCAGCAGAGGTGGAAAGTCCATAAAAAAAGTACAAATCCAGACCAAGATTTTGTTTCAACCAACCAGTTGAGTACTCTGTGATTATGACTCTATATACTGAACAGGTTGGTTGAAACAAAATCTTGGTCTGGATTTGTACTTTTTAATGATCTGAATTACCCACCTCTGGTATTCAGTATATATAGTACAGTATATACAGCAGCCATATTGCTGTTTAATAAAGATAATAAAATTAAACTCTTATACACAAATATACACATATACTTTGCTAATAGAATAAGACATGCACTTTACAATTCAAATATCCAGTATAAGTCATTTCAATATTTCAGTACTAGACACAATAGGCTGAATTTGGGATTCCCAGTATCCGAGCACCATTCCTATAACGCCACACACTTCTGAGGGTTTCCAGGTTAATGTCAACTACAGTTTCCCATTGGCTGGGCCAAGAACCCCAGGACTTCCCACTGGCTGGCTCAGAGATCCTGAGAGCTACCACACCAGTTGGAGCAGGGGGGGGGACGCGTCCACTATCGCGATGGTTTCCATGGTCTTCTGGGCCACGCAGTTCCCCCCAGGCATGGCTGCATGTTGCAGCGCTCCACATCCGCTGGACGCTCCACAGTGTTACAGCTGTGCTCGTTCAGGCTTTGGCCGTATGACTGCTGGCAAACCACGAGACGAGAACGCTGCCCCCCTCCGCAGGTTTGGGTGCACTGTGGGACAGGGACACTTTAAATGAGGATACACTGCAGTATGGATGCACACTATAAACAAAGGTACTATAATGGACAGGGGCCTTTTTAAACCAACCATATAAATACACAGCCCCACCCCAGGCTCCCCCTCTCACCTCTCCCCAGATGCCATAGACCCACTGAGGACAAGGTCCCAAGTCACAGCTCCTGGATTCCGCTGGCTTCACTCTTGGCTCGCACTGGCTAGCGGTGCGACCGTCCACATCCTGGCACACGACTGCCCGGCGCTGAAATCCACCCCCGCAGGTCTGGGAACACTGTGCGCACATGGGAGAGCGTGTGTGACACGTGTGAAACAACATGGAAGACACATATATGATGTGAACAGGGCAGCCAGAGGAAAAACATACAGCTCCCCATGGGCCCATCCTCCACTGGTGGTTTACAGGAGTGATATTCCTGCTGCTGTGTCCGGGGTGAGTGTGTGGATCAGTCGGACCCTGAGGTGCCAGGTGGTACACGGAGGGGCAGGGCACCCCCCTGCACTCCTGCGTTGCACTGGGCCTCTCGTCAGCAGAGCAGAAGCCGTCCTCCACCTGGCGGCTGTAGGTGGAGCACACCACCTTCCGGCTGTACTGGCCCACACCACACGTCACTGAACACTGGGGGCAGAGTGGGATGGGATTCATCAGCTCAGAACCAGCAAAGACCATCAGAGAAAAGCAAGGCAGGGACACAACATCACAGGAAATGACATCACCTACTGGGGACCACTCTCCAACCCGCCACTGGCCGCATGGGCTGAAGCAGGCGGTGGACTCCGCAGGGCGGGGCAGGTAAGCACAAGATGACTCGTCCATCTTCTCGCCTAGGGGGTCCCTGCAGCTGACGTAACGAGCCCGCAGGCCCGTCCCACAGGAGACGGAGCACTGCAACACACAGGAAGCAAGCATGCCGTCTGACACACGCATGATGTCACTCACACACAACACACATGCAAAAGATGTTGATCTTTACCCCAAAAAAAACCTTGACTACTATATACAGAGGGCTCCTTAAGACACTCAGTTATAAATTCTCTGATCAAAAAATTCCAGCGTTCTCTTTGGCAATAGCCAAAGTAAAGTGCAATGAAAATCACCATTCGGTGAAGGGTCATTTGATGCACTCAGCAATGGCATTTGCCTTTCATGTGTAATGAAGAGCACTCCAAAAAACCCACTTGAGAATTCTTCATGTCATTATAATTAGATCTTTCAAACACTGCCTAACGTTCAGCTCATACACACTTAATTAAAGGTATACTTCAAAATGATATATTTATATGTATAATTGTCTTCACAGAGGTAAAAGAACATTAATGACTTTGAAAACTATATACATTGTTTTTCTAAGTAATAATTTGAAAACTCGCGACCTCAGTTTGTACATCTCCTGAAAGAAAACAAATCACAGAATGGCGGCACAAACTCACACAGTCCAGCAAATGACTTTTCCACAGAAAAAAGTGACAGTCCAGACATACTGAATTTAGAATTCTATCTAAACATTCAAGAAACGCCTTCCTAACCTCAGCTGACCTTAGCAGCTCACTGTCCACACTGACTGTGAGAGTGAAGCAGCTTGTAGGCCTCACTTGCATGCTCTGATTTTGTATATCACACATACTTCTCACTAGATTCCCTCCTGGGTGATACTTGCACAGCTTTCTGCTGTGAGGTTCTGAGCCCTGTTCATTAAGCTCCTGTTCCCCTTGTTTCATGGAAGCTTATCTGAGTGGCACTTATCATCTAAGTGGCTTCCTGACACCAGTTTGCCTGTTACATGTTATCTGCCTTAATTACATGTTGCAAATGATAACCCTCCAAATAAATAAATAAAATGTACATATAAACATGCATAGATAAATATAAAGAACCCCACAGTAACACTTTCTATGACTGCATGTGTATAAGAATCTATGAACACATTAATAACACATTATAATGCATTCATAAAGCATTATAATCATGGCTATAAATATTTTAAACCAGGCATAACACATTATAGTTATATATTATGCATTATGAATGCTTTATGAAGGTATCTACAGTGCATTATAGATGAGAGCTTTAAGTAAAGTGTTACCAACTTCACCTGCACAAACATGGATGGCAAACTGACCAAACACAGTTGAATGCAGCTAAGACCTTCTCTGGAGAGTGGGTGTTTGGCATTTGGGTCATCGTGGCTAAATGGCTTACCACAGTCCAGGATCCGTAACGCCACTGAGGTCGGGGTTGTCCTAAGTCAGAAGGCTGGGCGGTGCTGAGGGCGGGGGCCGAAGGAGGGCAGGCGGAAACATCACAGTCCTGCTCAGGGAAGGAGGTGAGGTTACTGGCTGAATCAGAAAGTATAGCAACACTTATGGTGACTCTACTGACCAGTGCTGGCATTGCTTGTTGGTGATTGAACAATCAAGGCATCTCATTCAACAATTTACTGAAAAGACAGAGATATAAGCCGGCGCTCAAAAAATGGCACATTCACCTGGCTGTTAATGGGCCTGGTGGCCGCGTTGCACTCACGGTCGCTGACCATCCGCCCATGGATCCCAGACACACAGTGCACCGCCCTCATCTGGTAGCCCCGCCCACAGGTGACAGGACACTGCAGTGAAGGGCAATGAATGACTGCCATTGGTTAATACTCCAGTTCCTTCAACCAATCGGTTTGACCAGCAACAGAAATCAAGACCAACAAGTCTGTAAGTGAGCTCAGCAACAGCAGTGGATATTATGAAGGGCATGGTACTCAGCTATGAAGTAACCACAATTTCCACCTCTGTAATTTCATTTGATTGTTACTAAAACACAAAATATATCAGCATAAAAAGCACACTGTGGTACCAAATGTAAATACATGTCCTTGTGTACATGTGTTGGGACATCTTAATGTACGACATGCAGAATGAGGTAAGTTTATCGGTAAGCCTGCAATGGCCTGTAGGGGCCTCACCGGGGCCCAGGGGCCAGCCTGCCAGGAGGAACACTGCGGGAGCTGGCATGGGGCCACAGCAGAGGGCTTGGTGCTGGGGTCACACATCCAATCGCTCAGCCTCTCCTGGTCCCGAGCACAGTGTACCTGCCGGCGTCTGACGCCCACCCCGCACGTGGCCAGGCACTGAGAGAGAGAGAGGAAGAGGAGGAGGAAGAGAAGGACTGAGGTAGAGGAGATGAGGAGGAGACCCGCCCAGAGAGCCAGCGAGGTTCCCGCCACAGTGCGTGCAGGATACGCTCACCTCGCTCCACTCGCTGACCAGCCAGCCGGGACACGCCTCCTCCCTGCAAGGCTGCACCTCCAGGCGCGGAACGCTGGCGCACTGCCGCTCCGCCAGGCGGCGGCCCAGCGGGTCAGCGCAGTACGAGCCTCGGGTCCTGGAGCCGCCCCCACAACTCTGGGAGCACTATCCCCCCCCACACCCCCCACCGTGACCCCACCAAAAACACAGTTAGACCACAACATGCCGGAAGTTCGGATTTCACGAAAGACACAAGGCGCCACCTTAACCAGTGCTCTCTCTGCTGGTGCATACCTGGGACCAGGCCCCATAGTGCCAGCTCTGCTGGAGACATTGTCCGTGGCAGGGCTCACGGATAGGGGGCTTGGGCACGTGGGCGCAGGCCTGATCCTTCTCCGGCTGACTTGGTCCGCCCAGGGTGTACCTCATGCACCGGACGTCCCGGGTGAGGGTGCCAGGGCCACACCTGGAGGAGCACTCGCTCCTGCCCAATACCTGCCACCTGCGGGTGCAAGATTCCTACGTGCGGGTGATGGCGGACAGCAGAGACACACAGAGACACAGACGCGGATCTGGATCTCACAAACAGACGGCCGAGGCCCAGAAAGACTGCCCGCTGGGGCTCACCTGAGCTCGCAGTCGGCGTTGCAGACCTCCGCTGTGTCTTGCGGCCGCGGCAGGTGCTGGCACTTCTGGCTGGACACGACCAGGCGGTCACTCTCACGCACACAGGCTGCCCGGCGCCGCCGTTCACCTTTGCACAGGGAGGAAGGCCGGCTGGCGTGAACCATGGGGCCCCCAGCCTCGCACCCGCATAAAGCCCACAACCCGCCGGTACCCGGTTATATTTCATTATATTTCATTTTATTCTCTTAGTCTCCTAATTTCCAGTTTTGATTCCTTAATCTTTAATTACATTTAATTTGTCTGTTTATTTAGCTTTTTTTACTCTCGCTTATTTATTTTATTTAGATTTATTCCACCCTTATATAATTTCACTGGCCTGCACGTTAGTTGCTTCTCAGTCTTTGGTTTAATCTCATATGCGAAGCACTTTGGGCTGCATTCCACGTATGAAAAGTGCTATATAAATAATAATAATAATAACAATACTATTCTTCTTACCTTGACACTTGTGGCTGCAGTCCAGCCACGGGCCGCTGGGATCCCACAGGTAGCGCTGGGCCTGCCGTTCTACGGGGACGCTGTAAGAATAGTGCACGTCGGGGCTGTGCAGGTTTCCCACGCACAACACCTGTGCCACAGAGAGCCCAGTCACTCCACAGGTATGCCAGTGTCAAACTGACGTGTCAGGTGCCAACCGAGGACTGCGAGAGTGGGGGGGGTGGCCTACCTGCAGCACCAACTCCTCCCGGATCCTCTGGCTACAGTTGATCCGCTCTTCTGCGACGTCCGAGCCGCTGTACTCGATCACAGCCCCCTTGAACTTGATCTCCCGTTTGAACATGGCCACCACAAAATTCCCATTCAGAAGGAAGTTTGACTGGCTGTCAGACAAAGCTGTTCAGGAAGACATTAAACTTCACTAAACAATCTATTTTTATTACCCGATATGATAAAAACATTTGGAGGCATACACAGTCAAACAATCACACGCAAACAAATACTGATGCTCAAAGCCATTTACAAAATCCATGTGTTTCCTGAAAAAATGTAGATAAATCACAACAGTAGGAATCATGTGGAAGTTTTCTGCGTTGCTATAATGACAAATACCTTTCCTGTTTTTTCCTGTGTCCTATTCAGTCTACATACAGTCATCTCTCTCTCTCCTTCACACACACAGACACACACACACACACACACACGCACACTATGCATCTATATGTTTGTGGGGACATTCGTTTCTATGGGGAAAACCCTAATCTAAACAATAATACCCTTAACCCCTACTGAGCCCTAATCTTAACCATAAGTAACCAAATAAAATTAAAGTCTTTTGGCATTAGTTTTTTTATTGCAGTCACAAATTTTTATAAAATTGAACATTAAAGAGTCCCCACATCATCAAAAGAATGGGTTTTTATCCCATTGTGGGGGATAATGTATATCTGACTCTCACAAACACACAGATGCCTGTCACGATAACAAATTCTGCTGGACGATAAATCGTCCCACCCAAAATCCACCCTTTGCTCTGATTACACACTCAACAACAACAACAAGTGCTAAATACCTCTGGGAACTCCTTCAAGACTGTTGGAAAACCATTTCGGGTGACTACCAGTGATGCGCGGGTCAATGTATAAACAACCCGAACCCGACCGACGTTTTCACCTAACCCGCCCGCAACTCGGACCGCAAAAAAAAGAAGAAAATATTGTACACGACCCGCTTTCTGTCTAGTACCATATAAATTACAAAAGTTTAATTGGCATCTTTATTTCAAACGACCTGACCGACCGCGACCCGAATATCATTAAAAATATTTTTGGATGACTC
>JABFEA020000067.1:22708374-22721997 GCA_019775915.2 Cyphomyrus plagiostoma
TTTTCGGGTCACAGATTTTCTATTGTTTTAATGGTAATTATTGACAGAAATTGCGAGCAATATTACTGTTTTTAAAACTCAATAACTTTCTTATTTTATGTCACAGAATAATGATCTTTACATCATTGGAAAGGGTGTTATCAATTTTCCAGTGATATAAAGAAAAGGTTTTTATTCGTTTTGAAATTTTTAGTCACATCCCTACTTCATGAATCTGAAGCAACAGTCTCTCCTGTTCCCGTGTTTCTGTTTCACACTAAGAATAGCAAACACAGATTAACGCAATGTGCATTTAAGCACATATAGAACAAACTAAATTAAATATTCTCCGCTAGAATGACTGAGGATGTTCCTAGTTACTTCATTGCCACACGCATGCATACACTATCACTGTCCGGGAGTAACGTCTATTAGCGTAAGCTATAGCTGACGCCAGCCACAAAGTAGAACGAATAAGACTCCCCCCTTCGTATCCGTGGATGTAAGACAAGGCAAACATCTTAAAGCCTTTCTCTAATTTACTCGTTGGTATTTTGGAGAAGTATTTACAAAAGTGATGTACGTTGTTGATCATAAGTTTGGGCAAGTCCTGTAAACGGCACGTATAAACCAATGCCATTTTTCACAGACCGGAAATGAGCGAGCCGCATTTCCTTGAACGCGGAAACTGACCTAAACATTAAGGGCGACAGTGGCCAGAATATGTTGTCCTCTGAAAAAGCCCGCCCACTGGACAGCGTCTTATTTTCAACAAGCTCAAATCAGGTCACGTCAATCAGCATCAGGTTGTAGGAAGAGAGGGGCGGGTTTTTTAAAAAGAGCCGTTTAGGAGCCGAAAGAGCCGGCTCTTCTTGGTGAGCTGAGACAAATGAGCCGGTTTGCTAAAAAGAGCCGATTTTCCCATTTGGTAGCGAGAGACACGAGGAAAACAAACAAGCGTGCAAATGAAAATTATCGTGGCCAGAAAAATTATCAACCTCATTTTAATTATTGTGCAATTAATTGATTTATCGTTTATCGCGACAGGCCCACACACGGACAGACACACACGCACACACATTTGGCCGGCTCACCGAGGTAGTTGTCATCCTCAGGTTTCCCTGAGTAGCTGAGCTGCTTAATGTCGATGTTGGAGGCCCCCGCAGGGATATGAGTCACGACACTGTAGCCTGTAGGAAGCACATGAACGAGGGAGTGAGACGCCAAGTGTGTCACTGACACAATAAGGTCCTAGTTACAATTAACCCCCCTCCACCACCCCCAAACTGAGAAATAGCTCCTTTGGCTAAAACCTCTCCTATTCTCATAACCCCTGACTGGATGAGCAGGGTTGCTGTACTGAGCTCAAGCCCATCATTAAATCCTCAATCCAAACTCCATCTGTATTCTTCTCAAAATCAGTGGACATGTGGTTACATAACACCAGATTTTCAAGTTACACTGGGATAATGGAGTACTGCTACAGCAGACAAGGTACAGTTTCAGAGTTTTGTGTGGAGTTTGCATGTTCTCTCCAGGTCGTCATAGACTTTCCCCCCACAGGGGTGCTGAGGTGCATCGGAGATGCCAAATTGCCCGTAGGAGTGAATGTGTGTGTGTATGGTATGTGTTGGTGGCCTGCAATAGGTTGGTGCTCCATCCTGTATTATTCCCTGCCTTGTGCCAGCAGCTTCGAGGACAGGCTGTGGATCTCCCATGATCCTGAATAGGATGCGTGGGTATCATAAATGGATGGATGGATGGATGGATGGATGGATGTAAGAGCATAACTGCTTGAGGCGCTTTGGGACGCATAGCAAGCTGCCCCAGGGCAAAGTCAGTTTGATTCCCCTTCTGACCACAGAGACACACAAGTTAGCACAGGCCACACATTAACACACACCGGGGCCTCAGGAAACCCCCCAGCTTGAGACCAGGCTTAAGCTTTTTCTTTCAGTGACATCAGATAAAGACGCTGAAATCCTTGCCTTGCCTGGGGTGAAAAAAACCACAAGGCGACGGTGGATGCTGCGGTCAGCAGCCCCCTGGGCCCAATCCCAGACAGCAGCGGCGCATTTGTTACACTAGCTGGCTCACCCACGGTGCCGCCCGCCCACCCGCCCGGCTCAAGCGCTCTGCTGTGACCACCGAGCTGGCAGTTCTGGACCAGCACCCTGCTACAATGCTTAGACCACAGGACAGAAACTTAACTGCTAGCAGGCCTGAGACATGGAGGCAGTAGCGGGTCATAAACAAATTTGGAAAGACCACCACAGTATTACAGGCCCAACTGGGCCCACGAGCCTGCCACACCCAAACAGGAACCAAACCATCCCCTGGGTCAGCCCTGCTTTGGCCACATAAGCCCAGATGGCGATAAGATCAGGCAGCAAGAGAAGGCCACACTGTGTGAGAACAGAGGGGCGACCGACGCAAACACAAACTCAAACAAAACCAGCATGGAGAGGACACGTCCCAGCTGCTGTCACTTGATGAGCCCAAAGGGCCACAGATCATGTCTTAATTCAACACACATAGAGTCTCAGACTAAACAGAGGCCATATCTGAGGATGAGCAGCTGTCTGTGAGCCCCCTGCGAAGGCAGCTTCTGCCATATCATCAGGAGTATAATAACAAGACATTTCAGGTCCAGAAAGCAAAAATCCAGACCAGGATTTTGTTTAATCCAACCAGTTGGCTATAATGAAATCACAATCAGAGAGTACTTAAGTGGTTGGTTGATATAATCTAAGCCTGGATTTTGACTTTCTAGATTTTTACTGGACCTGAAATGTCCACCTTCAGAAATAACGCAACTGCCTGGCAGGCCCATTGCTCAGTGATACCCACTGCCCCCAGTCACCCTAAGGTGAGGATCAGAGCCTCCTGGAAGTCCCAGCCTACCGTACTGAGCAATGCTGAAGGTCCCACTCACGGTCCTGCAGGAGGAGTTGTCCCCACCGCACACTCCACAGCGATCCTTCCTGGCCTTGGAGTTGAGCACGCGATCACAGCCCGCTTGCTGGAAGGCAAAGTAGGGCTTGAGGATGAAGCTGAGCTGGTCCCAGTCGCCGTTAAAGTCTCGGACACCAGGCCCGCTCATGGCCGTACCCTACAGAGGCCCTGGACGCAGATGTCGCTGGTATCAGTGCTGCATGGTGTGCCATCCACCACACGGTCCCTCAGCTGGTAGTATGCCGTTGTCCCGGCAACACGGCAGAACATCTTGCACCGGTCCTTCAGCAGGACTGTAGGGAAAGGCTGAAGGTCAGCTGCAAACAACATGGCAGGCGAATTGCATGGTGGAATCTTTGGTGGAGGTAGAGCTTAGAGCTGTGTTAAATAATGCAACAAGCTAATCACATTTTGGGCTCTTTTGGGAGGGCGGGGCGGGGCTCTGAGCTGTGTTAAGTTGCCATGGCTTTACTTCCACTGACACACTTTATAATTGTGGCTAGCTGAACCCATGTAACATGGCGTATTGTGTGAACCACATGTCAAAAAGTTAATACTTTGCTGCATCAACACGTCATCTGTGAGCAAACTCTGTAGTCACTACATGATAACGATCCCATTGTTGTGCTGAGAATAGCAGATCCAGAGACCTTCCAACTTCTAGAGATACACAATGGCTGTGTCTAAACTCAGGAGCTGCACCCTTCTATGGCTGCACTGAAAGACTGAATGCATCACAGTGGTGCAAATGCAGTCTAGAAATGTGTCCTTCTTTTGGCGAGTTTGCAAAGAATCCACTTGATGAGTCCTTCACAGCCCAATACATCCCAAGATTCTTTGCGAAGAAAAGGGTGTGTCCTGTCCTGGACGATAATAGAGGCACTTTGTGACTCAAGGAAAATGGCGGGAACAGCTGACGATGGCCAGACTGTGCCATCTGACAGAACTTTCCATTCGGCCATCAAAGCCTACAAAGGCTATGCCTTCTTAGACCAAAATGCAGCCCTTGAATTCAGACACTAGTGTATTGGTCAACATATCACTCTAATCCGATATTTGTTAAAATCCAAGATGTGTCAGTCTTGGCTGATATGGCAAGCCAATATTTAAACTTTTTCAAAAAAAAGTTTAGGGTATCAAAAGACACTGTATCAAGTTATCAGCATCAGAGCTAAAGACATAAGTATTAAAGTAACGGAGATGATTACATTGGGCAATCAGCCATTTTCCATAGAGGAGGATGAGAAATTGTTCACCATTTAGAAGGCGTAACACCATTCTGTTAATCTGCAAAGGCAAGCATGTCAAATTTCTGATGGCAAGTGCCTCAGAGATTGGCCAGCTATCAAGACTGGTATCAGTATGAGTGATATTAGACAAAAAAAATAAAGGTTATTGGCACTGGACAAATGACGTCACATAAGTGCACCATTAAGGACTTCAATTTTGTACCCTCAGGAATGATGCAGTGCATTTAAGTGTGTTAAAGTATTTGCTAGGCATGCTTGGTCCTCACCCCTGCTGTACTTATTAAATTGTGTGTATTACGGAATTTGTCTGGCATGCCCGTCGTTCAACCCTGCTGCACTAATTAAGGTACGTGCATTACATATTTGCCGGTTACAGCGCATTGCCACCCCGACCACACGAGGGAACACCACGGGATCCCAGTTGTTGACCCCCCAGGTATACACACAGCCTGGTCCAGCCGTCTGAATCCTCAGCAATGAGGGTCCTGCGAGCTGGATCACCCTCAGGGAATCACACCACACCCCTAGTATGGTAACTGACACTCCCTCACAATGCAGGTAATGTGCCTCAGTCTGGACTCCCTAAAGTCAAACCAGCGGTACCCAAGAACACAGTAGCAAAGGAGTCCAGTCTTCATCTCAGCTCACTGGATAGCGTTCATGTCTCACAGCCATACAGCAAGGCAGGGAACACCAGGACTCTAAAGTCTTGGACCTCATCATTCATGTTTGTGCTCAATGAGAACTCTTAGTGTCAGGATGTGGTTGATGAAACATTTCTTGGCGTAAAACCAGACTGCTGTGGTCACTGGTTGGTGAGCAAGTGATCATGTTGAGGATGACACTAGTAAGGACCTTACTCAGCACTGAGAGTAGGCCATAGATGGTGTGCTAGCTGCTCACAGATTCCTCTAACAAACACCTCCTTATCTGCCCTTAAAGCACTTGCAGTATTCCATCTCAGTTCCCACTACAGATTGGTTCTGCCATCAACCCATGCTCTGTGACTCCCCTTGATAATTTCCAGGGTGTTATGCGAGATGAAACACCTCCTTCTGGAAACACCAGCAACACCAGCACAACCCTCAGCAACCTTCAGGATCTTACCACAGAAGATTTTCCTCATCACAATATAATAAGTTGAACCCAAGTCTGCAAGTTCCTCACACAAACTATATGCAAACTCATAAGAAACAGTCTGGCCAGGTCCAGCCTCATTGCTCATTGTCCTAGGAGGTGGTAGCCTACTGGACCTAAGTGTAGCAATAACAAGTATATGGTCAGAATTCACAAACCGGGCATTTATGTAGACCCTGCATTTCTGCAGTCCAACAATATGGGTCAGGGTGCTGGAACCAGAATCCAGCAATCCTCTGCCCTTAAACTTTTGCAAAGTTGTGGAACATAAACACACTTTCACCTCATTCATCTGACCCATGGGGACTGACACAGTCCCCATAGCCAGCTCTGTAATTTCCAGTGGTCACAATTAGTCAACCAGGACAAAAGGAAAGAAGATTCTGACAGTACCAATCCTGCCATCAATCCACAAATTTTTCCCTGCATGTTGGAGGGCCACTTCCAAGGCTGGGTACAGTTTAACGTGAAACCCAGGACATACCCAGCTCTTCCGTACTGTAATTCTGTAATTATTAAAATAGGTACATTACAGTCTTCCATGGAATTACAGTGCTGATAGCTCACCCCCCCACCCCACCCCCAAACTTATTAAATTATGTGTATTATAGTATATGTTGGGCTTTCCAATCACTTACCCCCCCCTTAATTATTATTTTAGGTGTATTGTGGTATTCGCCGGGCCTGCCCATCACTCACCCCCGCTATACTTGGGAACCCAGCGCACGGTGGACGGAAGACCATTGATGTTGAAGTGCCGTCCGTCGAACTGGGCGCATTGCTCCTCGCGGAAGTCCTTCCAGCCCCGGGGGCAAAGATCAGTGCTGCAAGAGCGGAACCGCATCCTGCGGCCCACACAGAACCGGCCTCCGTTCTTGGGCCTGCCTCAAACACACAGGTTTCGTTAGATCCAGCAGCCCTGCTCTTCCTGCTATACAAATATATATCTGACTGCATCTCAGTCCGCTGAGCACCAAACTGGATACTGGTAATCAGTATCCTCATTCTGGATGGCGAGGCAGGGGTACAGATCTTACTCAGGCCTGTCACAGTTTCTGGTGGCACTCCGGATGCCCCCCCCACAGGAGCGGGAGCAGGCACTGTAGGACCCCCAGGGGCCCCATCCCCCATTCACGGGCCTTGTCTCTGCCTCCTTGTGCACGCAGACTCCACGCCTGCAGTGCTGGGAGCAGGGGTTGGGGGGGGGGGGTGTTAAGATAGGAGGGGAGCCTGGGGATTAACTCAATGACAAGACAAAGAAAACAAACTGATGAGTGGATGGATGGATGAAGGTGCCGGCTTTGACATGGGAAGAACATTTTCAGACCATCCCTACATGACCAAACAGCTCCTGCCAAACTGTCTCTTCTCTAAAAGCATAAAAACCACAAGCTCCTTTGTTTCGTATCAGTTTCTCATGGCATGCCATTATCTGGCTGTGTAGTACCACCACTGCGGGCATGTGTGTGCGCGCATGCGTGTGTGGCACGTGGGGGCTGTAACTCCATCCCGGCGCGGTGACGGCGGGCAGGATCAGACTCGCTCTGTCTACTCTGCCTGTCAGAGCCCCGTGGTGCCGGCGCCGGGGTGGTGGAGCGAGGAGGAGCCCTGAAAAAGCTGAGACGGTGGAGCGACTGTGCCCACCTCTAAGCATAGGGTCAGCCGAGACGGCCAGTGGGAACGTTTCCAGCGCAAGGCAGAGCGCGCTTCACTCCTGACTGCCCCTAGAGTGGCAGCAGGCCCACCCAGTGTTCAGCTACGCTTCAGGTGCCAAGACCAGCAAGTCTGACAGCGACACGCATCCCACTGGTCCAGAGATTCTCCCTGCATTCGCACGTCTTGCTAATAGATCTGCATCACACACAAGAGAAAATCCCCACTACAACTGTGGAAAATGCACCGGGAGCAGCATGTGACTTCACAGAACACTATCGTGACACAGGGGCTGCAGCAGGAGCAGCGTGTGACTTCACAGAACACTATCGTGACACAGGGGCTGCAGCGGGAGCAGCGTGTGACTTCACAGAACACCACCGTGACACAGGGGCTGCAGCGGGGCCCAAGATGAGGATCAGTCACCTGAAACGCCACGTACAAATGAAGGTGCTCGGTCACTGCTGTCCCAAGGACGTGTCCAAGGACGAAGAACACAGAACTGAAAACTACTCGATTTCATAGAACATGACTAAAAAAATACCCACGTGGATGAGGGTTTGGTGGTGAGTGCATTACTATAGGTCATCTGACTAGAACAACAAAAAAAGACTCCAGACTAGCTGCAGTTTTCCCAAGTTGATCTTGTATTTCATATGAAACAAATATTTGCACGTACAGTTCACATTTTGGTGTTAATATGGGGGTGTGAGTGTTTTATTTTCATGGATGCATGAAATTTCTGAAATACAAAACATATCTGCAACAAGTTTACTCATCTATCTACTGCAAAGTGCTGATTCATGACCTGTTGTTTTCAGGTATTGCTGTATACATCAGCCAACTCCCAATGGACGACTGTGCCAACTAATGGCTATATGAAGACAATGATCGGCTGGTAGTCAACTGTGATATCGATCAGAACCTGGCTAAGTCCAAGGTGTATTCTGCATGGAGTAAATGTCTGTGGACAGCAGAGGGCGCCCCTAAATTATTGGAATCTATAGCCAAATGATTTACCAATTATTATCGCACCCTTCTTTAACAATCTAGCAACATCTGATTGGTTCAACAACAACTACAGTTGGTGTGACTGGCAACCAAAGAATGCTTGGCTAGCACTACAGCGTCAGAGCCAAATCCAAACTGAGTGACGCAGTGAGCCATACACAGCAATCCAAATGCACCTTTCAAGATGACTTCTCTGATGAGTGGTCAGACACCCTCTGAGCAACGTTGTTTACAGCTACGCTAAGCCTGTCCCTACCTGGATGGATGCTGTGTGCAAGGAAATAGGTTTGAAGCAGAGGTGGGTAGTCCAGGTCCAGAGAGTAAAAGTCCAGAGCAAGGTTTTGTTTCAAGATTTTGTTTCAAGATTTTGTTTCAAGATTTTCTACTCTGCGATTGTGACTCTTTAACTGGTTGGTTGAAACAAAATCTTGGTCTGGACTTTTACTCTCTGGATCCGAATTACCCTCCTCTGCCTCAATCCCATTTCCTTGCATGCAACATCCATTCCGCTCTCAAAGACTCAGGTCATCTCAGTAAGTCCCTGAAAGTGGGGATCAAACAGGCTGAGAAGGTGGACGGTCATTCAGAAATTCCTCAGGGCTCTTTGCAACTATTGAGGCCAATATTTACCAGGGATGATGTTTCCTTTTAATGGCTGGTAATTACACGGCAGACTGGGCCTAATGAGAGGTTCACAGGGGCCACTCAGGCAGGCGGCTCCGGTTTCTATGACGATGGCTGCCTTTCCCGAGCGACACGGCCTTAGAGATATGGTGTGCCCCCCCTTCTCTCTCTTTATGTCCAGCTCTTAAACAGAACCATTTGGGGGGGGGGGGGGATGAAGTCTCTGTCAGATAACTCAGGTAATCATTTGAATAGCAGGCACCTTCCATGCCATCCTACCCCCCAACCCCTGTGGTGACTCCCCAAGACCAAAGACCTAAAAAACCCTTGAGTCACAGTAATCCATCCATCCACCCTGAAACAGTACAAGGGCACTGTCCCTGAAACCTTTCCCAAAGATAACAGGGCACTAGGGGCCAGGCACTCTGGACTGGTTAGGAATCAATAACAGGGCAAATAAGTAACAATAAGAAAACAAGGACACAGATCAGGAACACACTATTCCCTACTGACAAAGGCCACTTAGTATAGAGAATATGAAGCTTACCATTGCCTGGCCACAGTGAGTGCCATCAGCCAGGGGCATGTGCTGCGTGCGGCAGCCTCGATTCTCCCCCTCCGCGCTGGTGCACCACAGCCGTTTGCACTGCCTCTGTAGGGAGGGGGCAAATACTGTACATACTCATGCAGCCCCATCTTCATTGTGCATCACAATACATGCAAATTAGGAGTAACACAATGAAAACTAACCTGAATTTTTCCTGTTCTCCAAAAAGTTATTGATATGTGTTTGTTGTTAGATGGCTTGAAGAACATAGCTTCAGGTCCCAAACCTCTCCTCGGGGGCACCTCAGCCATTGCATGTATTTGTTAAAGTTCACCACCAGCTCACTTAATTAATTGATTCATTATTAGGAGAGGTTTTTAAATGGATAAACTGACACATTCTCACTGACATCACAGTTTTGCAACAAGAAGACCATTTAAATATCATTTTCTTTGACTGCCTAAGATTTTTTCAGAGTGCTGTATATATACTCTATGGCCAACAGTATGTGGACATCAGCTTGTCCAAGAGTGTTAATATAAAGTTAATCGGGCAATTGTTGCTATAGTGGCTTCTGCTCTTCTGGAAAAGCGTTCCTTTAGATGTTGGGATTTACTGCAATTCAGGCTGGATATTGATATTGGGTCATCAGGTCCTTTTCTGTGAACTGATGCAGTCTACATCTTTGCAACTGAATTAGCTTCCAGATGTTCTGACCATTACTTGCGATTGACCAAGGTAGTTCAACCAGGGTTGAAATTTGGAGAACTGACTTGTTGGGAAGATGGCATCCCATAATGGAGGAAAATCACTAAATTGTTCTGTATAACCACCCATTTTGCTACTAATGTGTGTTTCAAGAGAGTGCGTGACCGTGCACTTAAGCATACACTAGTGTCAACAGTGGGTTTGGCTTAATCCAGCAATTCCTCAGAATAATAGAAGTGTCCACATACGTTTTGGCCACATGCATTTCAGACAGATGTCATTCCTCCATAACCAGTATAAATGTTATTATGTGTTCAGTGGTGGCTTGGCAGTTCCTGTGACTCGTGATACCTCCATCAGATGCCTTTCTGCACAGCAGAGCAGCTTGAGAAACAGTCTCCCTTCTGACAGAGAAAATGCAGCAGGCAACCCTCACCATGTAGGGGCAGACTTGGGATCCAGGTCCAAAAATGAGCTCACATTGGTGGTTGGCACTGAACAGCTGGCCTGGTAGCTCGCGGGGCAGCAGATAGGGTTTGCCAGATGGCTCGTCCAGGAGACATTCCCCATAACCCGTGCTGAGAGTCAAAACATATTATTGGGTGTTACAAGATTCCTGTTAATGGCAGCGTGCAGCTGTACCATTGAATGATATTGAACAGTGATTGTTACAGGCCTGAATTAAAAAGAATACTCAAGATTTTATTTTTTCACAAAATTTTAAAAGCAATGAGGAGGCTTGAGACTGAGGAAATGCAAGTGTGGACACCATGGGTGGGCTACAGTAACTCAAACATTAATGCAGACAGGGAGCAATAACAGTGCTGTTACCATGAATCTAGAACAGAGACACAAACAAACATGCAAGCTGCATGTCAATAATGAGAAAAGTCTGGTATACAGAGGCTCCGGCAAAGACAGACAGACAGATGTGGAACTCGGAGGGGAAAAACTCCATCCCGTCTGCTTTCCGTCTGTCAACCACATCCCTCCTTAAAACATGAAACAGCAACGGAGCCAAGCCGGTGCAGCAAAGCCATTTGTTACTGGAAAGATTCCACACATCTCATACTATGAAAAACAGTGCAGGACTATAAATAAACGTTTTTTTAAGAATATTAAAATGTAAAACAGTGCTCAAGGTGTAACTGTGTGACATGTTGGACGTGCTTTTGCAATTTGTTTCTGAATTAAACACCTGTTAGCGAGCAGCTGAGTCCGCCTGGCCAGTAATTAGCATGGCTCAGCTGGGGCTCCCTTTCAATCACTCAGCGAGGAGCTCTGAGTAGCTGTGAGAAAGTCTCTGTTTGGACCAAGACCTATAGCCTTTGCGGGGTAAATAGACATGAACATATGAATAGTCAGTGGGAGCAAATAGCCCCATTAGGCCACGGCTATGACAAAGGCAGGTGCCTCTAGGTGACAGTGTTTCTGCAAATGTTATAATGCAGACCACAAAAAACGTGTAATTAAGCAAAACACTGTACAGCTAATCTTCCCATGAGAAATAACAGAACAAGAGGTTAATTCTACATGTTTACATCATCGTAGGCACTCGACATATGTAATAAAACATCTGCTTTATGAGAATTTACTAACCACGTTTACTACACATCTTTATGAATTTTCTACAGATTTACTGCATGAAACGGAAAACTCCTCTCCGTTATTTCACACTCTTCCTCAGTTGGTTTCATTTCAAAATGAAATGACATGACCGCCATGTTGATTATTCTGAGGTTTTCTTCACCTTTAGTGCTGTTTTTAGCTACCCTGCATAACAAGGTCTTGTCACCACTTTCAGCAATAAAGTCCTTTTGTTTGGCAAATCTCGCGGTCTTTGTAGCCCCTATAACAAGGCCTATTACTACTAATAAATTTGGCACCATATTGGGCATCTTAATGACAATCATAAACTTCGTGCTCATTAGCAGTGACTGGCGCAGAGCACTTTATCTGCTTAAAGCCCAGACGCCGACGGTAGGTGCCTTCAGATCCACACTGCTCTCTGATGACAAGCTGACTAACACAAATTTAATTTCTGGCTCTCATTCTCTTGCCATTTCCTTCCATGTTTACATGATGCAAAATATTACAAGACAATTGTTAATAATGAAGGGATGAAATGTTTTTTTCATCAACTCCGCACCACAAAGGCGTTCCTTAAAGCTCATAATTGACAGTAACGTTAACACTTGAAGGGCTGAGCAAGTGCCCTCATAGAAGAATGGCCAGGGAAAACATGGACGTACTTGACCATGCCCCCTCCCTGCTGAGTGGATGAGCGGTTTGGGATCAACGAGCCTCTTTGTGAGACGAACAGGCTTTAGCAGTGTCTGGTGATCTTTAGAGACCTTTCCCACCAGTGAACGCTCCTCATTGCTAACTGTTTACAAATATTGCGACTGTTAGGCAAATCAGCTTCTGAGCAAACACCATGTGAAGTGTGGGGTTGCTGTGGCTGGCATTCTGCCCCCTTTCTCACAGCTATGAATTGAGAAGCAGTTTGTGGATGTTATCCAAGGAAATAGCATATCTTAATCAAACTTCTCATGTGGAAGTGGCATGGACAGCAGTAGGTGACCTCATAGGCCGTAACAGGGGTTCAGCTCAGCTCCAACGAGGCTACCTTCTGTCAGGCCGCGAGACTATCAGTCCCGGGAAAAAAAAAAAATTAAACCGATATCTCATCTTGCAACTGGAGGTGGCTTAACCTGAGATGCTCCCTAAAAACAATGCAGAGTCCTTTGGGCCTGAGAAAACCTCCACATAAATGCAATCCATTATTATTATGTTACATAGAAGCCTTTCAGCTAAGCAGTGGTCAAACAAGAGGGTGGTTGCCCCAAGAAACCGTTTTTCTGAAGGAAGTATGCAATTGGCCAATGGACTCAAAAGGCATTTTACTGGGTAGAAACAGGAGAAGTGCAGCGGATGAGTGGAACAGGCATGCCAGCCTCTCCATTCTGTATTTATACACGCATTTAACTCACCACACTAAAAATACTACGTCCACACTGCCATCCTGCATTTAGCCCTTTGTTCTCTAACCTGACTGCAAGAGGAACATAGCGAGGACTCGGCCATTGTACCAACAGCCATGGTACAGCGTGGGAGTTTGGGGGTGATTATTATGGAAGAGCCACCCTCAAAACCTTAGAAGGTCTGAGGTAACACATGGGGAAACCTACTCCAGGAATTCTGTGATGTACTTGCGGCTGCAATTGGACCAGGTCCAGGGACTGGTGTCGTAGTTGAGCATCGGCGCCATGACATTCAGCTGCAGCTTCACTGTTGCCTCCCGGCACTTGGGGTTGTCGTCATGGGGCATATTAAACCTGCAGGGTGGCATATGCAAAAAACAATTTGTTGGGGGGTAGGATGGCATGGAAGGTGCCTTCACTAACAATATGTTTTCAAATATACTGCCTACTGAAACTACTATACAAGTTTGTACAACTAGCGACCTCGTGTCTAGTTTCAGTACTGCTTTAAGGACCCTGAAGTAATACGTTAAACACATCCTAAATATATCTACCTGGTCAGTAACCCTGTACTTTAGAATCAACTCTTTTGAAGAGTCAAAGACAAAACAACATAATTATCAGGAGTCATTTTCATTGAAGAGATACCTTTATGTTCCTTAACTAAAGTCATAAATGACATATCGATGGCAACTGACGCCGACAGTGTGACTGTGCTACTGCTCTTGGACCTTAGTGCAGCTTTTGATACGGTTGACCATCTTACCCTATTACA
>JABFEA020000067.1:22764576-22790106 GCA_019775915.2 Cyphomyrus plagiostoma
AAAAACCCCTTTTTTTGTTTTGTGTACCCTTTTTGGCCCCCCCCCCCCCCCCCCCCGCCTGCCCGCTGGGGCTTCCCCCCACATCGGGAGGGTGTGGGTGAAAAAAATGGCACTTTTAGGTCACGTCTTGCAGCTCGCCTCCCAGAGGCTGGGCCTGATTGCTTAGTGTAATTACAGCTGGTGAGAGGGCCGAGGGGCTCGGGGGTGGGGGGATGTCACAGCTGAATTCCGGGCCGTTGCACGTGTACGGCTGGGCCGTGCCGCATTTATGAGCCCCGTGGCCGTCGCATGTGCTCGTTCTTCGCGGTATTGCAGCGCTAGCACCTCCCTCGATCCCTCCACTGTCAGGAAAAAGAGGAAGAACAAAATCGGAAGCGCTGGCTAACATGTGGTAGCCGCCTGGAGGTGGGCTGGTGCTCCTAACTCCGCCCCTTATCCACAAGGGAGAAGCAAGTCTTTAATTACAGCCACTGCCACACCTGCCTGCGGCCGCTGCCTGGAACTCGCATAACTTCCTGCGAGGAACATCCAGAGTTTAGTGAAAAATGAGCGAGAAGTAAGATCACATTTCTTAAGAATGGATGCGTGCACTCACTGGCTGTCTCATAAGTAGGCCAGGAGGAGAGCTTCATGACGGAGCAGCTGCTCCTATCGAGGAGAGGCTGGGGGTTGTGGGGGGGGAGGGGGGCACGTGTGGTGACATGAAGAATGGACGAACCCTCCCCCCAACACTTAGCTATCCCTCTGGGAATTGCTCAGTGGGACCCATTGGACATGTTCTTGAGGAACACGCGGCTGGAACATTGGAACTGGTGGGGGGGGGGGGTTGATGCAGTGGAGATTTAGGATTTCAGCCTTGCGTGACAAGGAGAGGAATCCTACCCCGAATCACAACGACAGGGCCGGATCACATGTGGAGGCGACGGTGACCACTTCTGCCCTCCCCCGCGCAAGACGGCACCTGTCCAAATTCCCAGGCACGCCACCGGAGAGTGACTCCCATGTACAAGGCGTCACCCGAGCCAATCGTCTGGATACATCTTGGAGCATCGGGCCAAGAATTAAGCATTAACAAATGAGCGTGGGGCAGACAGGAATGGAGGCATTCTGCAGAGTGAATTTAGATTTTTTTATTGATAAGCGCTGATAAGTGGCTGTGTGACATGCGTATATGGAGCCATGGAGATATTGTGCCAAAAGTGCAATAGCAGCATGAAGACTGCAGTGGAGGTGGGTCAAATAAGCACTACCACTCAAACCAAGCAGAGAAGTCAGTCATTAAACTTTTATCGTCTATGAATAAGTCAGAATATGCTGCCTTTAATCATGGAGAAAAGTCCCCGGTCTCCTGCTTGGACGGTCTGTGGCGTGCAAAACCACATGACTCAAAACAGTGTTCCATTAATTATCTATCGCATTGGGGGAGGTGGGGGGGTTGTCACCGTCTATGGTTCTACGGTAAGAACAATCGCACGACTTTACCGCCCCACCATTTGATGGAAGCTGCGGCGATATCGATCATAATTTCACATCAAGGGAACGATTCCCTGTGGGGTCTCCGTGGAAACCAGAGGAGCGTCGAGCCGGTCCGAGAACCAGCCGCCTTCACACAGATATAAATCCTCATCCTAATCAAGGCGGCTATTTGCGGGTGAGCTGGGGTGATGGTTCAACACGGAGCCCGCGATTTTAATGAAAGCGTGTCAGTATGATCTAATGAACATTCTGCTGGGGAGGGGGGGCTGTGATTTATTATCTGGCTTTAATGGGACCGTTTTGTCGTTGGCTTCCAACAAGGGATGGCTTCACGTCGCCTCAAAGTACAGGTGGCTTCCCAAGGTTATGGGCCCCCATGAATATCAAGTGGAATCGCGAGTCGTAATCACAGATCACGCCATCCTTCGGCAACGGGTTTAAAATTCAGCTGTAGAATGAGTTAATGACCAAGAGGAGGGAGAAGCAATTAGCATTCGCTCAAGACAAAAGCCCATTTTATCCCTGGCTGCAGTCTGATAATGAGGTCTTGCCTAAACAATATAAGCGATTTCAAACTACACCATTATGTCAGTCCGAGTTTGTCCATTTTACTTCTAATAAATAGGCTTTTATTAAGTGATCAATTTATGGTGCAACCTTAGAGAAATGCTCAATGAGTTTTCACATTTTATTAGCATTTTGTTACACAGGAGGTGCTTTAGTGCCGCATTTATTATTAAAATGATTCCAGTCAAAAAGCTACAGATTTTCAACGGCGAGGAGGAGATGACAGAGTTACACAAATGTGCGCTCGGGGCTCTGTTAACCCCTTACAAACCGAACTAACTCTGGGATCTTACCACGCTTGTTGCAAATGGGAGCTGAAAAAACAACAGGCTTAGAAATGAGGTTGTAACAGATAGGGGAAGCTGTCAGGTTCCATAGATGCACATCTGGACCAGAGACTCTCATTGACGGCGGCTTCTGTAGATACAAGGCCAGTGATGAATCACCATGGTAATGCAAGAAATCCCCGAGCTCTGTGCTATTCTTCTAACTCCCACCAGCTAACACACACACACACACACACACACACACACACATACTCGCGTGCGCACACACCGCAGTCTCCGAAAGCCACGCAAAGTTTCCCCAAGTGTCATCACTCACAAACATAAAAGTCGTCACATGTCACAGCCACCTGCCAGCTCTTCAAGTTCTGCTCCTTCAAGATTTTTTTTACAGTTGAACTTTTTATGGAATATATTGGGTTTCTGCAAAGGCTTGCATAGTAATCAAAATCCATTCCTAATTAATTCAGCATTTGGAAGGAAATTGTAACATTTTAGGCAATTAAGCTGAAAACAGTTTATTTATGGTGTGCCACGAGAATAACCCTTGGTCTTTGTAAAGCAGAGTTACAAACATCTCATTTTAAACATTAAATTAGACAGTTATAAAGGTCAAACACCAAGTCACAGTTGGGTATGCTGACTTTTTAGAGCTTATTTTTATGGTTCATTATTATTATTAAGTGACAAAGTCATACCTCTTCTGAGGAGATGTAACTCTACAGTATCATAAATATTTTTCAGAGCTTGTGGTACTAATTTTGTCTCTGTCTATCCTCGATTTGCCCAGCATGACCTCATCATGACGTGAGAGCGGAGGGACAGCAGTGAAATTAGTGTTTCTCTTTTACTTTCGAACATAAGAACATAAGAAATTTACAAATGAGAGGGGGTCATTCGGCCCATCATGCTCATTTGGGGAGAACTTAACTAATAAGTCAGTTAAAATCTTATCTAGCTCTGATTTAAAGGAACCCAGGGTTTTCGCTTCCGCTAGAGTAGCAAGAAGACTATTCCATACTCTTATGACACGCTGTGTAAAGAAGTGCTTCCTCGAATTTGTTTTAAAATTTGTTCTTCTGCAAATTTTCACTTATGGCCACGAGTTCTAGTATTTAGACTAATATTGAAGTAGTCATTTGGCTGAACAACATCCAGACCTGTTAGAATCTCATAGACCTGGATCATGTCCCCCCTTAGTCTCCTTTGCTCATGGCTAAACAGATTCAGCTCAGCTAACCTCTCCTCATAAGACATTCCTCTAAGACCAGGAATCATTCTTGTAGCCTTCTGTTGCACCTTTTCTAAGGCAGCAATGTCCCTCTTAAGGTGTGGTGACCAAACCTGCACACAATATTCTAGGTGGGGTCTTACCAAGGAATTATATAAATGTAACATTACCTCCTTTGACTTAAACTCCACACACCTAGAGATATAACCCAACATTCTATTGGCCTATTTTATTGCTTCCCCACACTGGCGAGAGTGGGACATGGAAGCGTCCACATACACACCGAGATCTTTCTCGTAATCAGCTACCTTTAGTTTCACTTTCAATTTACTATCTGTAAATACGCCCATCAGGTCAACAGGAGTCCTGCATTGTCTCCCTCCCTTCCTTTCCCCCTCCCCACTCCTCTAATCTCTTTGACCCCCCCCCCCCCAAATCTAGGCACACAGGAATAGCCATCAGTCTCATTGTTGCATAGAGAAAAAACGATTTTCTCATTTTCTCTAAGTGCTTCTTGCAGTACATTTTCCCCAAAAGCTTTGATTTAATAACAGGGGAAAAAAATCATTACCTGACCTTATTTTGAAAAATTTACAGAGAAAACCTTCTGGAAAATTGTACAAGAAACTCATTACAAGAAAGCGTCCATTATAATAACACAGTGTCGTTTGTTAAAAGCCAGGCTTCCAGACGTTTAGTATCGCTCAGTTTGATCATTGTTTTTCTTTGATGAGTCACAGTGGAACTGAACCAATCGGCAACTTCTTAGTGAGGTTTAGTATGCGCCTGTTTTTGGGCATCTCAGGAAAACTGTTTTGTTAGGCTCCCTTAGAAGACTTTAACGGTACCTCCTGTGCCTGGTCCTGAAGCAGCAGGAAGTTCTGGAAGGACGTAGAAGCTTTTGCAGGAGGGGGTATGAGAGTACTGGCTGGCTTCAAAACGCCAACCTGCACTCTAGTCTCTACAGGCACAAGCGGAGCCCGCTAAGATCCGGTCTAAAGATCAGCTTGTTCTTCACCTGGGCTGCAACGCGGGAAAAAACTCTCCAGTACAGTCGCCGTCATGCTCTGTGCAATGGCGAAGCCCCAAAACGGCATCTGACGAAGACACTCAAGAAGCCTTACTTGTCAGCTTGGCCTACATTTTTAAGTATGTATGTGTATTTTATTAGATCTTTTTTGAAGACAATGCAAAGGTGCAAAATAGTACTTTATTAAGCATTTCTGAATGCAGAATTTGCAGGCCCCTCCGGGTTTTCCTGACCTGTTAGCACAGCGGCCTCAAAATGTTGGAATGTGCTCATTTGTACGGCAACGATTTCCCGGTTTTTAAAAACACTGAGCGAGAGGTTCCTCGCCAATTCCTCTTCAACTGTTATGCCATCAGGAAATGACAAACAACAATGAGTTACAGTTTAAAAGGGTACCAGGTGCCAGCGAGGTGACCATGTTTTCATTTTGTCTTGCCCTTTAAAAACAAGCTGAGACGGTTGATTCCACTCTATGGTGCTGATATGAGAAGACAACAGTGAGCTTATCCTTTACCTGAGCTGCATCTCGAGACCCACAATCAACACTACAAATCCAATAACATGCTTATTCAGCTGCCTGCCAAACAGATATAACTCAACATATATTTTTTTAATTACAGCCCACTGGCAGTCCGGGGGGAATATTCAGTACATGTGATTTATAATGTGTCTTTGTCTACTTATGGGCTGCCTTCCATCTCCTGGTCCTCCCCAGTCTCCGAGCAGTAACGACAGTCATAAAGCCAGGTCACAATGTAAAACGTCTGCATTACTACCTGAGTGATTATTCCCATGCTTCTCGCATGACAGCATTAACCGCTTGTTAGAAGTCCTCTGATAGACTCATCAAGGTGCTCCACATCCTCAGATGCCAGTTGCGCCAAATAAATAATTATAAACGAAAATATAAAATGCAGCATTAACTTTTAATGCTATTCCCTAAATGCCGGATCACTTGTGTAAGAGCAGAATATTGATTTTATTACTTTTTTATCCTTTTGTAGGTGTGATTCTGGTGATTGTGGTATTGTAGGTCTTAATCAATGGCTGCCGTTACTCAAAAGTGATGGAATCTCTGTGACAGTTATAGCTATTGGGGGGAGATGATGAGAAGTTCTGGAAGCCCATCTATCCGTTTTCAATACCTGCTTGTTTTATTCAGGGTCGTGGGGGACTGGAGCTACATGGAGTGGAATAACATGGGATGGGGTACTAACCCATTGCAGGGCATGGATTGAAAGTGAGAGCAAAAATGATCAGGGTTGGCTTCATCCAGAGTTTTCGTGCCTCCTATCCAGCGGTGATGCTTCTGAGGTGAACATTTGTGAAACAGAGGCAGTACACAAGACTATCTGGGTGTGTTTGAGGAGAGATGTGGAAACTCTGAGGCTACTTTGTGATTGGACCATATGCTGGGGAGCACGGTGACGTCCAATCGGCAGGGATTCAATCCGGATTGCTGTTTCTCTGATCCAGTGAGTCAGGGCAGAGTCGGGCTCGGAGAAGGTGCTGTTCTGTCAACAGGAGCCAGAAGATAAACATTTTCGTAAACATTCACTGACAAACCGCTGGTGGCCACAGGTGCTGATGTGAGGGTTGACCCCCGAGAGCTGTGAGTCATAGCGGCTTCTCAAAAGCCTAAAAAAAAATAAAGGCCTGTCACAGTATTGGGGCAAAATGACAGAGGTGGACACTTAATGGCTGTTCTGTAAATGTATTCCATTGCCTGATATCACACGTCATCAGAAATACACATACTAATCCTTAAGAACACCATGGTCTTCTTCAATTCTCTATAGGCTCACACCTACACAAGAAAGCATGTCTCCCCCCCCCCCCACTTTGAATGTTGCACTGTGGACTTCCACTCTGCCAGAGAGGCTGATGGGAAATGTGGTTTTTTTCTCTACCTATACCGCAATTTATGTGGAATGTGTTCTTTTGCCACTGAATTTAACCATCCACCTGTGCCCAGCACATTCTTGTTTTGAACATTGAATCTTTCATATTTAACATTATTAATTAAATGTGACCAATGGGGACACTATTATGGCCTTCCAAGCTGTCCTGAGGAGTATGTAGAACAGAAAAGGTACACCGTAATTGGGACATTTTGACAGCTAAAATTATATAACGTACCAACTGTATGTATGAATTATTCATGCCATTTCTCTAAAGTGCCATGCCATCAGAACATTTTCCTGCGAGTCGGTTTCTTTATCACCCACTGCAGGAAAAAAAAAAACTATCCTCAGCTTCCAGGAGGATTCTCAGCCCAAAATTCTGCTAGAAAAAAAAAATGAGTATGTTGTGAAAGCAAAACCATAAAACCATGATACGCTGGATCTATGCCAAGGGAGTAAGAGATGTCCCAGCACTGACAGAAAAAGGTTATGCTTCTGAAAGTGAAGGAAATGCAGACATTTCGATGACTTTAGCATGCTAAACCTATTTGATATGTTTAGTGTGCTTAGCATGGTGTATGTAGCGTGTGTAATGTGTATAGTATGCTTACGCATAGCATGCTGCACGTGGCATATGTAGTATGTTTAGTATGCTTGCATGCTGCATGTGGCGTGTGTTTGGTATGCTTAGCATGCTGTATGTGGCATGTGTAGCATGTTTAGCATGCTGCATGTGATGTGTGTTTAGTATGCTTAGCATGCTGTATGTTGGGTGTAGTGTGTTTAGCCTATTTGTGTTTAGAAATTGCTTGGCATGTTTATCATATTTGACTTTGGCTGGGATGCCTAATTTATTGGCCACGAGTTTATGGGACTTCCAACTTGATTACTTCCTGTCCATGGAGCGACATGAACACTTGATTTGTTTATGATTACCGAGCTCGTCGTTTTCCCACTGGTTACACAGTGACTCAACGTCACAAATTGCCCGAATGTCAGCAGCCAGCGTACTCATCTTCCCGTCCCCTTATTTACCTGTTTTTAACTAATTTGGACAATGAGTGACTCATTCACTCATGCGCGTGTGCAATCCTGACACAACGGGGGACTCAGTTTTGTCCATATTCTCCACCTATTTCATTCATTCTTCCTCAAGTGCTCCATCAGCATTCACATCAATCTGCTTTTGATTAGATCTCAATATTCCGTCTAATGTGCTGTTCATATCCATCATTCTTCTTTATTATTCCAATTACTACAGGCCATTATTGCCGGCTATCCCAACCATCCATCTATCTTCTTCAACGTCCTCAAAAAGACCACCCCTGTCACCGCCTGGAAAATGGTTTTATTCACCTACATCTGTGCTTCATCCAAAGAACATCCTATTCTGCTGTTTTTTTAAGAAGTAAACAAGTGTTTTGTGATGTATTTGATTCTTAAATTACAGAGCATGTGGTTTGATAGTGTGGGTTATTTCACCTTTGTGTGTATTTTTGTGAATATACTTACAGTGATGTCACAAGCTGGATAAGCAACCACTCTGGAAATCAGAGGAAACTAAAGCACAGATTGTCCCCTATGCAGATCACTGAGAGAGTGCAGTGACACTTACTTACTTGAATCTTAACAGACCATTAGTAACTGTATCTGGGGTGTATGTGTATATTTTATATGCTTGTCTACTGTGCTGTGGTTTTCATTATTGTTGTTGCTGTCATTATTTTGCAGCATGCATCAATCCATCCATCCATCCATCCATTCTATACATGCTTTTCCTATGCAGGATCATAGGGGTCCAGAGCCAATCTTGGAAGCTTCAGATGCAAAGCAGGGAATAACCCAGGATGGGGTGCCAACCCATAGCGGGGCAATTTTTGCAAATGAGGACAGAAATTGTTACGATTGGCTTCAACCAGAGTTTTAGTGCTCAGCAATGAGACCTCTGAGGTAAGCATTTGTGGAGCCAGTAAGCACGATCTGGGCATGTTTGAGGGAATATGTATAAGCTCAGGGCTGCCGTGTGACTGGACCATATGCTAGGGAGCACGCAAACATCTCGCAGCATCTGGAGGAGCAAACCAATTAAGATGCTACACATGTGACAATACATTGCTGAACCATGAATTTTGTAAGGTAATAAGACCCAGCATGCCAGCATGTGAAAAACAAAAAAAACTGCCAGTTGGGACACTGTACATTTCACCTTTCCAAGGGAGAACTTACTTGGAATTTCCACTCAGCAAAAAGCTATAAGTCACTGTACAAAATAATTCCACATTCGTTCTTGAGTTCCAGCTCTGTTGCAGGTTCTTCAGGGCCTCAAAAACCGCGTGCTCAGCACATACGCCACCTTCATTACAGACGGGCATTTCAAGAACACATCCCACAAGATGAGCCACCTTCTCCAAGGCAGCATGGCATCACCTCTCAAGATTTCCAACACACAGTCATTTTCTACATAACAAGCAAAGGATGTCAGGGGTTGAACATCAATATGTGGAAGTTGTGTGACTGTCCCTGGTAGCAAAGGTTGTTGTTGCAAGCCTTTTTCTCTTTCGTCAGACCAGGTTAACAGCCCGCCATTAATCGGTGACAATGACAGCATTCCCGTACTATTACACCTGCAGACAGGGAGAAACATCTGAGTGATTTTGGACCTGATTTTGGACTGACTTCCTCTGGCTCTGCCTCAGTGACAGGACAGGCAGCCTGTTACACCTGCATACACCTACCAACCTGCCAAATCCATAAAGGCTCCCGTTAGTGCACTTCGTCGCTACCTGGAGGTTGTCACGCCAAAGATACGGCGGCGGGCGACGTGAACGGGGAAAATGTTAAATCATCAAAATGTTCCTCAGCTCACAAATTGCGTTGCATATTTATTCAACTTAATAAATTAACCGTGCCTTGTTGCTTTGACAAGCTAATTAAATGTCCCTGACAGAAATTGGGTTCACATTCATCCAATTTTATATCTAGCCAAAGAAGGATGGGTGAATAAATTTATATCTAGAAATGTCATAAGATGTTAATCATTTCGCTTCATGAAAGTTGGAAAACATGTAAAATGAATGAGGAAGTTTTATAGCCATATTCTAATTTGACTTTGAAATGTTGAATAGGGTTGTAGAGGGGACCCTGAAGTCTAGCCCGGCCTGAATGGGGTACGAGGTAATGTGGCCATTTAGAGAAGCCTTTGGACATGAGGAATGAAACCAGAAGTGACCTTCTGAGACAACCACAAAACTGACTAGTCAGCTTCTGGTTCTGGTCGCCGTATTTGAATGTGTGATAAAGCCAGGTCTTCCACAAGCTCTATGGCCATTGCTAGCTCAAGGTCAAGGTGCCTCCACGTGTCTGGACTTTGCTTCATAAAACCAATACTCTCAAATCTCAGGACTTAAGAAAAAACATTTGATAATGATTGATTGTGACAGAGGATCAGCATCGCAGTCATAGGTTTTAAAACCCTGGATTTGTCAGACCTTGTAATGGCCATGGGAGTTTATAGCAACGCCATCGCAAGGGTATTGCAACGTTCATCGGAGGCCAGCTGTTTCAGCTAGTTGTCATGGTAGCCAAGGATGACCCAAACAGCATGTTCTCCACACCTCCGCCGTCGTGCCCGTGTCAGGAGCGCGCCTCTGTTCAGCCATTCCCTCGTATATGGGCCGTCAGACGTTTGATGTCACCGGGCGACTTCGACAAGGTTGAGTGGACCTGTGTGCTTGCTTCCTCAATGCCATCCAGTACATGTAATTGACAGCCTTCACTTTCTGTGCCGACGAAGGACAAACTGAGCCAAATGGAAGCAATTTTGTCGGTAGCGATATTGTATGTTTTTTTTCCCATTTTGATGCATTTCATATTATGACACTGACCTCTGCTTTTGTGAAACAGCTTTTTTGACGTTAATAGGTATCAGTTAATGGAACGAGAGGAGGATTTCAGAGGCATTATATGAAACAGAATGGCCTGTGTAAGATATTGGTGCCGCGTATGAAAGCGGCTTCATATTTCGGTTACACGGTGAAAGTTAAATCTAATATAAATAGCGTGCCTTAAGGTTTCAGCATGGCCTACCCACGTAATCGGTATTTTATATCACCTTGGATTCATTTGTACTCTGGCCAACTTAGATTTAGTCTTATCCCATTTCTGTAGGCATGTGCATCTAGCACACAAGCCGGTCTTGTTTTGGGAAAACGACCAGATGTTTTACTACAGAAGCAGTGGGCTGCTGTAAAAAAGCCAGCTTTTGTCCTGAATCACAGCGACGACGATACCAGTGTAAACACTGGCCACAGCCCAGTTGAAACTCCAGTGAGAAGATAGCAGCCATACACAGACTAATTCAATACAGTAAGCAGTTCCCAGATTAGTGTCTGGCTCCCAGAATGTCACCTTAATTCAGTGGCTTTCACACCTCCAAGACGCTGGCTTTAAAAAGCAGGGTTTTTGGAAACTACTTACATTTAGAGGACAAATATTTATTTAGTTCAAGAGAGGATCAGTCAGCATCCCACTGGGGTTAAAGGTTCTTGCACAAGAGCTCAACTGCAATATCACTATGTCAGCCTCGGATTCGAACAGCAACCTTCTGATGACAAGCACAGATTATGCAGCCTGCAGAGCCGCACAGCATTTCCATATGCCAGCATTTACAGCAGTTACCGGTTCACATGGTCAGCTGGTTTACTGAAATAGGAACTGCATGGACTCGAACCTGTAACCAATCAGTTCAGCTCCTTAGTCACTGCCCGGGGCCATTCCCAGAGACTGCCCGCTGGACTTTTTTCTTTGCCGCTAGAAGAAGCTCAGCAGTGACGTGTACAGTATCTGTGTTCTCGTTCTCTTCTGTAGGACAGGCAGGCTCTACCTGTAAATGTTTTTTTCTTGAGTCTACCATTACCACCAAGGAGAGAAATGAGATATCGATTTCTTGCACCGTGTAATCAAAAAGAGAAAAACCGGCTAAGGCTTAACTTAACTTTAACTTGTTTAAAACAAGGTCGAGTGGACTTTTTGTCCCCTTGTGATAAATGAACTATTTATATTTGTCTCAGCGGCTCCTGGGATAGCCTGGGTAGTCGGCTGGGAGTCTTCCATGTCACACCTTAAGATTTAAGGGCCTGAATCCTCGTGGCCTTCCCAGGAAGCACAGGGCATGATGAAAGGGACATCCTGAACGGGATGCCAGCGCGTGGCAAGACTCAAACCCACACGATCATATACCAATTTTCAGGCACCTCTGCATCACCAAATGTTTTTGAGCTGTGTGAGGGAATCAGAGTAGCCTGTGAACACCCACAGGAACCTGGGAGGAGGACGTTGTGTCCACAGGCGAGGCCAGGCCACCAGGCTAAGCCTGAGGGAGCCAGTGCTGTTCACCAGACCCAACTTTCTAATGAGCCTTTTTGTAGTATTTCTCAGGTAGTGGGATGTGAGCTGATTTTCAATTATTGTCATCCCTCCTCTCTTTCTCAGTCAACAAGTTTCACCATTGCTAGCCCCTCCCCCCCATGAATTAGGTCCATGGTTTACTGATCATGGAACAGTATGGGTTATGGGAGACAAACCAAGTCAAATCAAGTAGATTTTATCGTCGCGCCAGCTTTACACAAGTATACAGTAGTACGAGACAAACACCACTGCCGTGTTATGCATAGAAAACTGTAAAAATAATATGGATGGATAGATATTTCTTGGACAAAGTCTCTGGTGTGTCCCTGCAGTAGATGTGCTGTGACTCAAAGAAGCCTTAAAGGCTCTCCAAGGTTTTAAAGTCTTGTATACGAATCTTGCCTTGCTGAAATCTCCCCTCCAAATATCTGCTTACCTGACCTGACGTTGTCCACTTCAGGTGACATTTCAGAGTTTTCTACAAGAGCTAATCAAAGTGATACAGACAGTAAAACTTACAAACCTGCGTGGATCTCCTCCCGGACTCCCATGCCAAAAGGAGGTGGATAAAATAGCCCCCTCCGCTCCTCTGAGGGCGTGCATGTGGCGCCGGTTGATGCTAACGTTCCGGCCAGATGGGCTGAGAACACGACGCAGAGTTTTGGACGCAATTCAGTGTGGATCAGTGAGTCATATTTGTTCAGTACTACATGTGCTCTAAGAAGTGGGAGACTGTCCATGCGTCTGTGCACTAACCAGAGCCCGATGACAGGGACCACAGTGTGAATGGAGGTCTTCATTACAGCTTTGTCTCCCAGCCTGGTCCTCGGGGACCTCCAGACAGTCCAAGTTTTTGCACCCTCTCAGCCCCCCCCAATTTTGTCCCAATCTGAAATTAGCCAATTGGCTTCATTACAGTCTCCCCCCCCATGCTGGATTAGTGCACACCTCCTCCAGCCACCTCCTCTTCTCGCTCCTCGCGCTGCAGGTCTTCTCGAGTGATGTGACAGAGGGAGTCGCTGATTTCCACCCACAGTCCTTCTAGAGACAGTAGGTGTCAGCGGAGAGCGACCGCGGGGAGAGGAAGCCAGCCACCGCGCTCCCCCAGCACAACGCCAGCCAGCCACCGCGCTCCCCCAGCACAACGCCAGCCTGCAGTCCGGGAGGCTCCTGGACACAGATGACTAACGCATCCCAGCAGGCATCGAACCCCAAACTCTGCTGCAGGACCCACACTGATTCCACCTGTGCAGCACTCACTTAAACTCCCTATCCGAGAAATGCGGCTTAGAACGGCACTGCGACCCAGTACTGAATAAGTGCTTAGGGACGTTGGTATGGATGGATGTTTTTAAAAAATCAATTTACCATTTCATACATATCAACCAATCAACTGATGTCTGCCAACCTAGTATTCAGGCTTATACAGCACATGACTCAAGTATTCGGATTCAAATAGCTACAATATTCAAGTATACAGACTCATACAGGTGTGTGTGTGTGTGTGTTTGTGTTCATGGATAACGTTTGTAATTATATTGTGGGGACCAAATATTTTAATGTCATAGGGACCATTTTTCAGGACCCCACAAACATCTGTGAATGCAAACAAAAAACAAAAATGACAAAAGTCTCGTATTTTGTTTGGTTGTTTATGATCAAGGTTGGGCTAGGTAGGGGTTAAGGTTCATTGGGATTATAGTTTTCCCCATAGAAATGAATGGAGAGTGCCCACAAAGATATAATTACAAACCTGTGTGTGTGTGTGTGTGTGTGTGTAACAAATAGCTGCCCTCTTCATGTATTTTATAATGAAGGAGCAAAACAATAAAGATCTGTGGAAAAAATGAAATGAATTCAGTAATTAAGAGATTAAATTACAGTGAGTAACTACAGGAAAATGGCTTGCTAAGAAATTAATCAAACCAGTGATTTAGGTAAAAATGTTTCTGGGCGACGCACCTTATTACAGGCAGATTTTAATTAGCGGTATAGCAGCGCAGTACGACGGTGCCCCCATTACTCACTGCAAGCTTGCCATCTCAGAAGATCTTACGATGCTCGGAATCTCGGGGACTTTAGTGTAGTTCAGGAAGGTAATTTCCTGGGAGATCTTGTTAAGGCCAACTTGTCTCAGATCTGAGTCACAGTCCAGCTCAGCCCAAATATTCTCACTGCACTTTATGCAATAACAGGTTGGTGGAGAGATTTTTATGAAATCCCTTGGTCCTATCAGCCATCATGTGTGTAGGGTAAAAAACATCCCAATGAACATCCAAATTACATTGCAGTGAACATCTCGCTGAACATCCAGATGGCCATGCTAGTGAAAATTCCTATGAACACCCTCAAGAGCATCCCCATGAACATCACAATGAACATATCAATGAACATCCCAATGAACATCACAATGAACATATCAATGAACATCACAATGAACATATCAATGAACATCCCCATGAACATCCCCATGAACATCACAATGAACATATCAATGAACATCCCAATGAACATCCCAATGAACATCCCCATGAACATCCCCATGAACATATCAATGAACATCCCAATGAACATCCCAATGCAGTGGACATTGCAGTGAACATCTCAATGAGCCATTCCTGATTAGATCATATTTTGTAGATTGTTTACACACAACATACAACTATTTTGTCATTTCTTCATCCGCTGTCACTTTTTTCAGTTTAGCTAAGTCGCACAAATGAAACCCCAACTCTGTTACAGCAGTTCCAGTTCCTTGAGAAAATGAATTAAAAGAGTAACTGTTATGTTATAAAGATTTAGATCTGAATAAATTATGTTATAAGGGGTTGCAATGAAAAAAGAAGGATTTATGGCATTCTGGTCTGGGTGTGGTTAGTGAAAGGGGTCTCTATTCTACAAGATTCTGAAGCTGTCTCCCCAACACAGCATCAAACCTGTACCCACAAGAATCTCAATCTGGGTCAAAACAACCAAGGAAACCATATCTAACCTTGTGACTTTGTCATAGTAAACCCTCATGATCTACAGCACCCACTACACCATCCGTGCAGTCGCTAAGCAACCGTTGTTAAGATGACAGGCTGGAATCAGGATACATAACAAAACTACTCAAATAAATAAACCCTGTAAATAATAGCCAAATACAAATTTCTTGAGCAAATCTTGATTAATATAAACAGAAGAAATACAGTTAATTAGCAAATGTATGGCTGCATTAAAAAAAACTAGCTGTACAGCTAATGTCACATTCTTTAAAAGAAAATAGACACAGTAATTATATCTGCATTTTCTCTACAGCTATTAATTATAATTTGCATTCAGAAGCAATGGAAAATAGAGACTCTAAACTGGTGGGCATGTGTGAGATTTTTGCGTTCCAGTAAATAGCCTCACAGAAATAAAACAATGAGCAAATTAGTGTTGTCTGAGACCGTTTATATTTGTCTGATAGACTGAATTAAAGACAATGGCTCCATTAAGTCACCAAATTGAGAATTTTACCCAAGGCTGATGGAGTTGGGCAGGGATGATCTGTATGTTCTAGAGAGACACCACAGTATCACAGTTTGTTCATGTTATTTTTTCCTACGTCTATTACAACATTTACCTTGGGATAAATGTTCCTTTAGATTAGGTATTCCTAAAATTCGGATGCCTGCAAGACTGGTTAATGTCACACAAAAAGTGCACACATCTGTAAAATACAGGACGATCTTGGAATACACAGGTTAGGTGGTAACTCTACTCCCAGTGTTCTGCAGCCGGGTATAATACCAGTCAATGACCAGTACTGGTCCACTGCCCAGGACTTGGGAACCCCTACTGAAGAAGATTACCATTCATTTTAAAGGTACATTAAATTATAATACTATCTTTTTAAACAGAACCTTGATGTAGGAGAAATGATCCATCTGTCAGATAAGCATGTATATATAGACCCAAGGAAAAAAGTGTCCTTCAGTTTTAGGTTCATTGTGATTTTCTGTGTCTTTGGAGGAAATAAGACATCTTTTTTCGAATTTATTTTTTATTTCACAGCATGTCCTCTTTAGTGTACAACAGGAATAAATATGTTTCCTTACATCAGTGAAAAGATTATATTCAAAAACAAAATGTCCACTGCAATGGACATAAATTAATGGGTTTGGTCTCAGCAGGTTACGATGAGTGTCTTAGGACGGCATGTATAAGATGTGCACTTTAGATCAGTGATGGCTTCTTGGAGTAGGCATCGCACGGACGACAGCTTGGTGTTGCGTTTCCCCTCTGTGGATGCATGATTTGTCTTCACGCGACATCCACAACCTCACGAATGCCTGGTTCTTTGATGGGGTCTAACAGAACAAACTCACGGGGCCAGTAAGGGAGCTAGCTTGAGCCACCTGGACAGCTGAGTGCTCCATACTCTACTATAACTAGGTTGGAAAATTAGGTGTAGGTTCTACACACCATAGCAGTAGGAGAAACAACCCTTTGAAACCCATGACCGTGTTGTTGTGTTTGAGCTTATCCTATCACTATGTCGATACGACTGTGGGATATGCATCAACTGTAGTAATTTTTGAACCATGTGCTGTTTGATATTTTACATGAGAGTATTTTTAGTGGTGCATATCATATTGAATCAGATTCAGAATATTTTTATTATCCTGGAGATAGTTGTTTAATTATTGATCATAATACGTACAAAAAACGGAGCAAATGCAGACTGAACTGTAAACAAACATGTTTACTTCACCACGTCACAGGAGCAAGTTACAGGATAAATTAAACACAAAACAATGTTACCAAACAACTGAACACACGCGATGCTCATGAAGTCATAAATAAAACATTCAAAATCGTTACTTAAGGGGATTCCCGGACACTTATTCTGCATTGAAAATGGATTTTAAAAAATCAATCAGTTTTCAACAGCTAGAAGGCTCATGCCAGTACGGGTACTTTTTACAAAGTCCGGTCGTAGATATAGATCACGTCCTCACAACAGGCTGGCACGCGTGTTGAGGAATACTGCGGGGAGAGGGTCGAGGGTCCATCGTCTGTTTGGTGCGCCATGACACTGTTTTTTGGTATAAAGGGGTTTCTGGGAAGTGTAGTTCTTATGGAAAGAAGACTGTACAAAAGCCTCTCAGGCCCATCACAGCGGCTAAAGACACAGGGGGTCCACTGAGCAACAGATGTGTCCATTCTAGGAGGAGGGGAGAAAGCAGAGTGGGGGGGTCATGTTAGAGTCACTGTTGTGAGTAGAGTCACCTGCTAAACAGAGTTAGCCTGTAGCTACTAGTATGAGCAGATTTAACCTACAGCTGCTAATCGCCAGTGAAGTTAGCCTAAGGCTTGTCAAAGGTGAGCTCACTTAGCTTGAGGCTATATGTGGTGAGTGCAGTTACCCTGTGGCTACTAGTGGTGAGTGCAGTTACCCTGTGGCTATTAGCAGCTAGCACAATTCGCACACAGCTAACAAGCCTTACCTTGCAGTGGCAGAGCGTGCACTCAGTGCCATGCTTGGTCCAGGATGCCCCACTGAAGCGAGCTATTCCCTGCTCGTCGGTGCACGTCTTGGTGAGGTCGTTGCGGATGGCGTCGGCCTGGCATGGGTCGGCAGCGCATCGTGGGCAGCACTCGCCCTCGGGCACCACCGTGAACTCGCAGTCAGCCAGTGGGCAGGGGAGTGGCCAGCAATCCACCTCTCCCCGCTGTGGCCCAGAGCAGAGACGGTTGTGGGAGGGTGGGATTGAAAGATCAGAAAGCAGCAACAGGTGTTCTCACAGGTAAGAAGGAAACTTGACCGATTAGAACAACCATTATTGACCTCTCCAGAATACTATTGTTTAGGATATTTGATTCTAATTCTCATGATCACAATGCAGTGTTCTTGTACCCTGTACTTAATTAATAGGTTTAATAATTATGCATATTTCAGACAGATTGGGTAATATGGCTGCAATTTCTTCAGTTTCTTGCCACAAGCAGGCCCAGTGATCTGTCTCCACGTGGGCGGCCATGTCCCCTGCCAGGTCCCTGATGGTGGTGGGGGAGGGCATTCTGCATCAGAATTTATAAGTTATGGTTATGTTGCTCAGCCTTGAGTACTTTGGCAATGTCTTGTTCAGTTTTCCTGTAATATGCAGCACTGAGCTTCCTCTTACGGAAAGTGTTTTGAAACGGCTCTTGCAGTGAATCGTGTTCAAGGTCCAGGGTCTGCTGCTACGTGACAGCTTGTGGTTTCGACCCTTTGCGACGTTACAAAACGGGCCCCAAAACGTTCTGCAAGCCTCTCTTTTCATTGGCTGAAACATCCAGCAGTACACAGCGACATTTACAGAACAGGGATCAGTAAATCTGAGAGCATTACACTCTACCGAAGAACTTCTGCCATCTCCAAAGATGTTTCCATGTTTCCCGGTAGCAGTCTTAGCGAGGACTCTGTAACCCAGAGAAGCAGGGGATTATGGGATTCTCTTACCCATCATCCAACAAAGCTGTGCTACGAAAACGTCATTCTGGGAGATTTTCTTTTTCAAAACTGGCATATGAATTGAATTGTATTAGGCGTTGAGAGAGCTTTGTTGTCTTTGCTCTGCTGTTGGCTTTGAAACTTGCTTCAGCCAGAAACTGGATGATTTTCAGTCAGAACTTGGGGCCAATGGTGAGTGTTCATTCCCAGCCCTTTACGCATCACCTTCAACGACATGCAGCCGGGCTGCACCACCTCAGGTCGCTTTCAACGGCCCTCCGATTTGCCTCGATACTCCTCCGCGCTACCTAGTGTTACCCATCGCTCACTCCTGAATGTGTGGAGGACTACGGGATCATGAACCAGGACCATCATGTGCACGCAGTAGGCACAAGGAGAACAGGAGGGCAAGTAAGATGCATGATGGGAGTTTTGCAATGCCCTGCTATGTATGCTCCAGATCCCTCAGAAATCCTATTACGTTTTATTTTTGTGTGCATAAAATCAACCGTCTATTACGGTGCCCTAATGTGTGGAGCTGTGGATAAAATTAAAGTCACCTAAACCTAACTACTTATTTTAAAAAAAACAACCTACCACACAGCAGAGTCATTGAGAATCTGAGGAAGGCGGGTCAAAGAATGAGGCACAGTGTGTGATTGGCTCACCAAGCACTGGCACTTCTGGCAGCCCTCCAGCCAGGTGTCCCCGCTGCTGTAAGCCCTCAGACCGCTCTGGTGCAGACACTGGCTGCTGAGACGCGGGTCACACTCCGGACAGCAGTACAGGTCCACCGTGGGGTTGTCGCAGTCGCACACCATCCGCCGGCACAGGACCAGCCCACTCTGCCAAGTGCGGATATGATCAAAGCTCAGACAAATGCAATTGAACACAGAGCCTCGGCACAGCACAAGTGGGAGAACAGAGAAACCCAGAACACCAGGCATGAGCAATTGAACATGGAGCCTCGACACAACATATAGACAGCAGGAGAAGAGAGAAATGGAGAATCCCAGACATGAGCAGATGAACTCAGAGATCCATCACGGAGATGCAACACACAAGCAGGCTGCTGTATAATGGCACACAGGCAGAGCATCCCACCTGGCGAAAAAAAAACGCTGCAACAAACAAATTAGAATGTAAACAAGTGGATCCTGGCCACTTACTCAGTTTGGGGAGACAGGGACCTGCTTTTTGCACTGAGCTACTGTTGCGGCAGCGTGGAGGCGACTCATTAATCACCCTGGCACGCCCATTAATCCTGTCCCTGATATGTGGAGGGGGGACCTACTTATCATATGGCAGCTGCCCCACCCCCCAGAACCCGTCCTACTTACTCGCTGGCTGTAACCAGAGGTGCGCTTCCTGGTGAACAGGCCAAGCCCATCAGCACTGTACTCCCCCCCAATACGCATTTGGACAGCTCATTTGTTAACAAGATTGGTCTGGACAATATCTACAGTGAGCCGCTGGACCTGTGTGCTTCTCCGCTTAAATACTGATAGTGATGTTACCAATCTACAAAAAAATCCACTAGTCCCCTAAATACTTATTCAGCTCAGGGTCACGGTGGCCTGGAACTTATCCCAGTCATTACAGGGTGCAAGGCAGAGGTGTGGCGCACCCTGGATGGGATGCCAGTTCATCACTGGGCACAAACCAACTCTGAAGGTGGGAGGCAGCAGTACCACCCACTGAGCTTACCTTATCCACCTTCGGTACTTGATTGTCCTATGCAGGGTCACGGGAGTCCAGAACCGAACCCGAAAGCTCCAGCACACCGAACCATCACAGAGCACATACAGACTGTTCACCCAATCTGGCAACTTCAAATTCTTTTGCAATTAACCCTAATCCAAAACCTAACCCTAACCCTAATCCAAACCTAACCCTAATCCAAACCTAACCCTAACCCTACTTCCAAGACAACACGGGGGAACATGCAAATTCCACACACATAGAGCCAGGGTGGAACCTTGAGTCCTGGAGGTATGTGGTATGTTATTGATCAATACAAGAACTCAACAGATCATGTTTATAATCTTATACTTTGCTTTTTTAGCAGATACTTTTATCCGAAGTGAGACTTTTTGAGAAGACAGGGTCAGACGGTCCACTGAGCAATTTGGGATTAAGGGATTGACGGTGACATCACCGCCAATTTAGGGATTTGAACCAGCAACCTTCCAATCACAGGCACAGTGTCCTAATCTGCTGAGCCACACACCCATATATTCAACTGATAATGTAAACTGTATTAAAAATGCATCTGAAACTACCAAACAAATAAAATCCCTACATTTGAGAGGGACTCACCTGACATGAGCAGACGGAGCACCTGTCACTCTCCAGCACCCAGATCTGGCCGTTGTGTTTGACCTTGTTCTCGTGGATACAGTCTCCTGTGCAGTTCTTCCCATGGGGGCACCTGCAGTCATACCCCCCCTCCAGGTTGAAGCAGACGGTGTCGTTGGCGCAGGAATTTCTCCCCGTCCGGCACTCGTCTATGTCTGGGGAAGGGGGGTGCATTTGCACAGTCACACAGTCATACGATGTGGTGCAGTCGCAGACAGGACTTCGCACACATGCCCACACGGGACTTGATTCACCAAAGCATGCCTGCATGCAGATCAGCGTGGACACAAGCTCATATTAGCCTTAGCCACGCTTAGCATGACCCACCGCCATGTGCACCATGCACATCGACCTGAGTGCTCCTTTTACACAGAGAAATGACCTTTGACCTCAAGCCCTTGGATTCACATGCAAGTAGACATGCATGTAATATTGGGTGCCCAACCCAGACCAATCCAATTATGTTCCAGATTTTTAATTAGAATGATCCTAACCCTCCCCCCTTTATAGGACCCCTGCAGGTAGGCTTGGGTGGTATAACGGTAAACTGGTATTTTGGGGATACCGCCATATTTTGGGTGCACTGCATCATTTTGGAAATCACGGTGATAAAATTAGGCCGCTTGGCAAATTTTATAAATACAGGCAAAATACCATATTCCATAGTACAATACCTGGATGGTATGATGGTAGAGCACCAGGCTCTACCATCTCTGACTGGGCTATCTTATCCAGAAAATGCCGTTGGGTATGCAGCTTTGCATTCTAACTCCCTAATTAGGTCACTAATTAGAGAACTGATTACCTGAAGAGTCCCTCACAACTGAGTTTGAACAGCTGACCTAAAGGTTATCCAAAAAACCTGCAAACACACCAGCCCTTTGCGGATAAGATTGCCCAATCATGGTAGAGGTATTGAGCCTAGATGCAGGTTAACTGCAGAAAAGCACTGGGAGATGGTAAGTTAGCTTCCATAACCTCAGTCCCACCTTGACAGGAGTCTCCGTTAGGTGAAAACATTCCGTTGTCATGGTAACCATCACGGCACTCGCAGTGGTACCATCCTGGCAGGTTGACACAAGTGGCCCGGCTGTCACACTCCACGAACCCGTCGGAGCACTCGTCTATGTCTGCCTCAAGCGCGTGTGCACAGTCGCACGTGAACGTGCACAAACACACACACACGCATACACAAGGCAAGAGAAAAACAGCACAGCAAATGTCAGAGTGATCTTTTCTGCCAGAATTGCATCTTTAGGAATAGTTGGCCATTGCTTCATGCAGCCTCAGAACTTATGAAGAAGTCAAGCCTGGTATACCAGTAAAATGCGGTAAAATATAGCAGGGGTTACTAAGCTAAACAAAAGAACAATGGCAAATAATTTTTTCTCCCTACTGAATGAGTAGTTTTCATTGCCGGTGTAATTCTTCATTGTCCACACAGTTTATCCACAATCCTCTGCTCTGACATACAATAAGAAAGCCAGACTTCCTTGAGCTAAACTCTCACCCCACACCCACACAGTGCATGGGTACCTCCTCCTAAACAGCAATATCCCTCCATTCTCCCAGCCCTGCTTTCCGGGGTTGCGCCCTCAAATCCACTCTCATCTACAGCTTCAGCTGAACCACTTGGTCTGGTGCACAGTTTAATGACAGGTCATTCTTCACCAGGGCCAAAGTAAACCCAATACGTCAAAGACGGAGCAATGTATTAAACCAAAACAAGCATAATAAATCAAATAATATCCTATTAGACCTGCTGCCACAATACCTGGCCAATGGAGGGAATTTTGGAAAAAGTTTTACTCTGATTAAACATCTCCAGGACGCTAAGTCCTCTGTGGTTGTCCATTAGCTCTGTGCTCAGACCTCTCGTTATGCAAATGACTGTGCTCTTAGCCAGCCCCTAATTAGCCCTGGTCACACAACAGATTCCAACTGGCCGACAGGTAATCTAGGATAGAGAGCTTCAGACTCAGCGCCTGAAGGGAATTTTAAGAGAGATACAGCAGCTTTTCACAACTCACTTTTAATCACAATTTGTCCCTTCATAAATAACATTTCAAATAGGCCATTAACCTGGAAATTAAACTCATGCCCGGCCATGCAAACCGTAATTAACCTGTGCTTTCCGTAGACAATTTCCACCTGTTTTGACGTTCCTTAAATTAAACTTGAATGAAACTTGGAAATATCATCACAAAGAAGAATGGACATGCAGGGAGGATTTCACCATCTGTCTTTTGAACTGTCAAACTGCAATTTACTTAAGTCTCGATTTTCACATGGAGCAACAGTGCAAATATATTTATGCTTTTTTTCTTCATCTTTACTGTTTTTGGTCTTCAGACCTCAGCTCTGCAACTAATCAAACTTAGGCAGCAAAAAACCCCATAAAATATTCTGGTCTTGCATCATATAAAAGTCATTGCATCTGGACAATCCTAAAGCACAGGTGCAATTGTCTAATCTTAACGGTAACAGTCCTGCTCCATAGCAACCACAAATTAATGATTCTCAAACAGTCATTCTATTTTCAAGTCATTTGTTGGCAATGCTCTCATAAAATGCGTACAGTAACTCATTGAGTAGATATCTTATTTGTAATTACTTGACATATCTCTGAAAATAACTTTTCCCAATAAAATCCCTCCAGTATCAATTAAAAAGAAAAGCTACAGATTTCAAAGCCTTAAATTTGCCAATAAGTGTAACACTAAGATCCTTATTTGCCATGTTCATACTGTAAATGCATACATAAATGCATAATGCACATACAATTCATATGCATCTACCTGGGGCTGCATACACTGTCAACAGAATTTCAATGGATGTTTAGGCATACCATAAAAATCTATGGACTGAATGTAGCACAGCTCATCCTGTATGCAAGGCAAATCCACTGCAGGGGACTCACTTTCAAACAGAGACTCTCTCAGTCACACACCAAAGGCAGTTCAGAAACAGGTCATCTTAGCTAAGCTATTTGCCATCCAAACTGCTAAGCAAACACAAGATCAGGATGCTGAACAGGACAAAGAAATAAGAGTGTAGTGCTGGACACTGTATACACTGTCCGCTGTACACACTGCTTCCTATACAAAATGCAGCCATACTTCACATGACAAAATCATATTCTGGCAGCAGGAGCTGGCCCTACATTCAGCCCAACTCCTCCCGTTCACCAGAAGACCAATGATTCTTCTTTTTTCCCCAACAAATATCCTTTTCAGGATTTGCCTGAAGGTATGGGAGGACTTTAAGCAATTTTTGTCACATAAAAGTGTCCACTGATTAACTTACTCCATACAAATCAGAAATCATGGGTATAGACTCCCCAGAGATGTGTGTAGCAAAGAAAATGAGCTTTTAATGTTTTTCATTGTTTCTGACATTTTGGATTTTTATCAGTAAGCAGATGGTTCATTTTAGGTTCTACCCTGAGTGCAGCAGAAGTTAATGCCTCGCTAATACGACGTTTACTCATCACACCTAAACCATTATGAAATCTGGCAGTTTAGCCTCGTCATGGCCAAGTGAAAAAAAAATGTGTTCTTTTTTTTCTTTTTTTAAAATATTTAGGGTTTTCCAGCTAGACTGACACATCGCTTTGAGCCACCAAACACGCAATTTGAAATTCAGGTCAGGTGGCCTGGTTATTCTGGGTAAACCATTTCAGGATTATCAAACATAAGACACTGGCAGACTCTTCTCCTCTAGTCATGTCTGTCTTCAGTGCTCGTTGTCATTTTTGTCTCCCCACAAACTCACTGGGGTGGAACCGTTCTTTATACTATGACCCATTGAGACGTACAGCTACTGCTGTCAACAAGACAGACTAACACCCAACTGACTGATCAATGAGCCTCCTCAACTAGACAGACCCACTCAAAGAATTGCTGGCGTGGGCCAAGTCAACGGAGTAGTGGAACAAACCAATGAAACGGCTGTCAAAATGTTGGGAACGGGGTGTCACAGTACCACAGAGGAACTGCTTCTGGCAGCCAGATTCCTCTACTGCCCCCTACAGGTGCTTTTGACGTCTTTGTTCGGTCACAAGCAAGGTTAACATTAATAACTTTGCTAGCTAGAAAGTAGCCCTGGTGAAAGATGGGAAATTTCCCTGCAGAGAAAGTGATAACATGGGAAATGGTTATTAACAAGCGCAAGAACGGCGGCAAAAAGTAATATTAAAGAATGAAACATGCTCAACACGCAAATGAGAGACATCAAGACACAGCTCTCATAACTGCATTTATATGTTAATATATGAAAGTAATTACAATAAAAGTGAAATCAAAATGTCTAACAAAAAGTATAACATTTTTCTTGATGGATGGTAATGTTAAAATAATAAACGTTCAACTATTACAGCTCTTTCTATTTATAACACAAGGGGCAGGTTAAGAAAAATCCCTCAGGAACCTGTTCCAGGGCACCTGAAACCCAGGTGACGTTTCCCTCGTATGCCTATGTGTCTCAGGGCTATTTCTGCAGAGAGCTTCCATAAATACCGGCGGGGCGATTGGATCGAGCTCCGCCCAGGAAATAACAAGCCCGCTAGGCTAGGTCGTTACAGGAGAGCACAATGGGAAGTGCTGACTCAGGCAGAAAGAAGCTGTACTGGTGCGCGGCGCGATCACACACCTCAGGAGCCAAGGCCGGGGATAGGGCCCCAGCGACCCCACGCCCATCTGTCCTCCCCCCTGCGGTGCTGGCGTTTTAATGCGCCCCCCTGGGACGGCCGTCCCCTCCCACCTCCCCATCATCAGCATGCCCACATCACCCCCTCCCAACAACTGCCAGCT
>JABFEA020000067.1:22818571-22843818 GCA_019775915.2 Cyphomyrus plagiostoma
AACATTTAACAACAAATTTTTTTGCCTCCGCGATGTTTTAAAACCCCCACCCACCCCAAACCTTAACCATAATTAACCAACCAAACCCAATGGCCCCAAAATTTAAATTTTACCTGCCCCCCCCCCCCCCCCCCCCATTTGCCTAATTGCATGTTTTTAGATGAAGGTGGGGTACCCAAAACATGCTCACATAACATACAAAGATCAAGCAAACTCCACACACAGGGCTTGGGGAGGGATTTAAATCCCCAATCCAGGAGGTGTGAGGTTACAGTCAAGCCCACTGCGTCACTGTGCTGAAAGGAAACACATTTTTTTTTCCTTTCAAAAAAATCATCTTAATTCTTCGGTTAGGGCAAGCCAAATCACAGAAGCTCATAAGAGGCTCTTTTGGACATCAGGTGGAGAGTAACCATTTGGGACCACTGTGCTCAGCCCAGTACTGACGTGTTTAATTATTTTATCAAGGCGGTAAGTGTACCAATCAATCCTTCAGTCACAAGCCCATCAATCATTCAGCCAAATGTTACCTGCTAGCGATGTGCCACAGCTGTGTGCTGACAGTATTGTTTATGCATATCAGAGCGTCAATTGATTAGCACGGTTTACCATAGTGCAGCACCATCCTGTTCCGCTGCGGACTATCCAATGCCTCTAAATGCACCAATGGTTCCCCTGCTTGGATACGCTGCTTTAACCACAACACCATCTGCTGCCTCAAATTCACGGATGCCCTTCACATTTAAACCAATAACATTGAACTTTTGTTTTGAAATGTTTATTTTTATTTCCTCCTTACTTGTTTAGTTCCATCCCTGGAATATCCGCGAAGCAATGACACATACGAATGCACCAGAAACAGTACATCCCTATAGCCCTTAAACTATTCTGCATCTTACTCGGCGTTTTCCGACGAAGTAAGAGTGTTCCGCAACGTGTACTCGGTTAAACTGCATTTTTATATAAAGAGGAGACACTATAAACAGGAGATTCGTCTTGTCTCACCTTGGAAGAGAAAAGCTCGGCTCTCGTTGTGGAAACCCTGGACTTGAGAAACTCCAGGGAACCCCTCTCCAAGATTTAATTCATCGAAAACATTGATGCGCAAAGCAGGATCAACGCCGAAGCCTAAAACTTAATAGCACAAACAGGAAAAACATATAGATGTTGGTTAAAAAAATCAATAAAGATCGCCCGCGAAACAGGGCGTTTGGTCAGCCGCATCAGAACTGGAAAATATGAATTCATACTTTATACCGGTAAAAACTCATATACGTTAAAAGAAAGATATTACATGTAAAACAATACTGCAACAAAACGCAATGTATTAACTCGAGAAATAAGATATTCTAGTTCACTCAGTTCGGGCGTGGATCTAGTGACAGTAATGCGTTGTACATACATAAAATCCCAGTCTTACCTGAAACGACAAAAAATGTACAAAACACAAGGGAAAGTTTATATAGTCCCATCGTAAACGAGGAAAAAAGCAATTAGTCCATGTTGTTCCCTGCAGTTTCAAAAAATAGATTTTCTACACAACGAGCCGCCGGCGAGAGAGATAATGACACCCGGGTTGCCGTATCACACATCCACGGACGCCGGACAGCGCATCGCCGGGGCTTTAAATGCAGAACAGGCGCAGAGGGCTGACAGCAAATACGAAGCGGTCCATTTAGTGCAGCTTTGGCCGTGCAAACACCCTGACCGCGCAAACGCACAGGTGCGTCGCAGAGCTGCCCAGTCCGCCAAGTGTCCGCCTCTGCCACTGCTGGCGGCGACGAGAGCGGCTCTGATCCAGCCCCCTGCTGGACCTGGGCGGTCACTCCTCACCAAACACGTGCGTCTGACTTGAACAGTTACCTAAAATGAATACAGATACAATAAACAGATAAAATAATTATATATACAGATAAAAAAATTAGCCCAATTAGATAAACAAGTGACAGAAGTTTACAAAATGTTCTTTTAATTATGTGTAGCTAAATGATGAACAAGGCTTTCGAAAAGTCACCTTGGTTTAAATACTACAGCCGCGCGCGTGTTTGTGTAGTCTACCTGGATTTAATCCAAAATGACCGATGCAATACGTGACATTCATCATCAACTGTGTAATGCAACACACGACCTGCTTTTTAATTTGTGGTCTCGATTTTTGGCTTGTTTATATAACTGCCTCATTTTTACTGGGAGACCAGCATGGATTCGGTAGACATGAACTGAATCAAGAAGGCATTTTAAGATCACAGACCCACTTCAGCAGACTATCGTAACGATTTCCGTTGATGATACCGACTTGTCCAGATGATGCTCTTGAATATGTGAAGTAAATGAACATTTGCTGCACGCTATGAAGCTTTACCTCCAGAAAGGATTAGCATTAAACGCCAAAGTTTGTAATGAGGTCGGCTACATGACAGGTGATAAACAACTAACACGAAATAATACATCCTTTCCTGAAAATAATTTTATTTTATTACAGTGTCTGCATTTTGATTGTACTAGCATTGATGTTGGTATTTAAAATGCATACTTATTGCAGTTTAATTATAACTTAAGCATTCTTTGCTATTACATCAACGGGTTGTTTTGTGCTGCGCGAATTATCCGTCTCTGATGTGCACTGATGCTTCATTCGAGATAAGACCCCGCTTAAGAAACAGTTTTCCATATAAAACATATATTTTTACTCTGTAAAAAAGGATGTATTCTTAAGACTACTCAGCTCGATGAGTAGTCATTTGATGATGGAGATATTTGACTGCGTCAGCAAAGTTCAAGAACGACTGCCAGACCCTGTACGTGCGGTAAATCTTCATTTGTTACTTAAAGACGAAAAGTCTAAGCTTGAATAGAAACACACAAACAATATAAAGAGGCCAATAATACCCTTTCGGCTGGAGCAGCAAGTTATCAGTCTCGCTTCCTTTGCAGTCCTTCCTTGTGGCTGTACGATGGAGGGCAAGTGTAAGGTGTGAATGACCTTTTTCTGACCTTTCCTCTGCAGTGAAACACGGCGGCCGGTCATATGCGAGAAAATTATATGCCACAGGGACTGTACACTTATCAGCAGCCGACTCCACTTATGAACGTACCTGTGCCTTTACAGAGTAATCTCCTCGTCAGAGTTAATAAGGAATCGTTCATCACACCCACATTTTCACAGGTAAGATTGGAGTTTTCACAGATGCCTTTCCTTCTATTTTCCTGTAATTATGTCGAGACAAAACAAGTAATATTCCTATTAATTGCATTTGGCTAAGTGTCATATGTAACATTACCAACCTCTATGATACTGTGTTTTGAAATAGATGCGCAGTAGATGGTGCTGTTGCGCCATCTAGTGTACATTTAGAGTACTACAAGAACGTGAATTAGGCCCTGCCAATGCACTATATTAAAGTTGAAGTACGCAGGGGTTGGGGGGGGGGGGCGGAGTAAGGACGATTAAAGGGGTCCGAAAAATTGTCACATAATTGTATTGATCTGGGGTAAATTCTTAGTATGATATGCTTTTATGTGGCTCAGTATCTCTATAGTATCAAACAGTATGAAAACAATGTGTGTGCTTTACATAGTGTACAAAAAGCTCAGGCGGTTAGCCTGGCCAGGTAACCAATAAAACCAACCAATAAAAACACAAATAAGCCAGGTTCATTGTTGGCCAGCCCATGACTTTACTCATTAAAAACATCATGGTGTGTCATCTTTTGATGCAGAAGTGGTGCATTTAAATAATTTGAAATACAGAAATAAAAGGACAAACCATCTATCCATCTTCCAACTGGTAATCCTGGTCAGAAGGAGCTAATAACATTGGCATTGCGACATTGGCTCTGCATAGATGTCAAAACACATAAAGCACTTATGTAATCCCCCATCTGAAAAGGTAAGCTTTAGGTCCATTTCCAGTTTATAATGAAAAGTACCTTACTTCCCCATGAGATTCCACCATTCCAGCTAAAGACCATCCCTTGGGGACAAGAGGTGAAATCATTTAGGGATTGAAACCTCAAGCAGGCCTGTGACCTTCAGCAAAAAGAAGTTAATTAACATTCCTGAGCTTTTCTTTCTTTCTTTCTTTTATTGCGTGGCTTTGGGCAGCACACCCTCAGGGGGCGCTAATGAGTGCCAAGGTGAGTGCAACTTACACACAGCCATATGAGGGAGCCTGGAGGGGAGATCTGGCAGACGCTCGCTGACGTAAGTGACAAACTGGGCCTAATGCCGTCCTGCTATTCTGAGAGCATATTTGTTCTGGCCCACTTCCCACTCTCACTGAACACAGGGAGCAGAAATCATTTAAGGTTTACCTCAGCACAAAACAGGCCGTTAGGGTGGAAATAAAACCTGGATATTTTGCACTACTCTGGAAAAACAGACGCTATGCAGAGGTATTTTCAGCCACACAGCACCTAAATTTGTCTGACCACGTAGATGTTCAGTAGTTAATATCCTCCAAGAGCACAGAGTCGTGTGACATCAGCTGTACTGATAGTGGATGAGGAAGGGGGTTTTATCCCAGCCTGCAGCACTGCATTTTTAAAAGGGGGAACAAGTCCAAATCACTGACATACGCATGTGATCCTTCCTCCATTGACATCATAATGTGATTTACTGCTAAGCACTTGTGATGGCTGTTAGCATGGATTTGAGGGTCTCCTGAGTGTACATGTGCTGTAAGCTATGCCAATTGTTAGTGAGTAGGTATATGAGAGATCAATTAGTCTGTGCAGCTTAACATTAAATTGACTCAGACCATGATCCCACATAATCATACCAGTTCTGTCAAGAAAAAAAAATAAAATCTACACAGTGGGTAGCAGTATATCACCTCCCCCTGGGGGGGCCCAGGGTTTGTTTCGCACCCCCCGGAATTTTGCATTCCCTCCTGCATTTCTGCAAGATCCCTCCCACAGTCCAAAAAAAAAAAAAAAAAAGACGTAATTGGCAAACTGGTGTCTCCAAATTGCCCATATTGCATGCGAACGTGTGCCCTGCGACAGCCTGGCATCCCACCCAGGGCGACCCTCGCCATGTGTTTTTCCTGCGATAGTCTGCAGGCTTGCCACAGCCCTGTCCGCAATACGCAGTTATCAAAGATGGATGGAATTTCCCTTTAGAGTTGGGAGCAACTGGAAAGACAGTTAACATTTATAGCAGTGTTCCATGGGTTGCATTTTCCAATTTAATGGCGGTTAGTTGGTCTTGATGTCAGCAGACCATTTCACATTTTAAAGTATCGCTTTAAGCAACAACACTCAGCAGGAGTAACTATTTGAAAATGTATAGAAGCATTTCATCATTGTACAAAAATAAACACTGACATCTTGTAGCAGCGTGAAAATTTAATTGCACCCAACGGAAAACATGCTCCTTACAGATACACCGATAGAGGCCCGGACCACCACCCTACTGACATTTCTTCCACTCCTCTGAACAGCTTTTTGTCACACAATCTAGCTAATATATTTTTGCACAGGCTTGGCTCAGCTCTTCTCCTGGGGGGGGTGGCTTCCCCGTTGCAGCCCTGCAAGGAGACAGAATCAAGGCCATCAGAACCAGGGAGGGGGGCACCATCAGCAGCCCTGCATGCAGGATTAGCACAACCTCTGAGACAACCTGAGGGAGGGGGGGGCGTCACATCCCAGGAAGGCTCCATTGTTGCAGCAGTACTGCAGCAGGGCACAGAAGCAGGGGTCCTGGCAACATGATGTTAATGCATGAGTGAGCACGTGCGTGTACACACACACACACACACCTCCAGTACAGGAGCACAGGGACTGACAGGCACGCCCTACCTTAATGAGCACGTGCGGGTTTCCCACGACGATGAGCAGGGCCTTTGCACGTGTGATGGCCACATTGAAGCGCTTGGGATTAGACAGAAACCCCAGCACGCTGTGCACGTCCTCTCTGACGACGGCCTCATTACAGCGCACCTGGCAGACAGGCTCATCTTTAAAAGGGCTGGGGGGGGGTCAGGGCACCACCGGTAGGCCAGTGACCCCAAGGTCACGGGCAGAAAGTGAAAAACGGGATCTCCACTGGCACTGCACGTGGTTTTAAAACACACGAGAACCACAACACAGAAAAGAGGGGTCACTGGATCTAATGCACCGTGCAGATCTAGTGCAGCGTGTCTCCCTATTGGTCCTTGGCGACCCAGAGATTCCATGTTTTTGCTCTCTACCATACAGTCCATTCTTGCACTGAAGTGGAGGGAGCAAAAAAAAAAAAAGAAAGAAACCCATGGGCTGTCTGCAGGTCCCTGAGAACCAAGTTGGGAAGCAGCGCACTAGCGAAGCCCCGGGGGTCTGGTGTGTGCGGCAGATCGGCGGGGATGACCTTACCGTGGACAGGATCACCACCAGTGACTCCTGCCCTTGGAACTGCTCCACAGAGCCCACCTTGATGTCTGCCAGGCCCACCCTGTGCAGCAGTGTACGGATGGTTTCCACCTGCAGGGCAGGGAGAGAGAGAGAGAGTTTACGCAGGATGGCAATAGGACTATTCATACACCGGCTCTGTAGTCTGCCCAGATGCTTCAGGCCAACTGATCTGATATGCACTAATGAAAAGAAGCCATTTAAACTAGCAGCACAGCTAAATATCTGATACTTCTCCAGACAAGTTAGGGGCGTCAGAGTGACCCGTTCAGATAGGGAGAGCGACCACACTACCTGCTTCTTGTACGGGGTGATGATCCCGATGTCTGCAGCTGCAACTGGCTTGTACAGTGACTTGGCCAGCTGACAGCAGTAGAACATGACCTGCACGGCCTCCATGGGGTTGAACCAGGAAGGGTTGCTGCCCTCTCTCATCTCCTTGCCCTGAGTGCCAGTACGGGTATGAAGGATTCAAACCCAAAACCTTCTGGCTTTGGGGCACAAAAATCAAACATGGCAGGTCACCCTGCCCCTCACCCGCAGCCCGTGGAAGATGATGGGAAAGCCCTTAGTGGGCAGGTGGCCCCAGTTGCTCAGGGCGTCCACCACCGCATGGTCCGCCCTTGCGCACAGCTCCCCGCTGTAAAAGAGTCTGGAGGGCAGGGCCAGCAGGGCTTCATGGGAGCGGTAGTTATACACCAGCTTGGTAACCTGAGGCAGGAGGAAAAGTGCTGTACATCCATTCAGGGGCACTTTAGGGGTCCCTGCACTTCATAGGGGCCCCCAAAATCCACCACTGGCATAAACAGCGAAGCCCCCGTGTGCAGTGCCTGGGTTATTAGGCAAATCGGCCAGCAAACAGCCAGCTGCTGCAAGCAGCCGGTCGGGCAGCCGCCAGTGAACGCATACAGCACGCGGACAGGAGGCTCAGCTGCCGTTAGACTAGGCGGAAGAACGGCAAAGACGTCCGATACAACCTTGCGGTTCCCAATATATCAGCCACCATCCTGGGATTCTCACACTCTGCAGAGTTTACAGAGAACGGTAGGATTTATATTAAAAAAAAAAAACCCAGTAGATGGAATTTCTGTGACTACGACCTTGTAACCAAGGCTGGTCAGGGGAGAATGAGTCTGTCCATTCTCTTACAGTAAGACACAAAACTGGGTTGAAATACAAATCTAAAGACCTTACACTGAATACCACACTGGATAATACTCACTATAGGCAAATAGAAAAATCCTTAAAATCTTGTAAAACTGGCATCATGTACAAATCTATAGCACTCCACTAACATTCTAAAATAATTATAAAAAGCTCAGTATAACAACTTGAAAGTCACGTGATTCGTGCGTCAGGACAAAGTGCACCCGTGTGAGAACGTAGTCATCCTGAGCTCTCCCTGCATGCCATCTCCACCCTCACCAGCAGGGGGTTGTAGCCATTCTTGCCCCGCGAGTACAGTGATCTCTTCATGAGCCGCTGGAGCAGGGACACACCCAGCCCAAAGGCATCAGCCTGCTGGGACTTCACCACTGGGCCCAGCTGGTGGGGGTCACCAGCCAGTACTATCTGGGGGTGGGACGAGGACAACAAATCAAAAAAGACACCTATCCCGTGTGTTGAGGGTGTTCAATGAATGAATAATACAAAATCCCAACATGATATTTATGAGGATCAAACACAAACTGTGGAAGTCAGTAGTATACGCAATGTGCATCAGCACCACCGGGGGCCGCCACTCGCTTCACCTGGCCTTCACTCTCGGACAGCAGGCCCAGGGGGATCAGGGTCTCTGGTTCCGTGGCCTGGCCCGCCTCGTCAATGAATGCGTGTGTGAAGTGACCCACACTAGGAGATGGAGACAGACTTGTCTCTTACAGCAACCCCATGATACAGAGAGTGTCCGTATCCTACATAAAATGGCACCCTGAGTCTTTAACCACAATGCCACCTGCTGTCCTATGAGGAGGTGCGGGCAAGTTCTCACTGGAGGCTGATCTGGTAGAACATTCCAGCACTGGAGCAGGTGCTGACCACAATGCGGTGGAAGGAGGCTTGTCTGATGTCCTCTCCAGCCCGGCAGTACTGCCACAGAACCTCAGGGATGGACTATTGGGGGGGGGGAGATTGGGGACAGGTGAGCTCCCTCTGGTGGGTCCACCCCATTATAGTAGCCAAATTGGACTATTGGGGGGGTCCCGAGCACCGAGGTGGGAAACACCAACAGAACACCTTTACTTTGCGGCTAACACGATACCTCCTCCTGCCTACAGGTGGCGTTGACGCGCACCAGACTGCCCGTGTGCAGGAAGCCGCTGTTGTGCAGGCGCAGGCAGATGAGGTCGGCGGCCGTGTTGGAGGGCGTGCACACCAAGACACGGCTGCTGGGGAGTCGCTGGTGCACCTGAGGGGGACCGATGCAGCGAGGGGGCGCGCTGAGAATTGAGATTCACAGATGGACCTGGGCGTGACTCTCCGCAACCAGACGGTCACCTGTAGGATGGCCTCCACCAGGGTGACTGTCTTGCCTGTCCCGGGGGGCCCGAACAGGATGTAAGGGATGGGCCGGCACTCTGCAGCCAGTATGCGCTTCACTGCCTCCCTCTGGGCCGGGTTCAGTTCCGGGTTGAAGAAGCAGCCTGGGTTGGGGGCCGCCGTGCACCGCACGCTGGGATCTGGAACGGACAGCAAACGTGGCCACGCCTCAGGCTTACATTAAAACATAAGAGCCAGCTTAGCCAGGGAACAGCCACTCACCTGTTTTTGTCTGCGTCGCCACTGATACCATGTCAACACACAGACTCTGCACACTCCAACCCGTCTTGGGGATGTCGTTCATCTAGAAGCACGGACGAGAGATCAGCCAGAGCTCCCAGAAGCCACCGCACTAGGGTCTCTCAGCAGACTGACCTCCTGGGCTCCATCGGGCTCTCTGGCAGTCTCCTGGTCCCAAGGGCCAACGCAGCGAGGAGGCTGCAAGGTCAGGGTGCTGGGGAAGAGCACTGAGGAAGAGGAGGCCGTGGTTCAGACCTCAACACGGCTCGCTGACAGAATGGTGGGAAAGACACACTCACCGTTCTTAAAGAGCCGGGCCTGGTCAATGGCGGAGTGACACCGCCGCATGGTCAGCCTGAGCACACAGGTGACAAACTAGAAAAGTGAGGTTAGTTGTCCCTCCAGAGTCGCCAGTTGGACATGCGCTTCGTTATTCACAAGAATACAAGCAAACAATATAAAACGTAACATTAAATACTTTATTTCAATTTAATAAAAAACAATTTGGAAATGGAACACAGTCCCATCTATTTTTCAGAAAAATATATAATTACATACACAGGTTGATTTGTTACTGTAATGTTGCGCTGCTTTATTTGGTTAAATCATTCAGTCTGTGAAGGCATTAAACTAAAAATTGCATTGTAGTAGGATTTCCTGGCATGTACAATTTATATTAAGTCAGCGTTCACGGTTCGACTTACGATATTCAGATCGAGTTCTAGGTCAAACAGATTTGTTCAAATCAAGAAATTCAAGTTCAAGCGAGTTTGAGAACTGAGGTACCACTGTGTGTGTGCGCGCGTGTGATTTCTCTTTAAAAAGTTTTCCCCCTCCCCAAAAATAAAGGTGAGATCTAACCCCATCTGGGCCTGGTTATCACTTGTCTCAGCGACCAGCCTCTCACGCATTAGCCATCTCCAACTGTGGGATCTCAGATCACCCAGGAACATTTACACTTTTCAATGCTGTAAATTTTGCATTTTTAATAATGGGTCCAGGTATTATTGAAGGGGTTCTTAAGTCCCTAACCCTAACATGCGCTACGAACAGAAGGTTCTTTTCGATCCCTCTCCAGAGGACTGCAGTAATATGCCAACAAGCCAATTACTCGGCTATCAGAGAGCAGCATTTCAGGACCACTCCCTCAGATCCGGGCCCCGCCGGCCCACCCCAGCAATACCTGTTGAAAGTGAACTCCACATCCAGAGGCTCTCCCATATAGCTGTGCTGAAGCTCACTATTCACTCGCAGGGTCAGGTCCTCCTGTTTGATCTGCATGTACACACAGACACAAAGGAAACTATGTAACAGGCATAAGCCTACACAAGGCACCAAATCCTTTTTTTTTGGACGGACACACACACACACACTCTTTCCCCAAAATGCTCAGTGCTCATTTCCTCTCACTGATAGAAGAGGCTCCATGCTAGTTCCTAATTCCATAGAACATGAAATTTGCAGTGCAACATGGCTTGACTAGGTTACCAAGACCAAAGTTACACACACACACACACACACACACCTCCCTTAGGCAACAAGGCTCCGCTCCAGACATTCAGAAGAGAGCAGACATCTCAGTACCTCAGTGACGTAGGCGATATACTCCACCACGATACCACCGCTCAGCGGTTTTTTCAGGAGCACTTTGTCACCTGTGGGCGACACGCCAGGGAGACAGGCAGTCAACGAGAGCACAGCAGTGGCAAACGAGGACGAACGGCGACCGAGGGAACCAAGGCCGCGTCACTGGACCTCACCGATGAAGACGCTGGGTCGGCCCTCTGCGACACCAGGGACCTCCAGGTGAAGGTGTGCCACGCCTCGCCTGAGGAGGGCGCCGGTGAGGCTGAACGCCTGCAGCTCACGCTCAGCCTGTAGCTCTTCCAACCACAGGAGTGTAGAGAAGCAGGGCTGCAAGGAAGTCGGAGACAGCGGCTGGGGAGAGGACAGCGATGTTTTAAATGAGCAGGCACAATGGAGCACCAAACAAAGAATCAGCAATGGAGGGGTAGCTACTGTATACCGTTAGGAGAGGCGCAAACTGTCCAATTTTATCTGATAAGCGCTTTCATTCACCAAAACGGCACTGCTGACAGGAAGCAGACCATCACGCAGAGCGTACCCGCCGCGCTCACCTCCGCCAGGAGAGGCTGCACCAGCAGCACATCCCCCTTGGCCTCCAGGCAGTCCCGCAGGGCCTTGGGCACAGGGTAGCTCCCCAGGAAGCTGGGCAGGTGGCGCCTGGAGAGCCTGAGAGACGAGAATAGCCAGACCATCCCCTGAAGACGCTGCTCCAGAGACACAGACGCGGTGACCATTAACTAGAGGTGCACCGGTCCGACGTTCAGATCAGTATCGGCACCGATCCAGACCTATTAGACGGATCGATGTGACCGACCCACGCCTGATGTTTAGCTTTTCGGCAGTCTGTAAAAAGATCGCTCCGCTATCTTTAAAACCAATTTGCACAAAACGCACAACAGGTCTTTCATGATTTCGATGTTTTTTTTTTGCAGCATTGAAGCTGAACGCTACCGCTGCAGTGGGAGTGAACGCAGTGACTTCCGCCCGCTGTGACGTCATGTGCATACCCCTCGCAGTTCGAGGAGTACAGGAACATCAGATAAGAGCGGGATCTGGAAGTATTTATGCTTTAAACACTTAGTAGCACGATTGCAATCTTTGTTTAAAAAAAAAATAAAAAAATTTACTTTAAGAGGCAGGAGAGACATTTAGTGGAAAACCTCACTACTCAAAGCGCATAAAATTGTGCAAGACATTACGAGTAATATGAAAAAAGCAATGGATGATTTGGAAATCGCTAGCTTGGGCTGTTTTGCGCACTCGCTACAGTTTGAGATACATGAGGGGTTGCTACTGCAATGAAGGGATGCCGTTGCCAGTGGAAGAAAAACTGTGGGGCAATTTAAGCATTCACCACTTGTGTATACTCGCTTGGAAGATATTCAAGCTGAACTGCAAATGCCTCATAAATGCTTAAAATAAGATGCACAAACGAGGGGGAACAGTAGGTTATGCATGTTTATAGTAGCCAAATTAAAGATTGGAAAAATGTCTGCCAAAAACATTTTACCAGCTTAAAAATATGAATAAAGCATAAATATTTATGTTGAACATACAGATATTTATTCAAATACGGAAGTAAAAAGAGTTCATATCGTATGTGTATCAGAATCGGACCGGAACTGAAAAAAGGCGGATTGACCCATGCCTACCATTAACCAGATTAAACGTCGGGAAGTTCCACCCCATGGAGGCTCCATCAGCACGCCGCTCATTTAAAGCGTGAATGAAGCATCTGGACACAAACTGCAGCCAGGTGAGCTGGCAACGCAGTCAGATCTAAACTACTACATGTTCAGATCCACGGGGAAAGAACTTCTGTTACACAGCAATGCCTGGACACAGACGCTTACGGAATATAGGATAAGCTACAGAATACCGCAATTCAATGCTAGGGGGCGCTGCAGTACCGGGGAGGTGGATCCGCTTGGACCGTGACCACCTGCGTGTCCGTCTTCCTGGCAAACGAACTTGCGGGGCAGTAGGGGGCAGCGGGCTGTAAGAGGGTCTCCAGCCCACCGCTCACAGTCATGTCCAGGCGCCTCCCAATGGTGAAGGCGGGGAAGTGCAGCAAGAGCAGCTCCGAGCAACGGCCAAGGTTCCTAAGGCAGGTTAAACACAGAGGGCAACAGGAAACAACCCTTAGCAAGCAATTTCAAAAACCTTAAATAGGTCAGAACTACAAAAGATGGCTTCCCAGATGGAGATGCTCACCTAGCCCTGCAGCTCACCGTGATGGACACCTTTGCACCTGGGCTGATCTTTAGGTCTTCCTGCTTCTCCCTTATTGAAGCCTCCTCCGCCCCTCCTCCTCCCACACCATCCTCTTCCTCCTCAGGGATTGAGTCTCCAACAGATCCCATTATCGAGAAGTGTAGGCCCATCATGCGTGACCCAAACGGGATGCCCATATAGACAGCCTGCATCATGGAGGCTCTCTGCTTAGTTGCTTCTCCAGAGCTGTGGGTGCTGGGTGCGACGGGCCCCAGGGTGAACTGTTCTTGGGGGTCCCAGCCTGCTAACTCACAGCGGCAGAGAGTGTGCACTTCCGAGCCCCGATTCCTACAGCGGCAACAGAAACAGCAACTTCTTGACCAGCACACAAGCCCATGCAAACATTTTTAATCTCATTTATCATTATAATAGAACTCACACTTAGCCAGCTCCATTAGCTTCGAGCTTGCGTTTAGCAATATGCAAGTTAAAGCATTAACTTCTCACTACTTCACTTACTCTATATAGAGCAGCAGCTCTTGAGCACCCCCTAGAGGAAGGGATCCGAACTGAACCTCATCAACCAGAAGTCCACCCTTGTTCTCCAGGAGGCCTTGAATGTCCATGTCAGAGACTTGCCCCAGGTTCAAGCTGTAAGCCATGGGAGAGACGACCGTTTCGGCACTGCGGTGGGACTACAACATGTTGCTATGGCAACCAAATCCCCCCCCCCCGTCACCTGGAGTGCACAGGGGCCATGCACAGCGCTCTCCAACAGTAGAAGGACTGGCTACTCTCCAAAACCACCACATTGACCAGGTCACCGAGCTGTGGGGTGTAGCACTCCGGGAGCAGCAAGAAGTCCGTGCTGAAGAACACGCTGTCCGCCAGCACACCGCTGCTGCCACACATGCTCGTGATGTGCACCTGAGCACAAGGCACATGCCAATTCAAACCCACCCCTACTTCTGCAGGACAGAACAAGCTTCTCTACAGTACAGGCAGATTAACTAGGGCTGCACGGTTTTATTTTTCCACCGATAGGATCACAATCCACAACCTCGTCACGAATTTTTCAGGTTTGTTTAAGACTATTTTGCAGTTTATTGAATGGTACAACAAAATCCCACTATTTGAAAAAATATATATAGCCCTATAAGGACAACGAGAAGAGGGGGAAAAAAAAAAAAAAAAACCTCAATAACCACTCTTTTGCACATTTCCTTTTGAGGTGGCTGAAATGCCTTGTTGCGTTGCCATACAACATATGAACCACATCTATGCAAATTTTAACAACTCTTTGCACCATGTCAGGTTTAGAAAATCCAAACAAGTTCCACATTACTGAAGTCAAATTCATTTTTGGGACCAACTCCATGTCATCCAGGCTGCTACATCACCAGATAGTGAATGGGATAAGGGAGCAAAAGAGAGAGGGGAAGATATTTAAGGCAATACCTACCATTTGCCATCACCAGATTATTAGTGTGTGGAAACAGATTTGGCTGACAAAACTTTAGATGCATCTGAGCCATAGAACTATAAGTGACAGAATGTGCACTGCAACACGTCATGAAGATATATTAAATGTCCGAGGTCTAATATTGTCAAACTGCACACCCCTACAGCAAACCATGAATAAAGTCAATTTACACTTTTTAAACAAATCTCGGTAAACCAAGTTTTAGACGATTGGTCTCATATGTCCTTATGCATGCAGGCTGCCTTACGTGTACAGCAGCAGACCAACAACTGACAGTTTAAACAGAAGACTGGCAGCTGCATGTTGCAATATCTACTTGTGAACAGGACAGTAGCCTCACTGCAGTGGTTATTCACAACATGGTTCCAATCCCCGAGGGTCCTGGTGTAGTAATAAATATACAAAAATGTTCCTTGATTCTTTGCAGCTGATTGAATTTCCCAAATATGGCCAGTGGGGGGAGGGGGGGGGCTGACCTGGTCCATGCGGCGGTACCGTAGTGGCCCGACTGAACGAGCCTGGCTGCTCCACTGGGTGGCGCTGATGAAATACTGCGCCTGGACCCAGTCCCCCTTCATGGGCTTATAACCTAAACAAGCAGACATCTGAGTTACACATATAACACCTTGTCCACCCTGTTACATGGACAGCATCTCTTCAGCTCACATAGAGACAGTCACAGAGACACACCCCTACACCCTGCCAATATGTACCTTGACACAGCGCTTGTCGTGGAAAGAAGGTGTTCTGGTTAATGAAGCCTCCATCCTGGTCACATGACGTGATGGTGCCAACCAGATGCTTGAGCCCGCCATTTTCTGGCTGAAGGCCAGAACCACCCTCATTCTCCCAGGTACTGGTCAACCGCTCTACCTACAGAGTGGGAGGGGCCAATAACAGATTATAGCACATACGCATTCAGACCTCATGGGTCATCTAAGCTACAGCCCCAAATAGCAAGTGTAAAATAAGCACCCTTTAGATATATTACTTACTGGAAACAACACACTTAACTGCCCCAATTCTTTTCTGGAATACGATTCTACCTCCTGATCACTAGGGGGCGCTCACCCACCCTAAGCGCCCTCCAGCCGCCATGGGCTCCATCCCTGACGGCGACGGCGCTGACATGGTCGCCCACATGTAGGGGACAGCCCCCCAGCACCTGCGCGTCAGTGAAGTACACAGTCTCGTCGATCAGCCCGTAATCCTGTAATAGCTGTGTCACCACACCTTCCCGCACATCACGGATGGTTTCTGGAGCTGAGACAGGAGGCGGTAGTGAGGGAATAATTTTATAAGGTTCTAACTAAATTGAAACAAGAACGTACTGGCGCCGGCAGGGGTGGGTGATCCAATCAAGACCGATAGAGGGAACAGGCAGACAACGTAAGCGGCCCTTACTTATCCTTAGCCTTCCACAAGGACAAGTACTAACTGACTAACTAGGGCAAACGTCGAACATGTGGTTGCCACGTAGATGGAAGGTACCGGGGGGGGAGATGCCCAAAAGGGCTATAAGAGGGACAGAGCCGATACATGTTTGAGCCACTTCCTGTACATGCTGAATGTATGTCAAAAAGACGCTCCCAGCTTGCAACCTGTTACAGAATAAACCCGTGGCTTGCAACTACTCCTCGTCTCAGCTGTGAATCTTCTCTCATCAACGGACCGGGCGGAGTACAACTCCAACAGTAGCTGAGTACAAGCATATTAAAGACCATAAACATTCCAAGTCCTGTGATAAGACAATGAGTAACCACTACATATTATTTAAAACCCAAGCATGCTATATATTTAAGGGTTTCCAAGCACCGATAGAAAGGAAGAGCGAATTAACCTGTCAGATTTAATAAATTATGCCGTTCGAACCTGGGCTTTAATCCACGCATCAATCCGTCCCCGATCCAAATAATTCTGAGTAACCACAACACCGAAACAAACCTGCCCCATAAAACGCGGCATCCTGGTCCTCTTCCGCGGCCCTCCACAAGGGTGACAGGAGCCGGACGACGACACTCTGCACCGTGCTCATCATCATGTCTCCGGCTTTCTGGCGGGGGGAAGGAAAGCAGCGCGTATCAAAGCCTGCATAGCAACGGGGTTACCGTGTGCTGGCGAAACTTCCAGCACAATATAGCCTGAACACAAGCATAATTTACTTTTAGTACCTTTCAGGCTCCAAATGGCATTGTTTTTGTCATTTCATTGCATGAAATACTTTTGGAATTTGATCTGTGTGAGGCCTACTTCTTGGGGTGGTACTCAGCCAGGGCCGCTGGGCCTGCCCTAGATCCCCACCCGTCCTCAGCACACCCCGTAGCCGGTGTTTGTGCTGAAACTGACATTTCATTTTGATAGCTCCGTTTTTAAAATAAAACTTTGCGACCACGGTCTATTTTTGAAATGGTTTTTAAAAACACCTCCCAAGACTTTTTTCGAACCGGCCCAATTCTTTGTGAATACCTACAATCTACCAACCCGACGAACATCGGCATCGGAACCATGTTTTATAATTGTTAAAACAAAGAATCTGATTCGTGATTATATATATAGCCTGTCATTTTCTCAATGACGCAAGGATAATTCAAATATGTTCAATTAGAAGACATATCAGATCCGCACAGGGTGACGAAACTGGTTCAGCGAAATTCAATTCATCTCATCAACGCTGTATTAATTTCTATTTTAAGTGAGACTGACGTAGAAATAAACCTCTACGCGCTCATTCACACTGCCGGGAACGGCGTCTTCCCCATAGGGTCACCCCTATCACGGAAGGCGGCACACGTGGCGCTGCCGGTTTAAACACCAGGATATCTATTGCGCCCATATGCAGAACACAGGAAGCTGCACGAAAGTGAATCATAATATCAAAATGGGAACCGTGCTCCGATCAAGCAGCGCGCATGCCGAACTTCACCGGATAAAAAAAAAGCTGTGAGCGCCCGGCCTCCTGGCACAAGGTATCAACGAAGAGCTGCAGCCCCAAGATCGACGCTCCGTGCTGAAAGAGGCTATACCACCAAATGCATAACCGAGACGTCTGATACACTGAGCAGGCGTGATACAATAAAAACCGTCACTTGTGACTGGTAGCTGCCACTAAATTTTAAAAATTGAGGCAAATCGGTTATAGAATATGGATGGATGTCAGCTTGTTATTAAACGCTATGAATAGGCATCACATGGCACCCACTATCTTATCAAAACAGCAATGCATCTAGCATATTTCTACTGGAAATTACCTAGTTGGTGTTGCTAGATCTTACTTAGCTATTGTAATAAAGCGCCGGTAAACGGCGCAAACGACAAGTGCTCGCATCAGTAAAACGCCTTATTCAGTTTAAATGTTAATTATACCATGTTTAACAGAGATGCTGCGCATTAATTGGGTCAATAACGCACATTTGCTAATTGCTTTCGCACTCCGATGTGGAAAACGTTGAAGCCTAATTAGATTTAATTTTTTAGTAATTCCGCCCGTGGAATATAACTATTTCTGAAGGACCGCGTTTCAGCTACAACTTTCTCATAAATCATTGAGAATCTTAGCAGTACTGAATGAGACCCGAAATGTTTAGATTTTAAAGCAGCAAACTATAAACGCTTGGCTCGCACGGCCTAGTTAGCGAGCCTAGGCGATAAATACTCAAATGTCGCTTCTTTCGGTTTGCATGTTTCGTTTTCAGAATAAAAATATTTTACTTAGTAATTGAAATATTTGTTATTATAGGGATCAGAACATCAACAACTACCAGGGTGACGGTCAACCAGCTTCTGACACCGTCCGGGACAAAGCGAACATGGTTTGCTCGGAATTATTTTTTTTTCAAAGGCTACACATTTGGTGAGCGAAAGCAGCAGGATGAAGGGAGAAACTCAACATACTATTGTTTTCTGAACAAAATTCTGTGAATGAGGAAAGGCGAGAAGCTGAATGGAGCTGAAGCAACACACAGACGACATCCATTCATCCACTTTCCGTACCCGCTCGTCTTACGCAGCGTTACGAGCCTATCCTGGAAGCTTCGGGCGCGAGGCGGGGAAGAATTAGCCAGGACGTGGATTTCACCTGTTAATCTAGCCTACTGTGAAAAGATAAGTGTATGGTCTGTAGACGCCCATTTCAAAACATTGTTCAAAATTCTTGTTCAATGTTAAAGAATCTGATTCATAATTACATATGGCCTAGATTGTTTTTTTTTCTCAATACCGCTATACATACACTGCCTACATTAGTACACTGAAGTGATTTCCTTTACCATGTATTAGCGAATGAAGTTGCAAGTAATGTTGACCAGTCCATACCAGTCAATTCTCAGCACCACCTGATGATGTCTGCTGGTTCCATCTGGAATTTTGACTAACATTCTGATGTCACTGAATGTGGTAACATACTTTTTTTGTGATTAGCCATCTTCCTGTCCCCTGTGAGTGAGACATAAACAAAAAGTACAGCAAAGTGCACCAAAGAACAGAAGATAAACAGAAATTAAATAACAACTTTACATACTAGGCATAACTTATGAACATTATACTAAAAGGACAGTCCAATTATATTTTAAGATTGAATTTGTGTCATTTACTATCCAGAAAGCATTTGAGGAGTCTGTGAACCATTTGCTCATTTATCTGATGATTTTTTTCTTACAGTAGATGGAAGGGTTACAGTTTATGTGAGTCCCCTGGGATTTAAACCCACAACCTCCACATTGTTCAGACAATGCTCTACTTATTCAGCTACTGGAGGATACACAGGCACATTTTTTGTCAGAACCAGTTGACTTGGTAGGACCCCACTAAAGAGTGATGACCCCATCCCACATCCTCCATGTTCTTGCCGGTGGCAGCCTTCTCCAGAAACAGCCGAACATCCCCCCTCCCCCTTCAGCAGGATGACCCAGCAGCCCGATGGGTAGTGATGTCATGCCCTTATCTCCTTCCTTAACTGTTGCCCTAGATATTCATCAGAAGATTGTGAAACCAATTTCACAATCTTTTATATCAGCCTTGTGAAAATTGTGTCACCACAGATGAAGCCACCGCGGTCCTCATTAAGACAACAGTTCACGTGCTGGTCTTAGAAGATTCATGACCATTGATTTTTATTTCCAAATATTATTACAGTAATCATTTTCCACTCGGGTAAAAAAAATCAGAATGGAAAATTCATTTAGAAACCATACAAATCTCCACAGTTTTATATATGCCTACTTATTCTTCTTGGGTCATCCTCAAGAGATAGATTTACGCATTTTTTAAAAATCTCATACTGGGACAATGGATTAAAATTGAGTATTTACTATTATTATTTTCTAGCATGGTTTCTCACAAGGAACACCGCATATAAGCAACAGAACACTTGTTTGTTCTTTTGCATTTATAACTCCTCTTTCCATAGGTGCTATCCAGAATGATAATTTGCAGCATTTTTTGTGTTTTCCAGTCACATCACAGCTTAAAAATTTAGTGCTCATATGACCATGCATATGGGAAAATATTCAACTTTTGTCGGTTATATTGCTAACAAAGGACTGAATATCAAATAAGACGCAGTCAGCCGTTGTTCGTTTCATTTTGGTCAAAACGAAACGTTTTTACTTATTTTTGTTGTGACCAATTTTATCTCTCAGATGTGGCCTCGTTGCTTTCTCGTTTCTCAATACATCCACGAGAGGGCAGTGTACATATGTTTCTAAAAGATTACGCAAGTAGGACTGGACTGTGTCTAGAATGTAATTTCCGAATTCCGTCTCAGATGAAAAACATGTCTGATTTCATTAAGTATTCCAGGAGCTTTCAAAGTTGTTTGTTTTCAAGAAAGAAAGTCAGGCATCACCCACGCTAATTGTACATTGTTAGTCTTTAGAAGTTACAAAAAAGGTCATGTCCCTACTGGGATGAGCGTAGGGGGTAGGGGATGGGTTAGAATGGAATGCTTTGGGGGTCATATTGCAAACCAAAGCAGTATTGATGGAAGAGGATATTGGTAGCAGACTGCATTCATCACATTCCAATAGTGAAGGACATTGTAAAGGTGAATTACTGACATTCCTCCTGCAGGACAATAATGTCATCTGTAAAAGGTACCGCTTATCAAACCAGCATCTTCTCTAATGCTACAGTTATTTTTTTATTTTCTGTGTCTCAAAAGAAAAAAAAATATCCTGATCACAGTCACTTGAGTTCTTTCCTTTAAGTTCCACACACCGTGTTTATAAAATAGGCCTAAGTAGACTAATGAGCCAGTCACTGCAACTCTGAACAAATGTAGGGTTTATGATTTTTTTCAAGAATCATCCAACAATTAACGTGTTTACTAAATCTTAGGGACTTAACAGTATCAGTTATTGATCATGAATTTTCATATTATCATATATGTATGTATACATACATACATGCACACACACATATATATATATATATATGAACTACATCGCTTCGTGAAAGAAATAACTTTTAAGTAGCTGTCGTGTTTGTAGTTGGGTTGTATGGAGTAGCGAGGAATTTGACAGCCCCCCTCCGCACCCCCTGATACAGCGAGACGGCTACAGTACAGGAGCAGCTCTGATAACCCCGCCCACCTTGGGCTCAAATCCCATACTCGGTTTCAGAGCAGCTCAGCTCAGAGGAGGCAAAGGAGAGAGCGGGACGTCTCGGTCGCGAAGTATTATGGCAGAGATTCTGCACGGAACCTCCACTGTCCGGATCCCGAATGTTGTACGTTTCTGACAAGGACTCGGGCATGGATCACGCACACGGAGGACCGAACAGCCGCTTACGGGACAGAATTAGACAGAATTAGGCTACGCTGTATTTGAATTATCTGAACGCACTGGAGACGACTGTTTGCTATTTATAATTTTAATACTGCAGTAGATATTAGGTTATATCAGATGCCCGGACAAGAGAAATAGAAGAAATTGGTTTTAATGAATATCGCTATATTGCATCTTCATCACTTTGAACTTTTAAACACAGATTACTGTAATTTTTTTAAATTAATGGTTCAAGTCTCAAAATGCGTGCACGCGTCTCATTTTTTAAAGCTCTTTGACTAATTAATACGATTTTTCGTTTAATATCTGTTAGAGTTTCTCTCTTTTATGGAGCTTGGTAAATGTACCGAGCATGGCACTGTTTTATAGATCATAATATTAAACCTAAAACTGCATCTATAAATAGCCATTGTCTTATTTATTACATATTATAGATATCAGTATATTAAATAATCGACTCATTTAAAAAGTGGTAGCAAGGTGTCGGAGTTGCAGCACACAGGATGGAGAGTACCTCTCTGTCGTCAAACCGGCGGTGTCGTTTGGTAGCCGAGAAAACACAGATTTCTGCAGGAAAGCATCGCAGGGATGACGCGGCTCTATGTGCAGACTACTCCGGGAAGCCGGCGCAGAAAGCCTGCGAGATCCGACGGGGCTCCAGCGTTAAGAAGCACCACCATAAACACAACCTGAAACACCGGTACGAGCTGCTGGAGACTCTGGGGAGGGGGACGTACGGCAAAGTGAAAAGGGCCGTAGAGAGGCAGACCGGTAGGGAGGTAAGTGTTGCAGACGTCGAAACGTGAAGTCGCTTAGCAAGCAATCTAACAGTGGCCGGCAATCGCATGGGAGCTTCTAACTTGGACGAAACGCATGATTTACTTTCTGGCCTTGGTGTAATTTACTGCGATTTGTATGGCAATTGCCAATCATACAATTAACGCTGCGCGTTCTTCCCAGTGCGGCTCCCAGCACAGCAGAGAAAAGTGCGGTTGCAATTTGAGGCCCGTAATGAATGTTAACGTGGGCAGCTGATCCCAGTGGGACTTCCCGATGCCAGAGCCCGCAGTGAGCTGGGTCACTCGGCTTTGTCCTCGCCTCTGATCGTGACGGGTGTTTGAGAGAAAGCCATTGACAGAACTTCTGTAACTTAAACGATCAATGGGCCACACTTCACTTACCAAAAACAAATAAACAAACAAAAAGCCTCAGCTGCCATCATCTGTCTTGAAAAGTTCTAGAGGAAACAAATAACTTGAATACTGCTGATGTCTGCATCCAGTGTCCAAATGTTTTTTGTTTTGGACTTTTATTGATCCCTGTGGGAACTTCCTCTCCATGGGCGATAGCAAACTGGCCAAGAAGGGCAGCCACCCATAGCAGCACCCAGGGAGCTGGGGGTTAAGGGCTTTGCTGAAGGACCCGCAGGTGTACTAAGGCCAGGCTTGAGCCAGCGACCTTCCGATCACAGGCACAGAGGCTTAGCCCACTGAGCCACATGTAAACCCCTTGGATGTTTCTGCAGTGTTTTAAAAAATATTAAAACCAGACCACGCATTAACATTTGTGTTAATGCAGTATGTTTTAAAAGTATTTAAAAGCTTCTTTTGTCCCAAAAACCTGCTGGCGCTTCCGACATAAGTCCCTGCACGGAAATAAAGAATGTTACATCGACATGCACTGCTTTATGTCCCGGAAAATAAAATTCTGTAAGACTATAACGTCGAACGTGGGTATAAATCTCAGTGGCTGTTTACTGCCATGTGTCAGAGGAAATGGGTGCTGCCCTGTTGATTTTATTTATGGACATTCATCACTCCTTGACTAATAGAAATAGCAATAATGATAATAGTAATAAGGGTAAACATTTGGTAGGTGTGTGTCGGGCGATAGCCTGTCTAGTAAGACTTGTAGCACTTAATCTGTGTGATATGCAAAGGAATGACTAAGCACATCATTTTGTCAGTAGGACTGATAGATGAGGGGGATACTGTACACCTGCCTCTGCTGCTGGCTCACGAGAGTTTTACTTACATGACAATCCTTTGAGGGCAGAACAAAAAATGATTGGTTCAGAAAGATACCTAATCAGATTGTAGAGGAGTTGCATCCAAGCAACTAGAGGAGGTGGGACCAATATATGTGATTGGTTGCTTGGACACCTCCTCTACAATCTGATTGGTTATCTCCCTGAACCAATCGTTTTTCATTTTCCCCTCAGAACATTTTTGTGTAAGTAAAACTCGCATGAGTCTGCTGCTCTGATGATCTTTATTCTGAGAGAAAAAAAAAAACAAGAAAAGGAGGAGAGGAGCATCTTCAGAAGGGCAGAGGGAGGCCCACTCAGGGGACAGAGTGCAGCTGATAGTGTGGGAGCTTACTAGCCTGAGTGCACAGTATATCTATCATGAGATCTTTACCAGAATGCTCTGGGAGGTGAAACAGGGCTCTGATCATGCTGTGCCTCTGCTTTTTTAACTTATCCCGTGAAGGACTCATGTCCATGGATCTGTAAGAGCACAAGCTGAAGAAGATGGCTGCAGGCCACCTTCTGAATGATCGTCTTTTTCCTGGAACCTCCTAGCAGGTGTGACTTAAGGAGCCCAGCCAACTTCATACTTCTCAATAAACGATTAAAACCATTTGGAGCTTAATCCCAAATTTTAACTCTGCATTCATGGGCTCAATTTATACTGATGAAACGTCTGTGCACGATAAACATTTTTATTTAGTTATTTTCAAACATGTTTCCCCCACATGATAAGTTGTGCAGAACACACTGCATTTCTCTGCAGGACAGACATCCATGTGTGACAAAGCCTGTTTGGAGGACAGTCAAAGGGGATGGTGTCTTGATTACATTATTAAAAACAGGGTAGTGCATCAGCTTTGAAGCATGAAGGTTTTTGGATTGATCATTCCTGAGAAGTAGCAGAGCCAGATTCTAACTCCAGCTATATCATTTTCACATTGGGTTTCCTTATTATTTAACATTTTACCTACAACCAATGAGAATTTTACAGAATCTTTCTCAGTTTATACATTTTCTCCTGATTTTCAGTAAATACTATATGAAATGAAATAAAAGAACATTCATCATTTGAAATACGTGGTTCTTCATATGTTGCACTTTAATAGCTAACCGCACAATTTTAAAATTAAAAGTCCAATGCTTTTCAGTTGATGTAAACCCAAGAAAATTCTGCTTATTTTAATTAAGTTAATAGTACTAAATTTAACTGACGTCTGCATGTTTGTGCATGATTATTTACTGCTGTTTCAAATTGATTAGAATTGATGTGACATTCAGGGGTGAGTTTGCCAAAGCCTTCTTAATGCTATGCCGTACGTAAGTTCTATGTTAAAAGATTGAACTTACAAACATCATAGCGTTAAGAAGGCTTCGGGAAGCTCACCCCAGATTAGAGCTGCTCCTTTTAACTAGGTTAACTCTGTGACTGTTGCTTTTTTTATTGCGGGTTCCTGATTGAAATGGAAAAATCGAATGATTCCAGCCTGGTTTGTCATTGGCCTGATTTTTGCTTGAAACATCAGTGGAAAAAATGGCAGAGTGAGGCGTAAAAACCTTCTTTGCCCTACAGTATTGAGATGGTCTCCTGGAGATTGATTTGAGGCTAATGGTTTGTAAAAAATCCCAGGATAGAAGCAGCTGTTACTTCTATGAGCAAAGTTATCGGCCTACTTCACCAATTTGGCTCAATATACAAATGTCAGGTACGTGTAATATTAATTGAAAAGTATTCTATAATCTCCACTATTCAGTTCAGTCTATTTTTATATAGCACCCTTCCAAGTATGGTTCTCCCACTGGGCTTAACATAGATGTAGCAATTGCTTAACAGATAGGCTTGACACAATTATGTTATATAACGTAGCAGTGAGAGCACAATTAGACTGGAAATTAATGTTATACAGTTGTTGGGTGGATTCAGCTCTGAGTTATCTGTTCACCTTGAAATGAGACACACTCACACAGATTTTACTTGCAAGGGT
>JABFEA020000067.1:22843918-22866556 GCA_019775915.2 Cyphomyrus plagiostoma
TCCTGCAATAAGAGTTCGATTTGAGTTCAATTTGTTCTAATACATTGCAATAACATGAGAAGGTTAGAAATAAATGTCTTTACATTGTATTTACACTTCTGTTGCTCCCCAACAACAGTTCCTAAAGTCTTTCGGTTGAGCACGTCCCTCCAGCTAGACATTCATAATACTGCTTTCCTGTATATGCTGCAGTTCTTCATCCCAATGCCTGCTACCTATCTGCATGCAGCAAGATCTTCATTCCACAGGATTAGCTAAAGGTTTTGGCCAAAGTGAGGTTGAGCTGCAGCAAAAGCCCTCTTTGGTCTATTTTCTACCTAATGAGGTAATGGAAAACAGCATAGGACAGCTCATGACTCTTACAAAGAACAGCATTTAATGTCCATCACGGTGCCGGTGGAATATGTCTCCACTTTCCTGTTTGCATCTTTGTTCCTTACGCTACATAATCAGCAAACGACTTGAGGTATTCGGAGAGGCTTCCATTTTATGGATGCACATGGCAATTATCCTGGCTTTGGAACAACATATGGTTCTTATTGTCCTTTGTTAAACGGGGAAGTCTTCCACTGTGCTGGCTGGTCACTTCAGTGGTGAAGCTGCCCCGTCCTGCTGGCTTCAAACAGTCAAGCATGTTTTCCCGTAAATGGGAAGATGGAAGATCACTGATACTTTAAGCCCCAGGGGTCCGTAGCACTTGAAGGAACGTGAAAGGTTGAGGTAACGTAGGTGGGGGAGCACAGACAGACCACAGGGTGAAACGGCAGTTAATCACAAGGCTAGTTTCCATCTGGAGTGCCTTTGATTGCTCTGTCCACCTTTGCATGTTTGTAAAAATAGGATTCCCTTGTACTGCGGTGAAAACCAGGACTTGCCTTCTGCTTTGCTTACTCTGCCACTTCTACTTGTAAGTAATGTCCATAGATATAGATTCTTTTCAGCTGGATGTTATTGCTTGAGCTGGCAGAAGTCACAGGCAAAGGAATGAAATAGGCCTTTTGTATCTCCATGGTGATTTATGATTTACACTGAGGCCACAGACGACTCAATTAATGAAACCCAGTTGGCTGTGCATGACTTATTGGTGTATTTACATACATATTGTTGGTGTTTTTTGTCTTTTTTTTTTTTTAGTTAAGGGGTCATAGGCCTAATCCCCCACTCAGTGGTAGGAAATTAGTGAGATTCCAAATGAGACCGAGATATTAAACAATGTCTGTCCTGCATTCTTAACATTGTGATGTCATGATGATGTCATGGTAGTATCCTTCTTATGAAGGTTATGGGTAATTTTCAATGTGTATTCACATTGCCTTAATTTATATCCAGCTTCTGGTGTTACTTCCTCACAGTCTGTCGTCCTGACTGCGTCTGATAAATCTTTCCTTTCTGGTCAGGTGGCCATCAAGTCCATCCGCAAGGAGAAAATCAAGGATGAGCAGGACATGGTGCACATCCGCAGGGAGATCGAGATCATGTCATCCCTTCGGCATCCTCACATCATCACCATCTATGAAGGTTAGCATCCTTGTGCAGAAGAACCACTGGGGCAGCAGAGTGTTGCTCTGCATCACAGGGACAATATCCTGCCAGCCAGACGCTTGTTAGTTTGTGAAATGCTGCTCTTGACCCAGTTAGAGCACACCCTGTGCTCCTCTCACGCCACCCCCCCACCTTGTGTCAAACTCGAGTCACTGTCTTGAGGATACATTTCTGCAGGCACTGTCCAAGCAGGCTTTAGGGGTGGCTCCTTATTTACCTCTGTGTGTGTTGAATATGTGTATCTTGAGACCCAAGTTTCTGGTATCACCCAATTCCAGAGTTAATGGGAGGAGCGAAATGGCTGAACCGTGTATGAACTATATTTTTCTTATTCCGTGGACTTGGTCTGGAACAGCCCGTCACTCAGAAAATCATTCATAGTCTGTTAGCCTACTTCTAAGGTTAGGCTTGACAATCCCTAGGCAGAGACATAACAATGTAAGGAGACGAGCCTGCAGCTCCTGAAAGAAGGGTTACTCTACAGCCAAGGCAGTGGAAATGAGGACGAGGAATCATATCTGTCACTTTTGTGCCAAACTAGAGGCCTGCCAAGCCTTCGTTTGCCCTCCAATCATAGGTGGCATTTATAGCCTGGTAGTGGCTGAACCCTACAGCTTGGCCAGTGGCTATGGGCAGGCTGTCAGGCCCTGGTGATCTAACACGATCTGAGGGGTGTCTTTGAAGCGGATGGGATAGCAGTTAATGTGGGCCGGTGGCCAGTGATAATTCAGCTTCTGTGAACTGGGTCACAGCCTTGCTGACAGGTGGGTCACAGACAGTCAGCAGACCCATCAGGCTAAAAACAGATCAGCAAACCCGGATCAGCATTGGCAGCAAGGAAGAGATCTTGGCCTCAGCTCCAGCTCCCTGGATCCCACGGTCGCAGTGTCAGGGCCAGGTGCAGGACACATCCTGAAACGGCCTTGGTCTCAGGTTACATGTCGCCACAGCAACAGACAAGCCCCAACCCTGGCAGCCAGGTTACGAGAACCTGGCAGAGAGACTCATGCATCGGTTACAGGATGAGCAGCTTTGCAGGAAAGTAAAGCAGTGCGGTGCCAGTTTGTGAAGGAAGGGCAGGATTATACCAGGGCTTTAGCCTGGTACCTGTTGTCCCAGGGCTTGGTTTGGAGATTGTGAATATTGAGGTCCATATGGCAGTTAGTAGATGGTACCATCTTTGGGAGCCCTTATGTACCTTGCCAGCAGAAGCTTCCATCTGTTGACCACCCCCACCCTCCCTTAACAGCGTCTGTTGTGGGGACGTGTGATATCTAGCTGAATTGCAAAGCCGTAGAAGGCAGTGAGGGACCTTGTATGCACTCAGCCTGCCTTGGGATACCATGCAGCAAAGCGGACTTGCATTAAGCGGTCCCTCTCGGCATCCCGCTAAGTGTGTTTGCACGTGGAGAAGACCGATGGCTTCAGTGTAGGCCCGTGACCCGGATCTGAGTCCTACGTAAGCCGTCTCCAGAAGGCTGCCCCCATTTCATGGCCCTCTTTTCTGTGTCATCCTCCAGTGTTTGAGAACCGGGACAAGATCGTGATTGTGATGGAGTACGCAAGCAAAGGGGAGCTGTACGACTACCTGAATGAGCGGCACCGGCTCACAGAGAGGGAAACCAGGCATTTCTTCAGGCAGATCGTCTCCGCTGTGCACTACTGCCACAAGGTGAGGGAGGCAGGAGTTGACGCACTTGAAGCAGCTGCACTGGCTTTGAGCCATGACAGGCTGTACCATCTTACTGATAGCTCCCCTGGCTGAATTGCCAGTTGGATGACCAGGCAGCTCAAAAGATCACATCCTATAATCCACCTTCCCTGATTCCTTCCACTTGCTGACGTCCCGTCGGCAGAGCGAATCACTCCCATGGCCCAGTGTGCCCACAGCTGAAAACAGGAAGGATCATGTCATTGCTTCTGCTAGCGATAAACGATTAGTGTAAGACAGCCATTCAGAATTAGTCCCAGTTGAGGCAACCCAGGATAGGGTGGGACAGTAAGACGTGTCAGTGACTGTGCAGAATGGACATGTATGATACGCCAAATCAGTTAGCCACACGTGTTGCTCAGACAACATCCTGGTCAAAATTCTCAACTTCAGATGGTAATGATTTTATTTATATAGCACGTTTCAAGCCAGAGTACACAAATGCTTTGTAAGAAAAATATATAAACAAACATAGAATATGAAATCATAATAATAAGAACAAACCACAAACATGATAATACAACTCACCGGAACCATGGGGAAACATTGTGTCATCACGCTTTGTATTTGTATAAAACCGTTGATGACAATAAAGTAACCTTAACCATAACCTTAACTAAAATCTCAAAAAAGAAGGAAAAAAAATCCTTTATATTAAGAAATGCTAAGCGATAAAAGTGGGATCTGGTACAGCCGCCTTGATTATGTCAGAAGAATCAGAATCAGAGGAAAGCATCTATTGAGCGTCATGGCGGGTATTGTGAAGGTTTTGGAGAATCGGGTCATGGGTTATTTAGTTCATTATATATCTGTTTCTTTGTGGTTTTCTGTATCACATCCATCAGCCATATTGGTGCACCTTGCGAAAACTTTATCCTAACGTGTGTTTTTGCGGCTCACAGAATGGGATAGTGCATAGGGACCTGAAACTGGAAAACGTGCTGCTGGACGAGAACTTTAACATCAAGGTATGGAGAGCTCCTTATAGATACATTTTTTCTTATAAATTACAAAGGGGCTATCAACCAATGATAAACTTACAAACCTAATTTGCAATTCCAAAAATTGACCCCCCCCCCACTACCCCAGATTGCAGATTTTGGCCTTTCCAACCTGTACCACAAAGACAAACTCCTACAGACCTTCTGCGGCAGCCCTCTGTACGCCTCGCCTGAGATCATCAATGGACGCCCCTACCGCGGTCCAGAGGTACACAGTCCATGGCGTGCTGTCCCCATAGGTGGGCCCAGAATGGACTTTTGTGCACATGAGTGTGGGACTGAGGTATTCTGTGTTTGCAGGTGGACAGCTGGGCACTGGGAGTGCTGCTGTACACTCTTATTTATGGGACCATGCCTTTTGATGGAGGAGATCACAGAAACCTTGTCCGTCAGATCAGCAATGGGGAATATCGAGAGCCAGCCCAGCCCTCAGGTACAGTACTTTCGAGCTATTAGATACTTTTCTGCCATGTTGCAATCTCGCTGCTTATTTTTCACACTCTTTTTCTCTACCTCGCGACTCCTGTAGATGCACGGGGCCTTATCCGCTGGATGTTGATGGTGAACCCGGAGCGTCGAGCCACGGTGGAGGACATCGCCCACCACTGGTGGGTTAACTGGGGCTGCAGGAACAGCGTCTGTGATTGTGTCACCACTCACCAGACCAGCTCGCCCCCAGTGCCACCCCCGCGGCAAAACCTTCCCGAGACCCGGACCCTGGGCCGTCTGCGATACTGGAAGCCCAGTCAGGAAGGCGACGGGGGACAGGTCTGCATTCGAGGAGAGGGTGAACCAGGTCTGAAGAGGCCCAAGGGCATCCTGAAATCAAGAATACTGGGAGTTCCCATGCCAGAGGCCCCACGTTTCATGCAGGATGTAAACTCTGGTTCTAGTGAGGAAGAGGATGAAACAGGGGGTCTTGCCATAGCAGGCAGCTTGCTAGTTGACGTACCACCTCCTCTGCCCAAGAAGGGCATTCTGAAAAAGAACAATCAGCGGGAATCGGGCTACTACTCTTCACCAGAACGCAGCGAGTCCTCCGAGCTGGTGGGGGGTGCTGTGCCAATTTCCCCCACTGGCACACACCCCAGGAGAGCGGTGGGTAAGAAAGGCATTCTCAAAGGGAGTGGGAAGTACCCAACTGAGTATACCATACCAACCATGGTGTGCACTAGGGACCCCGTTCTCTTCCATAGTCAGAAGCGGCCCTCGGGCATAGCAGGTAATGAGGGTGTCACCCGCTCCCACGTCAGGGCATCGCTCTCAGCAGAGAGTATACTCCAGCCAGGCCGCTTTGGGAGCCTCAGGGTCAAGCCAGACTTCCCCACAGCAAAGCTATGCCATGGAACACGAGTTTCTGCCAGAGATAATGATGGTTTCTCAATACTGAGCGACATGGGCAACCTAAATCGAGTGTACCAGCAAGCCAAGGACATCAGTCGCCGGATATACTTGTGATCCAGTGGTGGAATGGCTGGGTGGGTTTTTGTGAGTTTGCCGTCCAACCATGATGAGGGTGTTAACAGCCCTGCCACATACGCACATTCACTGTACAAATCATGCCTCATCTGTACAAGTGCTTCCCACATCCAGATGTTTACACTCTTACCAGAAAATCCAGTAGGGACGTACAGACACCAGTGACAGAAGTAGAGAAAATCCACCAATTGGGAAAGGGTTCAGTTCCTAGAAGAAGCACCACAGAACTTGGTGTTTAGGTGTCTGGACCTCAATGAAACAAAAAAACCCAAAGATTGAACTTCAAATGACTGGTAATGTGGATCACAGTTTCCGGTAGAGAATGCATCATTGCAAATTACAGTTGGCATGTCTGCTGTTATGGAACTGACATCCGCAAAAAATATTATACTCTGCTCTCTGAATGTGTGTCTTGAATGTAACCTTCATGTGGAAAACACGAGGGCATATATGTCGTCTCTATGAAAGAATTCTGCATATAGAGTGTTAGATATTTCCGCTGTAGGAAGTGCCTTATGTAAATGAATGTTTTATACACGTCTATGTTTGATTTAACATGAATAGGAAGTGCATGTAGGAAATGTGGGAGATGATTGGGGGAGATTTCTTAAGAGACAGAATGGCTTTGAGGGGGAACCAAGGAATGACATTTTCTCTTTGAGGCAGCGCCCACCCACCTGGTTTGGAGTCAGTTAAACAGGACGTAACAGAAATGTTGAATTAAGGGATGGAAAATTGGGAATGTGTTCAGTGGAAAAAGTAAAATGCGATCCTAAAGTAATAGAGAGAGAATATCTTCTGGCTCTTGCCTCTTGGTTACGATTTTACTTTGTCACTATGCAGTAATTGTCTGGACAGAAAGCTTCTGTAAAATGCACTCTATCGTTTCCCTGAATGAAATGAGAATTGAGAGCAATGATAAAAGGTCTGGGTTCAGTAATCTGATGCCTGCTTTTCCCTCCCTGGGGCAGAGATGGGCTGTTAAAGGCAACAGTAGGGTTTAATGATAAACCCTCGTAAAGAGCAGATGCAAGAAATGGAAGCCACACGAAGACATCAGGTTTACCCAACAGGGAATCTCCCCTCCCCCACGTTTAATTTTTTTAAGTAATGCCATCTTTATATGCATTCTGCTTGTGAAGGAAATGTCACCATCCTGTTTAGTGTGTAGTAGTGTCAACATGTGTAACCAGTTCCTGGATATGAATGGAAATGGCAGATTACATACATAATGTGTTTTGTAACCATTTGTCATCAACTGGATTTACAGTGATTTGGATTATGCTGTTCATACCATGTTAGTATTTTTTATTGTTACAAAACTGTTTTCGATCAGAATACAGAAATTATATTGCTTTGTGTAATGGTAAGCTTTTGTTTCAGCCTGACTACCAGCAGTGGAGCTGTTGAACCTCAGTGGAGAAAAATAATTGTTTGAAAGCAGATTTGAGTGTTTGAAGCAGGTACAGATGTTTACCATACATCCCTGTTTTGCTGCCAGAGCACCAAAATGCTTTTTAAACCTCTGCACAGCCGTTCTTTACGGGTCTAGAGCAGAATGCAGTAGGGTATCCTAAGTACAGTGAGTTGGTGGTCTTAAAATATGTATATTTTCCTTTATACTTTCTCATTGGCCTCATTTGGGTTTACGCTGGGGGCCATACAGATGTTGTTAATACTATTGCAGGTTTACCAAGATTATTATAAGTTTGTTCTTTTTTATGTAAGCCACTTTAAACTTTCTGACAAACTTTCTGAATTAAATTTCAGTCATCTTGCATGTCCATTTTAAAGAAAGTTTCATGGAAAAAATGGCTTTATATTTAAATTTAAAAATGGTACGTTATTTAAGCATTTTGTTCTGTATGGTAAACACTGACACCATCACGATCATCTTTTCAGTATGGATAACGTAGCTGGTGTTCAGTGCCTTTGATATCAACATGATCTTGTTTGTTTATGAATGTGATAATTGTTACCTTTGTATGTATTGGGGTTAAAGACATGGTGCTGTGACAGGAGTAGGTACAGCATACAATTCCCATGATCCTTTGAGGCGGCCTGTGGGCGCAGCCAGATGACTGGCATCCATGTTTGTCCTGTGAATTGGCACTGTCACTGAAAACATCATCGCGGGCAAGATCCCATTTCCAGCTTATCGCTCCCTCTTAGCTGTCTTTTCAAATAAACTGAACATTCCAGATCATCTCTTTTGTTATTTTTCTTGATAATGCAAATAATTCAATGATCCCAGTTTCATACTTGAATAAAACTGTGTATACCTTAGATAAAAATGTTAAGCTGGAGTCAATGGGACATTTCTAGGCCCTGGTCAGCATTATGCAATTTAACTTAGGTTGTGGGAAAGCACTAAAAAGAGTTTTCTGTGGGAGTCTTTTAAGGGAAAAACTGACTCAAGAAATAAGAGATAAGCAATGTCTGGATCCACACACACACATATACATACATACATACATATATATATGAATGACATAATGAATTATGGACTGGATTTTTTTTCAGCTGTGAGATTGCTTACTCCACTCTGAATGGTATCTGACAGCTGTTCCACAATGAGGTCTCGTTTGACGTCACTGCTGAGGTCGATGCTTGGTGGTTTTTGGGTCACCCAGTTCTCCTTTGCTAACCTGTGAGGGATTGTGCCGCACCCCTTCCCCACCCACCAACCTTTCCTATTTAGTCAGGCTGCTTTTAGCCCCTAGCACTGGAATTTTAGGCTAGGTCATCTGAGCTATGACGTTGTGGGAACAGTCTGGCCTGCACTCAGTACCAGTAGAGCTTGGGAAGTGGGCCAGAGACAGCCAGTCGAGAAAAGACACTGACACCTCAGGGACGGATGTGCAGTCACAGGCATAGACACCTAACTTGCAAATGGGTGTCCATCCACAGGTATTGATATCCAATGCATACTACTGCAGGCAGGGACAACTAACCTAGGATGCGATGTACAAACACACTTCCTTTGCACTTGTGATGGATTCTAGAAGCCAATGGCTTGCCCTTTGATAACTAGTATGCCTCCTTTCACACAAAGCTCACACTCCGTCGCATGCTAACAATTCCAAGTGAGTTGCAGTCATTTAGTTTGCTTTCAGTGTTACAGTGCTGATAAGACCTTCCTTTATGTCCCTTGAAACACCAAAAGGCCAAGACACAATTGGAAGCTATTTGAAAAAGTTGTCATCAACTGGATCTGCATCCAACGTACCAGGACCCAGAAACATTCAATTTATTGCATTGCATATTCTTGACTACAGATGGACAACATGTCTGTCTTAATGCAACTTGTCCCATGCTCAAAATCCCAAATGCTACTTTGTGTTCCAATCCTGCTGCAAAAGCCACTTGATCCATTACAATTTCCCGAGCACAGCACTAAAGTCAAGATTTCGGCGAGGAAAATGATCACAGGGATGTGCAGCAACCGTAATTGCTATGTAGTAATTGCAGGGGAAATGCAAGGAAGTCATTAGTGGCCATTACTCTTAAAACAACATGGGGTTGAAGGAACTGGCCTGGAGGTTTTGCATTTGGACAGGAAGGCGCATGCACACACAGTTCGTTGAGATTGGAGCCGGCCTTCTCAGCTCCGGGCAAGAGGCCTCTAGGAACAACTTTAGCCACAGCCCAGAGATACGTGGCATCTGGCTTTGAGATTGTCTCCCGGCCGCAGCATTTAGGAGGCCTTCCTTTACCCTGGCCTTCAATTTCCATCATCCTCTTTAAGCAGAAACATCGTAAGAACCTCCAGATGCTTACCCCAGCTGTACCTCTCTCCTTCTATCTGGCACACCCTCCTCGCAACTCTCACTGTCCCTGTCTTTCTAAGAATAAAAAAAGTGTTCTGCATATTTTTACACTTAAAAAAGCAATACAATTTATACTCGTAAGGGATAGAAGAAAGAATTTGGTGCACACTCTTCCCTGAATGCTTACAGTAAAGAACCTGGTCAGACATATTTGAAGAAAATCATGTAAAAATGTCCTGAAGTAATAAAAGCTTCTGACTGTTTCGGTCATCTTCCACAAGCCCTCTGACCTGCAGTCTGTCAAACAGAGATGTGTCTCTGCCCTACTGATGGATCCTGCAGAGAAAGCCAGATGCATCTCTAGGCCAGACCCAGATGTGGTCTGAAGCCACGTCACCTGGGCTGCCCTTCTCACACACCTGTTGCTGGATCAACATCACCAACGACCTGGAGGCCCAAGTGAAGCCACAGGCAGCCAGCTAGCTTCACTTCTGAGGTAATCACCCAAGATAGAAAGTCTCTCTCAACACCTTGCGATTCATGTCTTTTGCATCTGCATGATGCTATATTTGGGAAATAGAAATAATCGATTTCCACCAGAAGAAACACCACAAGACAAGCAGCCTTTAGCTGAGATGTGAAGTTCAAATATGTCTTTGACTTTAGGGGGTGTTGAATAAAGATGAAGAGACAAAGCATAGCTTTTTGGCAGACAGTTCTGAAATGCATCCATGATTACTAAGATATGACTGTGATGCATGCTGGCTTACCTTCAAACTATACACTCTTAAGCACTTTCAATCCTTGGTGCTTAATGATTTCTATTACTTTGTTCTAAGGTACAGGAAGAAAATATAAAAGGCAGACTTTCAGCATACCCATAGTTGTGTTTTAAGTTAATTATGGCTCACCGCAGATGCAGTGATTAAGAAACTGTAATGTGACGGAAATGTTGGTTTCCCAGCTGGAGAAATGTTATCGGCTAAGGGTCAGCTCAGGATTCCAGCACTGTGCCACAAAAATCAAAGCTTTTAGTTCACCCTCAAATTACTGTTTTCATGCATCCTTAGGAATAAACAGTTTAGTTTCTCTACAGTCTACTGTGTTAAATTACATCTGTATAGCTGTATACAAGTGGTTCATTAGTAGCATGTGTTTCATTGTACAACCCGTAATGGCACAAACAGAAATCAGAACAATTTGGAATGAACTTGTGTGTAGCCTGCAGCTACAGCTCCCTGCTCATGACATAACCATGAAAATCAAATATTTTGTGGCCACGTTTTTGTATATCATGGGAATTAATTAATAAAATGTGGTCACGATTTAACTGAAACGAGGGAATTAATTAATAAAACGTGGCCTTGATCTAACTAAAACGAGGGAACAAATCAATTCGGTAAAGCTCCCTCACAAATGTCAGACAAACCGAAACAGGACACCACGTTATACTTTTCAATACAGGATGATCCTGTAAAATACAGGATGGATGGCCACTCTATTCCCACCTTAAAATTAAATTAATTCCAACTATCTCTGTCCATAGCAGCAGATGCAGATGTTTAGCAGCCTAAATGAAAGTGGTGCATTAGGAAATAAGGAAACTATGTACTAAAATTTTAAGTTTTAATATATTATGGGAATGAATAAAACGTGACCGCAATTTACCTAAAATGAGGGAATGAATTAGTAAAATGTGTCCACGATTTAGAATATTAGAATATTGTGGGAACGAATTTGTAAAACATGGCCATGATATACAGTTATATCATTTTTATATTTATGTCATGAGCCGGGCTCCACATATAGCTGAAGTTGTATTAAGTCAAGAGAACTGGTGTGAATGTGTGTGAAATTAGTACAGAAGGGCTTGCACATAAGTGAGGTGAGTGAAATGGAATTAGACTGGCTCATATAACAGCAGTTATATAAATAAATAATGTGTTAATGACTGCTTCTTTCATCTCAATGCACACAATCGCTTTCACCATGTCAGACAGATAGCATGACCAGTGGTCACTGGACTCCACAGAAAATGCAGCACCATTCTACCACGGGCCCACATGCATGCTGGAGTCTGATCTGTCCCCCCTCCCCAACCCCCATCAATTTTGGTCAACTGACACGGATATATGCATAAAGGACCTACCAGCAGCAGTTTAGTTTAAGTCTTGTTACAAATGTTGACAGTTAAACAGAGTAGAATTAAGGGCCTCTGATTGACAGTTACAGTCCCAAAGAGGCATTTTTCTACCTGTTACATTTTAGGTCTATGGACTGAATCAGTAGGAATCCTAACAGAGATTCCACAGATGAAATTGCTTATTTGCTAAATTTCATCAGCAACATACACAAAGTCCAGGTCTGCTGCATCGGGAAAAAAATGCCAGGAGGATCGATCGTATGCCCCAGATTCAGTTGCTTCAGTCCGGATGTGGACTGGAGACCGGCAGTTGGTGGCCACCAGGCTAGACTGTGTGATATCGTGTAAAAAGTAACTTGGTGAGTTTACTCAAAGTCATCAGCAAGAATGTGAGTGAATTAAACATTGTCAGAGTGCATGATGGCTCAACAAGCTTTTATTATATAGGACATTTCTGTAAACATGCCTTTATATTGTGTTTTCATTGAAACGACTCTTTAGGCATGCATATATGTCATAATATCAAGTACATGGTAACAAGATGCATCTACTACCAATGCTGTGTCTTCAATGCCAAAGCTTTATTTTGAGACTAATCCACTTACTAGTTCAGTCGAGTCAATGTTTCATCATTGCAGTCCATTCACTCCATCCAGACCCAATGTTGACATTCCTGAATTTTCTGTTTCCCTTTGTACCCCAAGGTTCACTTCCAGCTCTTTATTATTCATCACTCAAGGCGCTCTTTAGTGTCTCTTGGCTAAATACAAAGAAATAAGAGTAATGCACATGTTTACAGTCTCCGGCTGGAAACGAAACAAGGGAAAGGAGAAACCAGATGCCTCGGTCAAACCCTCAAATCTTCATGGTACTGATGTCTTTCATGCAAATTTCTTGTTGACTGTTGCTGCACAAGTGGGAACAGATGGTGTTTACATGTTTAAGAGGAGGCATATGGGAGGCATGAAGTCTTGTTTGGGGCTGTAGCATGCCTGGAAAATGTCTGCCTTGCAGGTAAGTCTTGCCCGTACAAGCAGTTTTAAGAACTCCTGCAGGTAAGTCCCTACTGAGTGGCAGTTTTAAGACCTAACAGATATAGCTGGTCAGCAGAACATCTCAAATGATTTATGGGTAATGAATCAACATATAGGCTTGTGTAAGATATCTAACAGCCAATGAGGAGAAAGTAAGAATATACCTAAGCTATCGCTCTTTTGCCCTTAGGTCTAGACAGAAATAATGGAAGTATACAGTGATTAAGAATACTATATAAAATTAAAAGCTCCGTAAGTATGTAAACTTAAGCATTCCCATTAGTACACAGTATTATTCTTGACACCTTGGGTCCGCTGAGGCAGGAAGGATAGGATGTAATCTGCAATATAAAGGTAGCAGAGTTAGTAGAGGCTTTACACGGAGGGGTAAAGTCAGCCGCCCTCAGTGACACTGCAAGTAACGGGATCACTGCAGGCAGCTGCATTTGACACTGCTCATGACAGACAAGACAAGGCCTGTATTCTGATCCAGTAATGTGGGGGCAAATGGTGTCCAGCATTTACTACATCGACAATTTAGATGGTTCCTCTTAATTCCCGAAGAACCAAGGGACTGTGTCTGGTTTACTTCGGCCTTCTAGAATCCACACAGCTCCTTCAAGAATTACTTCATAGTTGCAGTATTTTTATGATGCACCCCTGTTGTTATGCATTGTTTCTACTCATTAGTAAAGTTTTCAGGTCACCTTTAAAGTGGGTATCTAACAATTGATGTTACTCAGAAAAAATGTACTTCTAATGTACGCCTATAAATCTCCTACTAAACCAAACTGATGGAATGTTTTCATTTTATTTTTTGGTGACAAAACAGTGCTCTGCATTAGCAATTATACATATATAAACCCGGGTTTGCTGGAGAATGTGCAAGCCAGTGATGCCTTAGGTTTGAAGCCCTTCATTAATGTATTGGCAAATGTATTATAACTCAACCTGTCACCAGTATAGAAAAATTGTGGCTAAACTGTGACCATATTCCTGTACTGAAAACCACCCAATGGCCCAGTCTTAGCCCTGCATCAGCTAATGTTGAAGTGGTCTTTCAGTCATAGCTATTTCGGCAAGAAAGTTAAAAGGATGCTACACTGACAAGTGAGCTTCAATGTCGAATCTTCCACTATTGTGGCCTCTTCATCCGTGGATTATGGAGTGTTGGAAAAGACACTACATTACTGCTAACACCTATAAAACAGCTACCACCACCCAGGGTGACCCTAAGGTTGTTTTAAGGTGAGGGCCATAAACTTATCATTAGCAAGTGACATGAACTGCATAAGTGAGTAAAAGGGGAGGGGGCACTCTGGGAGCTAATCAGCTTTCAGCTGGAGCCAGTGGCTCCACTCCTGTGTATGCTCCTGGCCACCACCCCCAAGATGGCTTGGCTACTGCAACAATGATCATTTGCTGCTGTCCAGTGGGCCAACATCAGCCATGGCTGCAGAGCTATACATGGGTACATGTCCCTCATATGAGGTCACGAGTATGAGGTCACAAGAAATGCTGAGCACAGCAACAGCCAGGCACTCAGTTCCAGCAGTATAGAACGTTCTGAAATCAAGAACATGGTGAAATCTTCAACTACTGCAAGTCTGCTTCATTCTCTAAATAAAGATCTTTCAGTGCCTGCAAAATTTCTGATAAATTATGGTCTAGCAATATAAATGACAGGAATGAGTTCTTTTAATTTCCCAGCTAAATGAAACAAAATACAGCTGGCTGGTTTTGCAAAATTCCATTCCAAAGACAGAATTAATTACTTTAATATTGGCAACAAAGCAAGACCAGCTTTTTGTGTCCCCTTCATTTTAATTTACAGCCTTTTATTTCTAGAGCAATCAAGCACTACCAAGGGAATATTTGGAATATATGCTCTGTTGTTTTTCTTTTTCTTACTTGGGGCAAAATGTTTTCAGGCAGACCTCTTTTGGAAAGCAGCAGTCCTCACATGATTAACTGCTCCAGGTGTGAACCCCATGCTCTCCTCAAAGTCTGCCCACTAAACAAATGCAAGGAACTGTGCCAAACCTATGGCCAGTCTGCATGCACATGCTAGCAGGCAGCTTGGCTGAAACCAGCCTCAATCAATGTGAAAATAGGACCATTCCTTCCTCCTGTAATGAATGCAGAGTTTCACAGATCATTGATGCTTTTAACCATGCACTGCCCTCACAGCACCGACCCCCCGGGCTTGAGTGGGCCTGTGGAATCTATATTGCCTTTGGAATTTGCACCACCAGCAGTGGGGCTGTTCTAGCAGGGGGGTGGGAGAAATAATTGCATGGTTAGACATCAAGTACCAGTGAACTGGAAAGGACAGCAGACAGCGCTGGAGGAAAGCCATGAATCAGCCCCCTGGGGGGTCAGCAGAGTCTGTAGCTCTTAGGGTCAGTGAGGTAATTGATGGAACTGGTGAGCGAGTTTCACTCACATTCCTACACGGGTGAATCTACAACAGGCATTGCAGGCTGTGGCTGGATCTTCATTCAGGAATCAGTCTGATGTTATGAAAAGGTAAAGCAAGGATTATGTTGATCTGTTTTACCATCTGGAAAAGAATGCAAGATTTATTACTTACTAATACAGTAAAGACTTTACAGCAAATTGACTTCTGGGTAGGGGCACAAATCATCTCAGTTCCTGAGATTTTAAGAGGTTGTGTCATTGGCTCCTGGCTCTGCTCGGCTCCCAAACTCTGTTCTCATTAGTACACTGTAACTGGGAGTATCAGTCAATGACACTGATAACTGACACTTTAGCTGATTGTGCCAGTCTTCTGAGAAGAGGCCAAGCAGCCACATCTTGCTGACTTGTCACTGGTGAGCTGCATTAACTCTCATCACTGGCTCTGCTGTATGAACAGGCATTAACAGGAAGGTGGACTTGTGTGATTCAGAGGAGTGTCAGGTGCCATCTGCAGTTTCCTGCCTGTCTATAGCTTGGAGTGGGAATGACTGAACCCTTTTATGAATCAGGTTATCCATACACAGGAATCCTTTGTCATGCAACTCACCTTGACAAAAACACGCTGTCACTGACAGTGAAAGTTTAAAAAAAGAATGATAACCTGACCAAAGGTTTGTGAAATTTACCCACAAGAAGCCACTGCAACCTAGAAGTGACAAAGCAACATAAAAACCCTTCTAATGTTTACATTAATTTACTTAGCATATGTTTTTGTCCAAAGCAACGTGTCAGTGATGGTCAGAAAGCAGAGTTCGGCTAAGGGCCTTGCTCAAGGATCCAACAGTGACATCACTCTGCCAGTCACACTGATTTAAATCAGTGACCTTCCAGTTATGGGCACAGAGTCCTAACCCGCAGAGCCAAAATGATGTGAATCATTTTACTGTGACGTCAGCTTCAGCTGCTGTATTACATATGCATGGACCTGTTCCTCACTTCCAGGTCTAAGATGTTTTCTAATAAGCTTAGTAGGGGGCTATAACCGTGTGACGGTTAGATCAAGGCCAAAAGACACACATACAGCTGCCAAAGTAGATGAGTGGCCAGTCTTCACAATAAGGAGTTCATCATTAAACACAGTATTCAGAAGAGTTGATCCCTACGTCCTTGTCACTTTGAATGGACGATGGATTAGTTATGATGACCACAGTCACATAACAAGATGGCTGTACTGAGAAGCACAGAAGAAAGCAGAACACCTGTATGGATGCCTGCTTTAGGCACAATGTTTGTGTGCCCAGCTGGCCATTGCCCTCCTTGATTTTACCGCAGTAGAGTGCAGGTTGGACACTGTATAGAAGACAAGAAGATCTAGGCAAACAGCTGGGTTTATTATAACCAAGTTATGTTTTGATAGTGGGACTGAGTGAAGTCTGTTTGACTGTCAGCTGTGGAAGTCAATAAGATGTTTGCCCTAAGCGCTTTGAGTCCAGTTTGTGACAGGGTTGGTATGCTTTGGCACAGCACATGTTGGCGTTCCGAACATGTCCCAAGTCCACCTAGTTAACATACAATCATCTCCCAGTGTGCATGTACTGACATTATAGAGACATTTGCATAGTTGGGTTTTCAAAGAAAACTATTGACAGTCGAAGGCTGTTTAGAACATTTAATTGCTTGGATGGCAGATTACTTTTTACATCACATATGAAGAATTCAGGCAAAAGTCCCCCTAATGCCCTCCAGGAACCTGAGCCTAGTCACCAGTCTAATTCTGTCACCGTGAGACCCTGATTCAAAGACCCGCATTGAAAATCACCTGGTAAGTTTCCTGTCACACTCACTGTTCATGACTCACATGTCTACCATAGAACCAGGTGGCTCATTCTTTCATAAAACTGCACAGACTACCCTAAACACCACCCCCCTTATAACCCACACTTACACCACACATTGTCCCTCTGTTTCAGGTAGGCTCCTATGGGATATTACATTTCTTTTATTTATTTAGCCAAAGCGATGTACATCTCTGAGAAAGCGGGGTCAGACAGTCTCTGGAGCAACTGGGGGTTAAGGGCCTTGTTCAGTGGTAAAATTACTAAGCTGTTCCTGGGATTTGAACCTGTGACCTGCTGATTACAGGCACAGTGTCCTATCCCGCTGAGACACACACTGCTCCGCAGGCTGACACAGGTTGAATATTTTTCCCGAACTACTGATTATTCCAAGGGCCTTTAAGTGGTGATGATACAATGAATCACAGGTAGGATCCACCCAAAGAGTAGAAGACTGTTGACAAACTGTGAATTCCCAAAAGCTGTGCAATGTTGAAAGATTCCAGGATTTCCCACCACCAGTGTCACTTTGGAAACCAGCACGCAATCAAATCAGGTAACAACCGGATCTGGACTTGTTACAGATGCACACACCCAAACCACCCCCCCCAGAAGTCAAATGTTGAGAGGTAAAGATTCAGACAAACAGCAGCTGCCAGGCATTGCATAACTGACCTCTCCTTGAACCTGACATGTCAACAGGCCCATAGTGTGTTGTTTTTCTCCAGTGTAACACACCCCTCTGTACTTTTTTGGCAAACTGTCTGTGCTAGATAGCAGCCAATGGGCATCCACAGCTGCCGAATCCCGCGGCACCTTACACAGCAGGTTACACTATGCATGCACCAGCAGAAATGATCAGTGTGTGAGACTGAAGATGCAGTTACATGACACAAAGGAGCTGGCTGTAGGGACGAATTTCATCTCACCATATGTCCCTCTTGCCCTGCACCCACGCACTCCGAATGTGCATACTTCTAACATCTGACCCTTCACCTTTAACTCCACATTCCAGGCCCGTACACAAGCTGTCAATTGCCAAATTAAGTCTGGACAACAGACAAGAAAATTGTGCCCCAGCTTCTCCTGGAGCCATGACTCAATGAACATAAAGATTACATACATATCGGGAACTTTCTAGTCGCATGTCCTTACTAGTCTCCATCTTCCTGACTGATTGCTCTTCCAGACATATCTGCCTCCAAGCAACAACTGCAATCTTGTTTTTACCACCACTTGTAAACAGCAGAAAGTCTGCTGTCACCCCCAAATCACCCAGTGAACTATAGGCCAAGACCAGCAGCTTGTCACGTGTCAGATTACAGCTTCCGACAAAGACGACGATTCTCTTCCCAAGTCTGGTAATCCGCTTGTTTGAGATGAAGTTTAGCTGAATCACTGCTCTGACTAAAGCTGACAATATAAGCATTGGACAGAAATGAGATAAAGAGAAAAACTTCTCTGGAAATCCCAAAAAAATGAGCTGATTATGCTGGTTTATTTTCATGTCAGCAACAAAGCTAATTAAAATACAACGTATACTATTCTAACACTAGTATAAGTCTCCAACTCCTACGGCGATACTGGTTGCGATGATTCTGGAGCCCATCCTAGTGGATACTGGGCAGCAGACCAGGGCTACCCTAGATGGGGTGCCATTCTATTGCAGCACCTCTAAATGGCAATTTAGTGGCACCAATCCACTTAAACCATGTGTTTTGGACTGTATAAGGAAACCGAATAAATATTCTAATGAATATAATAGGGGGGGATTTATAGGACTATTCAAATAACAGTGAAGAGTTATTATGGATGAAAATGACAGCGAGTCAGACTTAAGTTTTCATTCAGTGATTTGAACTGTGAGATCCATTAAATCAATGGCTCAGTGCAAAAAAGTAAATGAATTAAGAGCTCAGCTGGAACAAAAAAAGCACACCCTGCAGGCCTGGACTGTAGACACATTTTGATTACTATTTTTGACAGGAGGTAATTCCCTAAACACATCATAATCCAGAACGTGCTTATTAGCAATAAGCTACTTTGACAAATGCACATATTTTTAAGATGAAATTCTATGTGTGTTATGCAGCATTAAGTCACTTGGACTCAGTGTGGAAGATCAGAAAATGACACACGCTTCCTATGCAGGGTGGTCATGCTGTCCATTTAGGGTCCAGAGCCTGTCCCAGAAGCTACGGGCACAAAGGTATGGAATAACACAGGACAGGGCATCAAGCCATTGTTTAGCACACACCCACACTTACACACACTGACCTATACTCAGGCCATTGGTCTGACGGTGTTACTCTTAATTACATATTTTGGAAGCTTTTTAATTAAAAGATTGCGGTAAAATTCCATTTTTTGGTAATTGTCCTTCTAAAATTCCAAATCCATTTTCTTACCTATTTAATCCTCGGATTTAGCCATGATTCCAGATCCTCAGTCCCCTAACGCTCCCACAACATGGGGGAATACCTCCACTTTAGTCCATGTTGAGATTATAAGACTCATTCCCTGATCGCAGGACTAATTACTGTAGTTGTAGTTTTGTTTGTCCTCGGTATGACTAAAGCTCATTTCTGCTTATCCTGAACAGCTGAGGGGGAAAAAAACAGAAAAACAGACCCTGAAATAACAGGTTATTTTTGCTGCCTAGAGATATGGGTCACTAGAATATATTTTCTAAACTTTGTGTATTTGCATGAAAGATCCAAAAATTATCTCTGAGGTGAACTTTTAATGGCCTTTAATTTGTTACTTCCTGATATTACTTGCAAACAAAATGATTGGCTCAATCTGATCGCTTAAAAAATTCCCTAAGGACATTGTTTCTAAGATGTTGCCACTACGGGTGTTCCGTTTCAAAACAGGAGCAAACCATGAAAGAAACAGTTTGATGACAAGAATCTGAAAATAACCATTTAATTGCTGTTTACAGTTTAACTTCAGTGTTTTATCATCTTAAATTTCAGCCTTTCAATTTCACTTTTTAGCTTCTGTGGAATGTATTCCAAGTTCCATGCCTAAAGTGTCAACTCACGGAATGTTGTGTTATTTTTTAACATGCATTTTATGCTATTACACAATATTTTGTGGGGTTTTTTGGGTGCTGTCACTGAATATTATGTAGATCCTCCAGTTTAATTTTCAACATGTATTTAGTGTCTATGTTATATGAAACATAAATGTTTACTCACAATGAATGGTATACTGTAAATGACAATGAAAAAATATTAAACCATGTGCATCAGTCTATCTCAGTAAACACTAAGAAAACTAATAAAATAAATACTGTTTATACAATATGCATGGATTTGAAATATATACTACAAGATGTGTGTCTATTTAGTCCATTTATACACTGCAGGGTAACGTAATCTAACACCATGTACAGCAGATTAGCTGTAGTTGTTTTTTAATGGTGTTGAGACCATTGAGAAGGGAGACTCTTGTGAGCAATGAGTCACTGTAAAATGATTCTGAAAAAACATGTAGCACATCGCACTATGCACTTTAAATTTCTTAGTTTGGGAACCTTACATCAAGTGGAAAGAGGGTAACTACTGCCATCAACTGGCAGAAAATTTCAACTGCAGGACAAATTTAAGTTAAGGGTCCCGTTTATTGGTTATTTTTAGGTCAATTTGATCAAACCTCTGCAACCACATCATCATACTGTAGGTAATTATGCTCTTGGATGTGTTACCAGAAGAATCTGTAGCACGGTGTTAACCTGGCAGGATGACAAGGTGTCTTAGTGGGTGGCACTGTTGAATCACACATCCAGAGTCTGAGTTCTCCATGTCATGCGGGTTTCCTCCCACAGACCAAAGACATGCAGTTAGACTAACAGTTCTAAATTGTGTGCTGCGAACGGCTGCGCATAAGCAGATATGTCCTCATGCCCTGTGCTGCCTGGAATACATTTCAGGTAAAGTAAACGGTTATATTAATAAAGCGATTTGTTTAATACAATTCTGTTAGAAATTAAATCTGCACATACCCTACATAATCCTCCAACACCTGGTTTAAGAGCTGTTTCACGTTAATGGTCCTAAATGACCTCAAAAATAAGCATTGTAGCATGAATATATAAATGTAATGTGTAACTATATTACACACTGCTTCCCTACAGTGTTTTACTACAATGCATAATTACGATGGCAACTATGGATAACAGACCACAATACTAAAAAAAAAAAGTTATGTTTTTATGCTGTTAGACTACTTTAATTTGTAAAACTGTTTATTTATAATAATTCCATTTCACGCCACCAGATGGCAGCAACAAACCAGGTAAATATCTACTGCTATTATGGCGTAGAGCAGCTCAGGGAGGTTATTTCAAGCGGCAAAGTAAGGTTAAATTTTTACAGGGAAAAAACTACTGCGACGAGGCACAGCTTTAACGTAATTCCTGTACCCAAATATATAGCTATAGAAAATATATTTCTAAGCATAAAAAGACTTTTGGTTTTGGTTACTATATATACAAGAGAACTTCAACATCAACAGGGCCTGCTACCACTGTTAGAATAACTTACGGCAACGAGCAATTAAACTGTAGTCATACTGCAAGCAAGGTGTGTAACCACTTAATATGTGTAATGCCAACATCCCAAATGACATGCCTCAACATTAATATTTAAGTAGCGTGTATCTCAGCCTGTTCATTACCAGGGTAAATGTGATACTGTTACTTCAGTTTGGTGCACAATTACGCGAGAAAAAAAATCTGAAAAGCCTGGTAGCTTTGAAAAGTAATACGGGATAATCGAAAGTGTGTAGCAGTGAGTCATATAGATTTCTGATAATACGATCGCATTGTTTTGGACATAAACACGAAGCTAGCGGAATATGCAGGATTCATTCTGAAATATTCTAATGGTAAAACCATAGGTGACATTATCATGCCGCTAACCAATATTGCATTTCTTTTGTCCTGATCTTGCTTTGCAGACTTAACCTTCACTGCCCCAGCGTTTTCCCGATCCTTCGGGCCGTCGCAAGCCCTAACTGACGCCGGCGCGTTTCAGCTGGCTCGTGCCGAGCAGGCGCTGTCCAGCAGCTGAACCGGCGGCGCGTGAACGCTGGCGTTTCGCTCCCACGAACCGTCGTTTGCACCGCTGACAAAGGCTTTACATAGCATTTATCTCATAATATAGGTCCTATTACACTGAAAAATCTACGATTGTTTTGCTAGTGTTGCGGGTTTAGTGTCAGTGTCAATGCTTCAGACTATCATGATACAAAAAGTATTCCCCACCAATGAAGTCAACTTATGCAGATGATTCTCCAAGTACGAAATAAGACAGAAATGCACAGAAAATCTGGCGTCCTTAATGAAAGAAAAATTAGCAAGAATTTTAATAATAATAACAAGAATTACAATGTACTTGTACTGACCGGTACCTGTGCAAATGGCAATAAAGATATCTATTCATCTATCTATCGTGCATTAGCGACTGATATGACTATAGAAGTAATTGTTAACCAGAAATTGTATGTCATTCATGGTAAAGTCAAAAGGGGAAGTGCATCATTAATCTGAATTTCATGGTTGAGATTAAAGTTTATATATATATATATATATATACACACACACACACACACACACAGAGGATTATTAGGAACACCTGTTCAATTTCTCATTAATGTAATTATCTAATCAACCAATCACATGGCAGTTGCTTCAA
>JABFEA020000067.1:22867432-22882944 GCA_019775915.2 Cyphomyrus plagiostoma
AGGATAATGCACCATGTCACAAAGCTTGAATCATTTCAAATTGGTTTCTTGAACATGACAATGAGTTCACTGTACTATATGGCACCAACAATCACAACACATTCAAAATTACTTAGAACAGACGCCTCAGTCGTTCTTCTGCTTAGTTAAACAGCAGCGGAACCTCTTGCCCTAGCCTGTGTGCCATATGCATTCAGCTGTTTACATTAACAAGCAGGTATACCTAACAAACTACACATATACATAATGAAAGACATGGGAGAAAAAAGGAAGAAAGAATTAAACCGGGCTTGTATGGAGTGTTTTTGTACTGATCATAAAACCGAACGCAAGCATCGTGTAACAAAAACATTGCTTTGGAAATGGAATGAATGAAGCCAAACCTAACTGCGTTGTAACCCATTGCTTCATAGCCTGTCATTTCATGGCTCATTAAACAATATACCATCCCATTTGAAAAATCAGTTTTATGTTCTATTTCTTACCTTTAAATTGATTTCATGACAGCATGGTGGCTCAGTGGATAGCACTGCTGCCTCACACCTCCTGGGTTTAGCCGGCTTTTACTCTGGTTTCTTTCTACAACTCATGGATTTAGGCTAAGTGGCATCTGGTAATTGGCCATAATGTTTGAGGATGCGTGTATGTTAACTATGATGGACTAGCATCTTGTTCAGGGTTTGCCTGCCTTCTGCACTCCAGGATGCATGATTGGAAGCTGGATGGATGGATGATGGAAAATGGTTTCACTGCATCTTTTTTCTGCATTTCTCATCCAACACTTGATTCAGGGATGTTTTAATGTTCATGAAAACCTCTCTGCTGCACTTTGCAGTACATGAATTGGACTAATTGATAATGTTACAAAAACGACAATGATGGTGTTACACGTGGTATACGGGGAACGGAGCAATCAATTCTACATAGGTTAAAAAATCTAAATTTTATCTTCAGAAAGAGATACTTCTGTTATTGCGTCGTCAGTATTCCTCTTCAGCTTTCCCCCCCCCCCCCAAAAAAAATGCATCAACAGCCCATTACTCTCGTACTGCAATATTTCGGTCAAGGACCTTCTTTGAATCCAGATACAATTACATGAAAACGGAGCCACTGTGTTGTATGTGTATTTCAAAAACATTAATTAAGGTAAAAGAGAGAGAGAGAGAGAGAGAGAGAGAGAGAGAGAGAGAGAGAACGAAAAAAACTAGGTCGGGCTTACTGGAGTTCACTATCTCCATTTAGATAATAATAAATAATAAAAGGTTCGATTAGTCAGAAGAAAACGTGGAGTAAATTTTAACGGCTAATTGGAACATTGGTAATACACTGTACACATTGCACTTGATCGTACAAATGAATGTCCTATTTAACAAGAACCACCTTCATTATGCTCCAATCATCAATGCTCAGCGAACGCCGGCTTTAGTAATCGTACGGACCAATTCGCTAGTTGCTCCTGCAGTAGCATGTGTCCGATTTCCGGAAGTAAAATGAGATTATTTATCTAAATGTTTTACATTTGATAAATTATGTTTTGGAACGAATTTAACATTTGAGGTGAACTAAAGATATCCTGGCGAACTGCTCCGGCATGCTAATCTGTCCGCTCCGTGTGCTACCTCCCAGCTGCAATTAGAGAAAATTGAACTCCGTTTAAAACCACGGGCGATTGCTATCTTAAATGGCTGTAAACAACTTGATAAACTGATAAATATCAAGTGATAGGCTAGCCCAGCGTCTCATCGAAAACCATTCGATCAGGCAGTGAATATTAACGGTCATCTCGGCGAAAGTGAATCCGCCTGCTAACGCCTAATGCCGTAGCGCGCCTAATACAGTGACAGGGGCGCCCCATTGCACGATATTTGCTCTTTCCTGGACGCCGTGCGGCTCACTTGTTACACGGCTAATTTCAGCATTTGTAACTTCTACAAAATGGGGTCTAGTATATTTGGCTTTCGTGTTCCGCCATTTTGTGTCGGTGCAGCACATCAATGGCGGGGCACGTGTAATGGTTGAATGTGGTGTAAACCCCTTCTAGTACGTAACCGGCCGGTAGCTATGGACAGGGATCATTAACAACTTCTATTTACTACAGCACATACGGCACGCTTCCGTGTCCCCCGCCGCTGCAAAATGCAAGCCAGTGGCGCAGAAGTGCTCGGCTATTTGCAGTGGCTGCTGGCAGCTAGACAGGCATGCGGCTGTAAATGCACGGTTTAATGACACTATACCTCGCTCAAAGCATAGGCGTAAAAAGGCGCATTTCCATTCTGAAAATATCCATATGCCTGTTAATCTTACTATCTACGATCGAGTTAAAATTCAACATGAATAAAATAAAATGGTGCGTTTAAGTACATGTCTGCTATTTTACATTGTGCTTCAACCATCTGAACCAGGCACGAGTGTGCCAAACTTACAATTTAGTTAGTATAGAAGGAAGTTAAAATGAAACATTTTACTCTGCATGTTAGAAGCCTCGCTTTAGAAACCATGCCGCTTAAGCGCTCCTAGATCTGGTCCGAAGGCACGCCTATTATACTGGAGTTTAAAGACAGCAGTGAAACACTGAAAGTTAAAAATACACGATGAAACTGACGTGGTATATTTGTGCAGTATATACACATAATAGTAGCTACAGTGTACAACTGATCGTTTTAACTTGGCATGTTGAGTATAGCCGTATGAATAAGAAACATTTTATCTCTATACATAATACTATGTAGTAGAGGTTATAGCCAAAATATGACGTTCACAGGTGCACACAGTCAAAATAAGTACAAGCTGGTGTACTTTGTGAGACTTGTGGCTTCATATTTATTTCAGTGTAACTGCAATGTAATTTTGACGGAAGAAAAAATAAACTGTGGTGTGCTGGACATTTTAGCCATACGACGGGTCATTAAAGCAGTATATTCTTTTTTCCCCCCACAATTTTTGATATTTCGTTAACATTACATAAAAAGCACATCGACCACAGTAACTACAGTTCACTTAACGTTAGTTAAATATGAATATAGAATACACGTGCAAGCAATAAAAATAAATTACTTTTACTTTCAAGTCGCGTCTCAATTGAAATTAGACAGAAATTTTCTCTATCCCCCCTGCTAGGTGTATTGCCGTGTTCTTGTTTTAACGCATTTAGGAAGTTTGAGATGAGCCCTAAAAGAAAACACTGTCTATTGTTCTAATAAACGGCTTTGGATAGTGTAGTACCGTTGTTTCTAATAGAGGGCGCCGCTCGGCAGTGCGAGCCTCCCGGCCTTTGGATCTTTGTCTGAAAACTGGATCCCGCTGCCGCTTCTCAGTGTGCGCGATTTGCTTTTGAGCCGCCTCCGTTGCACACTGTGAAACCACTCCAAAACGAACTTCGGCCAAAACAATTCATTTACCGTTTAGTGCAATGGCGTTGTCGTTTCGCCGTCGAAACGGATCGTAATTCGGATGGTCGGTTTAGAACTTATAGAGGGCTAAATCGGCTTGTGTTTTCTGTGTTGTAGTCTGTACCAGTCATTAGCGGGCTGTCGCTCCCTTCGCCTTATTTCTTTAACTTTTTAAACACTCGGCTTCGCGAATGACTGAGCGCCGGTGGAGTATGGGATCCTGGGCGTCTTAGGAAGCGAAGGAGCGGGGTTTTAACAGCTTTTCATACATTGAAAAAATGGCAAACTCGACGGGGAAAAATCAGCCAGATCAGCGAAGGAAAGGACTAGCTTTCCTGGACGAACTGCGGCAGTTTCACCAAAGCAGAGGGTGAGAAAGGGTGGCTTTTTATCTCGCAGAAATATAACTTTAAAACCGCGTTTAACTTCAAATGGGAGCTGTATCGGGGCCTCGGGTACGGCTTCTTGTGTTTATTTTTTTTTAATATTGCGGTTTTTTTTCTGCCTCAGCTCGCCGATCAAGAAGATCCCGGTCGTGGGTGGGAGAGAGCTGGATCTCAATGCTCTCTACACCCGAGTCGTTTCTTTAGGCGGATTTGCGAAGGTGAGTGCGGAGCCTCGCATGTGGATCTCCCACCTCTCGACTCACAACATGCTTCCCTGCGTCGGATTCCCCGGGGCACCCAACAAAGAGGCAGCCTTGGCTTTTCCCTACAACCCCCACGGGCCGCCCCCCCCTCCAACGAGCACCACCGCCGCGCTTTCCCGGAGCCCAGGGCTGCGTTAGGGGGTCGAAAAAAAAGACTGCTTCGAGGCTGGCCTTACGTGGTTTAGCCTCGCCAGCTAACGGCGTTATGGAGGCTGGCCGGCGTGTGGAGTGTGTGCGCTCTCCTCCGCGCCACCGCTCCGCGCCTCCCCGAAGCGGCTCCGCTCGCAGCCCCGGGAGACTCCGGCATTAACGCCGATAATCGACACAGAGCGGCCGTGAGGGGGGGAAGCGCCCCTTTGCGGGGGCTCCCTTTTTCGTAAATATTAGTCGTAAGAAAAGACTCGGCGAGGCGGTTGAGGGGCGCCGTGCCGGGCTCCTCGGCTGACGACAGACTGTAGGCCTCGCACAGGCCCGTGTTTAAAACACAGTTAAATATGAAAGGAGCCGACATTTCTGACAGGTTGTCACCGGCGATATTGATCGCGGGGACTGTCGGTGTTTATTTTAGCCGACGTCTGCTCCCCCTTTCATAAGACTTTGTATGCTGACTTAGCCGGAGAAACTTATTTTAGCTCATCAAGTGTTAGTTTTAAAAAAAAAACATACATGCATACATATCTGCCCACTGTTTATATCATATTAAAAGGGTGTATATGTGATAAAATTAAGATTGCAGTTAGACTTGATTTGGAGAAGGGAGGATTTGTAAAAAATATCGGTTTGGATTAATCGGAAGTTCGGCTGGCTGCAGTAGCATCACGCCGCTTTATTGCTCACTAGTATTGGTGATTTACACGTTTTCTTCCCTTTCCCCTCCAAACTCTTTCTAGGTTTCGGACAAGAACCTGTGGTCCGAGCTCGGCGAAGATTTTAATTTCCCCAGGAGCTGCTCCAACGCCGCTTTCGTCCTGAAGCAGTATTACCTGCGGTGAGTGTCTGGGCCGGCCGGGCTGGCTGGCGGGCGGGCAGGCGGCGTCCCGGCGAGCTGGGAGCATGTGGCCACTGTTTACATCTCTGCTTATAACGCTACACCAGTGCCTAAGTCCCCATTGAAGCGAAGTTTACGTACATTTGCGAAATGCATTTTTTAGGGGGGATTAGGGGGGAAGCTGGGGGGTTTGGTGTCAGGGCGTAGGGCAGCTTTGGGGACGGGGGTGTTTTAAGCGCTTTTAATTCGTACATGCTTGACATCGCCGGTAACTTGCAGTTTTTGCTTCGTTAACGAGTCCCGTTGGTGAGTTACTCGGCCGGAGGTTGCATGTGGGATACGAGCAGACGGCGTGGCCCTATTTCCCCCAAGAAGAGCTTTTGCTAAAATGAAGTGAAACCTTTGCATTAAGAGGCGAGACGTATACAAATTATTTACTTCTTAGGTTATGGCACCCAGCGCATGCCCTTATCGTTCCCAGTTGAACACGCCGGGCTCATTGTGCAGAAGAAAAACAAACAAAAAAGCGAAGCTATAGCTTAAACGCAGGAACTGCACGTTTATCGATTTTTGCTTTCCCATCTCGGCTGATTGCATTTTTCCCTCCAAAAAAAAGTTTCTCCAGCTCTTCAACCTGCTGCGTTAAACGGGGGGGGGGGGGGGTTGCTGTGTTGTCATGCAGAACGGCCATATGTTTTTGCTTAGCTCCTCCACTGCAGCCGCCACAGGTCCACGTTTTGCATCCCCTTTCAGTTTGAAGTAATAATCAGCTTTAAAATTAGTACTTGGGACTTATCTCCATGAGCCCAGTGAAGATCACCTGAATCCAAGGCTGGATCAGTGTTATCAGAGATATTTGAAGATTGTGAATCTGCCGCTTGCCGTTTCTTCAACTTGATAGTAATGGTCATGTAATGAATGACTTTTTTTTGACCCGTCTAGACAAGTCAGATCCACTAGTGATCATGTTACAGGGAAGGTAGTAGTTGGGGTGAGGTGTTAATAATGACCACACTCACTTGTTATAACTGAGAAGTGCAGAAAAATTTGTTTATCAGAGTATTTCTGTAGTGATTTGCCTTAAAGACCTTTAAAGCTTTGATGCTAACTTTGAAACTGCTGCATGCTTAGTATTTCCGTCTGGAGTATTAGGGGAAGATCTGGAGATCCTGCCTTCCTGCGGTTCAGAATTGCAGGGGCACCAGTTAGAGGGAAGTGAGATTTTTTTGCCACACATGGCAAGGCCTTGTCTGCTGACACATTACTGATTACCTTTGGGTGTTTCAGTCATTTCAGAAGGGGAGTAAGGAGGCTGTTTTGAATGTGTATTTTATGCTGGTGTGTAATTGGCAGTTTGCTGTGTGTCTGTATTGGGGAATATTATTTGTGGCCTGTGATCAAGCTTAGATCGCTGAAGGTTATTCCGGTTTCATTCAGTGTGAAGCTGTTTGTCGAGCAGTGTGACGTGTTTGACAGAATGGGGGGGGGGGGCATTACTTGGGCATTAGAATTATTGGGTGAACAGACCCTGTCTCCCCTTTTTGGATTTTTTTTCCCCAGATTTTTAGTCACAAACGTGGACACATCTGCTTTTACAGATCAAGCTGCCGTACCTGTGGCTCTCGCCACAATGCGCCTCTCTGTACTTGGAGCGGGTATTAAGGGGCACGGGGTGAGCTTCCTTTCACTGCTCTGTCACCACTGAAAATGTCCCCATCCTAGATATTAGGATTTTGCTGCTGCATGTTATGGGTACGTCTAAAATTGTATTTAGTATTCAAGCAGGACTGCAGTCTCTTACTTGAAAGTACTGCTTTCTTCAGCAAAGAGCTCCTTTTTGTCCTACAAGCCTCTCAGGGTTGTACAAACTTGATGGTCATTTAATCTGGTGTGAAGAATTTAGGTGTATGATTATGTAGATTTTTGGGAAGACTTTGCAGTAAAACTTTACAATTAATTTTGTAGATCCTTGTCGGTTAACTCAACTGAACTGGAGTATGTAAGATGTGTGCAATCTTGTGCAATTCTGCTATTAAACTTCTAATATGGCTGAATGTGCATGGACTGGTTGGGCGCTAATTTAATGATTTTTGGTTTCTGCGATTTGAAAACTATGCTGCTAATCCTTACACTGGTGCATGCCAAATCAACAGTTTCTGTCATGTAAATGGAGAACGACAATGTTCCTGTAGTTTAACACTGCTCTCGCAGAGCTTGCTTTTCAGTACTCCAGGAAAGTTCTCTAATACCTGTAAATTTAAAACACTAACATCCACTGAAGTAAAACAAAACGATTGCCCTTGTTGTAATAGTAAAATGTGAAAATTCAGTTACAGTGAGACATGTGCAAAGGTATCCAGTTGGAGCAGCTGTGTTTCTGCTCTTTGGTTTGCCTTGAGACCTCAGTCCCTGTGATTGGTTCTGCACACGTGCATCTTGCCACAAACAATGACACTTGCCTCTGAGCTATTACTACTTCACCTCTTTTCTGTTTTTTTTTTTCCCTTTCCCCAGGAGATATCTTATCTGTAGTGTACTATATTAGTCATATTGCTATGGATGTGTAGGCAAGGTTTTTTAATCTGGTTTTGCTTTGCTGTATTATAGTCATGTTTTTTTTTTTTTCCCTGTCTTTGGTTGACTAGCCATTCTCACCTTATGCCTGCTTATGAAATCTTGCTCTTTTAAGAGTGAGAGATGTCCACTATTTGTTATGCCACATTGATTGGTCACTCATTCATTTAGACATTCTGGTGTTTTCCAGTGCTTTGTGGAACTTATTTTTTCCAAGTGCCATCAGGCCAATGGTGAGTGATGTAAATGGTGTCCGCAGAGTATTTTACTGGTGTTATTTTTTTTTTCCATGAACATTGTCTAATAATTTGGGAATTACAATATTTGTTGGCATTGGGTATCCACTTTGACTTTTGTAGGGCTTGCTTGCTTTTTTGGAGATGCTGTTGCTGAATCTGTTGTGGGATGGAGCTGAAATTGAAGGAAGAGAAGCTTATGTCATACTCTTAGGCTTTTCACACAGCTTGGAAAAGCTATAAATTAAGACTTCCTTATCAGTTCCAAAAAATGTCTGGGAGGAAATAACTTGTCCATGCTGGACTCCCCTTCTGTAGGCACTGCTACATGCATATGGCCTGGGAATTGTGGGTAACCCCAGTGTGTTGTACCCATTTTGCTTGAGGGAGCGCGCGTGTTACTCTAGCCTTCTCTGATCCAGAGTGGTGGAAGTTTCGGCTAAGTGCTCACTTACTTGGGATCACCTATTTGATCTGCTACTTTTATTGTACTTTAAGTAGTAAGGAATAATGTGATGGCAGTATATGTGGGGGATGGGTCTCCATTGCAGCCCCACCCTGCACTTTGAACTGCCCTCATCTCTCGTTGCATATGTTTGGATTGAAACGAGTGTCGGGCTCCTATGCTCAGTTTTGGAGGGAAAATGCATGGAGAAGCCAGTGAGCCACATACTCTGAATATGTTTTGAGATGCAATGAAGAGCCATAAGCAGTACATGCAGTGTTTCGGGTGTGATTCCCCTGAAACCATTGGGTTTGGGAGAGTGTCTATCAGCCTGGCTCTCAGTGGTCCATTAAAATGAAACCTGCTTTTAAGGAGTGTGGATCAGTGCTTTGATACCACAGATGTTTGTAGTCTTGGATGTTTAATTTATGTCTGGGAGGAATTTAGGCATTATACCATATGGTGAGTTGTGTAATGTGTTCTATATTGTGATATGTTTTATATGTATTGTATTATGGAAATGTGTTAGTTGGATATGCTGCTCATTTGCACTTGCTAGCTCTGAGCTTGGTGTGGAAGCATTTTCTGGGAAACTCCTTTAACTTCTGCTCGAAGGTGTCTCTGAAACCTACGGTGTTTTCCAAACTTGCTGCAAACAGCTATTTTTTACTTTGGTTTGAGTTTTTGCTAACTCAGTATGTTGCATATATCTTTAAAATGGGCTTTAATTGGAGGAGTTGGAGAGATTATAAAATTGAGAATTATATGTTTTTATTCAGTTTCTTCACTCAATGTCAATGTATCAGCATAAGATATTAGCTTGTGGTATTCTTTGGAAGTTCATAATCTGTTGAAACTATCAAGCTGTGTTATAGTAAATGTTGCTAATCCTATTATGAACCGATTCAAGTAATGGAAAATAAAATAGACAAATTGGCTTAAATACAGAATACAATTCATTCCTTCCGAATTTATTTTGTATCCATGTGAAGTTTTCCCAGTATTCATCTAGATTTATATAAGACTTAAGGTTTTAACAGTTACTGCTAACATATTTGCCCATGCAACATTCATTCTAAATTTGCAGCTGTCTTTGTGAAACACATGCAAGATCTGGCAATACTGTAGCATAGTTTAATCTAATTTATTTTTAGAGAAATGCTGTCCACCTGCATCACATGTCTGTCTTTCTCTTGATCTCAAGCCCCTCAGGTTTACATTCAGCGTGTCCCTGGTTTGTAGTTGTGCTGTTAAACTGTCAGGAAAGTAATTCGGCGTGATTTCTTAATGTTTGCCCTCATACGAAGTTTAAAAACGTTTTCAAAGACTCTTGGAAATGTCCTGGAAAATCGTTTCGCCAAAAGAGCAGGGGAAAGCTCTTTGCGTTTCTGGCAGAATCACGGTCACGGGGCCCGAAGAAAGACACCTTTGCTGGGATGATGCCGGGTTTACTTCTTGCTTCTCTTTGCCTTTGCAACTGCAATTTGGAGAACTAATCATGGAATTTGAGCTCCGGTCTTCATGAGAATTGAACTGTGGATACTTTAATCCTTACAGTTTATCCATTGTATGTGGTATTAGGAAGCGCGGTGTGTGTAAACATTGCACTTAATGTTTTTGGTCAGCTGCATCCTTTTTGCTACTCTGTCTCCTTACACAGCCATGTGGGTTACTGAACAGCAGACTGGGTGGTGACGTCTGTAGTAACCCAGTCAGTGCAGATAACCAGCTGACTCAGTTCTGTTGAAAGACTGGTATCTTACATTGGTTTTGTGCTTCTTAATATTTGTTGCAAGTAGTATCTAGTAAGTCCTTCTGAAGAATCGTGTCATTCTCCCTAGCGAGCAGGTCCTTATGGAGGATGTCTGCTTTTGGAGGTGGAAAGGTCACGGTGGAAGTGAATATAGCGAACACGGAGCGGGTGCTTTTCAGAAAGGGGCCGGTTTGTGGCTGATGCAGCCAAACCTGCCGCTTCACTTTTAGGCTGCGTTCCAAACCCGCTTTGTGCACATTGAGGGAGCTTTGATTGTCCTCCACTGACCTGAGAGTGAACTGCACGCAGAGTGCTTGTGATGTTGATAAAACTTTATTTGCCTTAATGGCAAAGCACTGTATACACTGTTAAATACGAATATCAGTGATAGCTTCTTCCCCGTAATTACAGCTCTCAGCACTGTGCTGAAGTCTTGCCATAGTTTCTATTGCTGGTCATTTAATACATCACTCCCTCTGCACTTCACCAACTTCTGTTCCTTTTGTATGTTCTAGTAGCAGGCTGTTAAGGGAATATGGATTTTATAAATTGTGGTTGTGTGTTTGTCTAGTTTCACAGGACCGCCGTGGATTATTATTTTGCCGAATTAGCCAGGAAATGCTGCTTCATGTGGAAGTCTGTTTCCTTGGAAATCCCGCCGAAAGGTTTCACTCAACATAGATCTCGAATGTAATGTGATTGTTTTTTTTTCAACGTACCTTTCAGAAGTATGACACTTGAAATCTCCTTACAGATGCCGTTGTATACGTCTGTGACTGCATTGCTGAGTTTTGATTAGTTTTTGGAGCGGTTGGTGAACTGAACCTGTACAAGGCAGAATTTGTGATCTTTACCTTGGTGTGCCCCTAGAGGGGGGGATGTCAGGATAAAATACCTTCTGGTGTCTTGCGCCTACCTTCTTTACAAGCTCAATAAAGACTCTCTTTTTGTACCCTGGATGTGTGCAGGTTTGAGTGGCCTTTAATGCATTTTAAATGCATCACTGCCATGTTGACAGTCTCCCATTGCAACTTCGTGAACAGAGACTATGAATCCGAACTGAGGCACATAGCTTGCTAGCTTAAGTTGGGCTATTCTGTGGTTTTGATGTTGCTTATTTGCACAGCTGCCTATTTAATAAAACGATTCAGGTTAAGGAACAAGGTCACAAGCTCCACTCATCTTGCTTATTGATGTGTTAATGGAGGTAGAGCTATCTGACAGGCAAGCCTGATTGTATGGTCACACTTGTCATTTTCTTATCAAGCTAATTATAGATTAATGCATAGTTGTAGGAGACGGTTAGCAAACGGGCAGTACATTAACTAATACAGTCTCTGGTAATTTTATAAGATTACTGAAGGATTCTGCTACATAGAGGACTGGACTGGGCAACAATTAAAATGCATAGACCAAATTGTATTTTATCTAAGCTGTGATAAGTGTAATATTGGTTAGACGTTTTTGTGTCTGTATATTAGATAAGAATTGAGTTTCTTTGGTATGTTTTTAGAGCAGCTCCAATGGTTCTTTCTCCGTAGCTATTTGGAGAAGTATGAGAAGGTCCATCACTTCGGGGAGGATGAGGAGGAGGCACAACCGGGCAACCCCAAGCCGTCTCTTCCAGTGGGGGCCTTTCCCTGCTCCTACAACTACCAGCAGCACATTGTATCAGGTAACATGCTCCCTTCCCCAGGCTGCTTCTGTTGGGGCCCTGGGATGCTGCCAAGCACAGCAACGTCTGTAACCTTGAATCCCCCACTGCAGTGTTGTTGTGTGAATGTGGAGCATATTCCTCTAGCTGCTTACTTTTATTAGTGTTTGCCCTCTGCTTAACCCAGTATTTAACTTCAGACGGGTTGGTTTTGGTCCGCAGATTATCTTCGTCAAAGTTACGGCTTGTCTATGGAGTTCGTGCCGCCGTCTGATTACAACAAGTTGGTGCTCTCTCTCCTCTCCGGCCTCCCCAACGAGGTTGACTTTGCTATCAACGTTTGCACTCTTTTGTCCAACGAAAGCAAGCACGTCATGCAGCTGGAGAAAGACCCCAAACTCATCACGCTGCTGCTGGCTCACGCCGGCGTCTTCGATGACAGTACGTCGGGCCGTCCTACCGCCCACCGACGAGCCGAGTCTCATTTTTCCCGCCGTGACATTTACAAATTGGTTGCTTCTCCCGGTGCCAAACCACGCAGTGTTTGTAGATATCTCTGTGTTCCATTGTCTGGTGCCTGTCAGTGTTAGTCCAGTGCTGGGGTGGCAGTGCCAAGTCGTTTGTGATTTAATTTCTTAGTGAAATTTGATTAGTGTTACCGCTGATGTAAGATCAGATCTACTGACCTCTGACTCCCTGTCCCTAAAATGACCATATTCGTGTTCAATCTGCATCTCTCTACCCTTGCAGCCTTAGGAAGTTTTTCAGTTGTATTTGGGATGGATTGGAAGGAGAAGACATCCCGAGACTTTGTGAAGGTGAGCCGTCAAGATGGTATAGCATGAAGATGTGTCTGATATCAGGCCCATGGATGTAGTGTATGCTTTGCTTATGGCTATGCTGGTTGCGGTTGTGTATCGCCTCCCACATTCGTTTTCTGCTGCTTTTGAAGCTTTCCCTTCACATTTGTAACCTTGTGATATTTCATCACTAGTCACATGGAGAATGTGAACCTCAATGTACTTTCTGGTGTTTACTTTTTGGATGAATGCACCCATTATTATCGATGGCTTTTTTAGACTGTTGTGATTTGACGAATGACATTTCAAGCTGGCATGAGTGAAGTGAGCTCGGCACGACGGAATGATATGTTAATAACGTTAATCCGTATGGCGAAAGCCGATGTGATCCGCGTTGCTGCCTGATTGACTCGCTAACTGTGTTTACTGTAGTTTTGGAAGGACATCGTTGATGATGCTGAAGTTCGAGACCTCATTTCTGACAGGAGCACCAAATCGCAAGGTATCACTAAAGCCGTTTGTGTTCTGACGCTGGCTTCGCCGGGTGATCTGCAGTCACACACCCTCCTTTCCCTTGACCCGAAGATGGTACAGGAAAGGAAGGGGCGTGGGATGCCCTGTTTCACCCACCACGGGACGTCGGCATCAACGACGTGGAGGGCCAGAGGGTGCTCCAGATCGCAGTCATCCTACGCAACCTGTCCTTCGAGGAGGCGAACGTCAGACTTCTGGCAGCTAACCGCACTTGTCTGAGATTCCTCCTCCTGTGTGCCCACTGTCACTTCGTGTCGCTACGGCAACTGGGGTTGGACACGCTGGGCAACGTGGCGGCAGAGGTGAGGTCCCAGCCCTCCCGGGGTGCTGTTTCAGGATTGGGGAGGGCGAGGTGCAGATTTGCTTAATCATTAGGTCGGCTTCTCTTATAGCTTCAGTTGGATCCCGTCGATTTCCGAACGACCCATCTTATGTTCCACACCATCACCAAATGCTTAATGTCGAGGGACAGGTTTTTGAAAATGAGAGGTGAGTGTTTTCTCCTGCCTGGATTTTTTTGTGACGCAAAGATCTGAATCTCCAGAACCCATCCCTTACGCTATTTTCTCCCCCAGCCATGGAGATTTTGGCAAACCTCAGTAAAGGAGATGATAATGCCGTCCTCATTTGTGAGTATGTGGACCAGGAGTCCTACCGAGAGGTCATCCTCCACCTCACTCTCCCAGACGTGATGCTGGTCATCTCCTCACTGGAGGTGTTGTACCAGCTGGCGGAGCTGGGCGAGCTCACCTGCACAAAGATCGCCTCGGTGGACCGGAGCATAGGTACATTCGCATGTGGTCATGGCAGAGGCCTTTAAAACTCCATGTCCCAAAATGCTGTTCCAAAGCTATCAGTTGGTGGACTAGGGCACTAGGAAATGGACTGTGACCTGAATGCTGCTGGCATTAAGGCTCTCGCAGATCTGCCTGAAAAGTAAAATTTATAGGCCGTGGTAATTGGGCAGCAGCCAATGGGGCCTCATCTTGTCCGAATGTGATCCCTGCACGATTACTCTCGTCCATGTTGCTTGCCTGAGCTCACTGTGCTGGGAAACCTGTGGACCTGAGCGTCTTTCTCTCTCCCTCTTGGCAGATCTCCTAGTGCGTCTCGTATCCGTGGATATCCACACCTTTGGGCCAGATGCTGTGACAGCCGTTAAACTCGTGGAGCACCAGAGCTCCAGCGGACAATCAGTGTCCGAGGTGCGACCCCAGCTGCTGGAGCACCTGCCCCCACAAATGCAGAGCACACCCGTGCCAGGTGGGTCCTGCCTCGTCCGCTAGCTGCAGGCGCCCACTAGAGGTGCCCGATTTTTTTAAAAAAATTCTACTGTTTACATTTAGCCATCTTGTTATGAAAAGAAATTATATATGATATATCTATGAAAAATAAATAAAATTGTCAACGTATCACTAAAACCCGGGAGTATACATTTTCTTAGTGGAGCACAGTGGTTATTTTAAACCGGTTTCCTGACATCGCATGTAAGCCAGAAAAATAGTCTGCGGCGTGAGGTGCATTTCATCGTCGCAGCAGCAGCTGTGCATGTCAAGCGCGGCTGTGGCTGATCTCCCCGGTCGCTTTTTGCCGGCAGTGTCACGGGTCCCAGCACAGTCGATTCCTGCAGTGCCCGGCATTGTGGAGATCGACGGCGAGAAGTTCGCAACACAGTGGTAAGAAGTTGACCTCTGTGAGATTAAAGGGAAGCCCTGTCACTGCTTTTCCTTTTTCAGCCCTGATATATATTATTAGACGCATTAAGGTTGGTGCGGCTCATTTGATGTTGGGTTTACCCAGCGTCTGACTCTAAGCTACCGGCTTGCCGCTATCGCCTGACTTGCCCTGCTGCCTGCAGGTTACACGCACACTTCGAGACGCACGCCGATGGCTCCGTCTCGCGCTCCGAGATGTACTCGGAGTATCTCTCCACGTGCAGCAAGTTGGCACGGGCTGGCATCCTGACTTCCACTGGCTTCTACAAATGCTTGAGGTGGGCCGCTGGGAGCGCAGGGCTTTCCGAGCGCCGCAGTTTCTGAAAACTATGGCGTCGTGGGGGGGGGGGGATGGGCGACGTCTCCTGAAACATAAATTCGGGATCAGCCAGTGTCGTGTCGACATCCCCGCCAGCTCTGGATAGGAAGCAGGAAGCAGGGTCTACACGGTGCCCAGGTTTGGGAGCTGGAATCCTGGCTCCGCTCTGTGTCTTTGTGTGTGTGTGTGTGTCCATGTGGGGGGCTGGGGGGGGGTGTTTGCAAATATTTCCAGCATTATCCGTGTTTCCTCTCAGTACTTCAGTTTACACCCACAGTACAAAGACATGCTGTGAAGCTAATTGGTGTCTAATAGTGTATGATTGTGTGTGTGTGTGGCGTACTCCCACACTCTGTCCAGGTTCTACCCCAGCCTTGTGTCCTGTGTTGCCTGGGACAGGCTCCCGGGGGGGGGGGGGGGGGGGGGGGGGGGGGGGGGGGGGGGGGGGGGGGGGGG
>JABFEA020000067.1:22909697-22935107 GCA_019775915.2 Cyphomyrus plagiostoma
CCGAGGGGGCCGCGGACGGGGCCGCGGGTCGAGCCGGGACTACGGGGCTCGCGGACGGGGCCACGGGTCGAGCCGGGACTACGGGGCCCGCGGGAGGAGAAGCGGCGACGAGAGCTGCGGGCGGGGCCGCGGGGACCCCGAGAGCCGCGGGGACCCCCGAGAGCCGCGGGCGGGGCCGCATGGACCACGGAACAGGCAGGAGCTACGGAGCAGTCAGGGGCTACGGAACAGGCAGGAGCTAAGGGGACCGCGGGCGGGGCCGCGGGACCAGCAGGGGCGTCGAAAGCCGCGGGGAACCCCCTCCCAAAGGCGTGCCCTCTGGGCACGTCCCAGGAAGGACCTGATGCGGCCGGCGGCGGCCTCAGGAGCGGCGGCTGCGGGCAAGGGCGCAGGCGTGGTGGTCTCTGGAGTGGCGGCTGCGGGCGAGGGCGCAGGCGTGGCGGCCTCTGGAGCGGCAGCTGAGGGCGAGGGCGCAGGCGTGGCGGCCTCAGGAGCGGCCGCTGCAGCCTCAGGAGCGACAGCCGCGAGGGGTGCAGCCTCCGGAACGGCGGCTGCGGGCGAAGCTGCGAGGGGGGCAGCCTCCGGAGCGGCGGCTGCGGGCGAAGCAACGAGGGGGGCAGCTTCTGGAGCGGCGGCTGCAGGAGCTGCGTGGGGCGTTGCCTCTGGCTCGGCTGCGCGGAGGGCTGCACGCTTGGCTGCACGCTTTGCTGCGCATTTAGCAGCCGGCAGGGTAGTGGCAGTTGCGGGCGGGGCGACCTCTTCGCCCGGTTCAGGCAGCCCCAGCGGTGGCAAGTCAGGCGTTGGGCGCGCGGGCATTGTCCTGGTACGCGCCTTAGGGACCCGAGGGATCGGGTCGTGCATCGGGCTGACCCACCCCTTCACAAGGCACTCCGGCCGGGAAGGGCATGTGTCCCACGGCTGCTTCCGCACACCGTGAACGAAGTCCCCGACAGCGTCGGTCCCAGCCCAGGTAAGCGGGAAGTCCCAGCTCTCCCTCTCGCTCTCCCAGGCTGGGCCGAGCGAACAGGCGCCCAGCGCAAGCGAGGGATCAGCCGACTCCAGTTCGTCGGCTGTCCTCCGCTCCCTCAGCCGACGAAGCAGGCTCCTCAGGTATCGGCGAACCCTGGGCAGCGGGTATTGCTGTCCCGGAGGGCGCTCCTCCTCTAGGAGCTCCCGGCCCCGGGTAGCCAGCTCCAGGGCCGAAGGGTCCTCCTGTACCTCCGGCTCCGCTAGTAAGGACACGCAGGCGTGCAGCAGCTCAAGCCGATGGCAATCAAGCTGCTGCTGCGTGTCTTCCGGGAGACGCGGCATACTGTGACGGTCCGGGGTGCGTGCAGGGCAAACAGAGGCAATTCCAGGCAGGAGTGCGGAACAAACGGGGTTTATTGCACGGGGACGTAGACACGTTTATGCCGCGTCTGCCAGAGAGACGCAGACCTAAATACACACAAGACGGATCACGAGACTGGCGTGCGGCGGCGCCACACAGGTGGATACAATCGGAAAGCACATGAGGTAACGAGGTGGGCGTGGCACACGAGGGGCTGGAACGGGACGGACGACGCTGTACGTCACAGTATTAGTGCATTAATTTAATATTGATTTAATAGTTTTTATCATTAGTTAGGCAGGTAAATAGGTTTAAATGGGCAGTTATTTGGTCTGGCACGAATTAAGTTCATTTACATTATTTCTTCTGGGGAAATTCAACTTGGGCTTCAAGCAAATCGCAACTCGACCAGCCTTGTGAAATGTTCCAAGGTATCACTATCCTAGTTGATAGGGACACTGCAGCTTGTCTCTCATTTGCTCCCTCATCAGCCTTGTATATAGAAGTGCACCTCAGTCCTGTGTTCCCCAGTCTAGTCACTGATGTCGACCCATGCTCTTCCCTGTTCCCTTCTTCAGTCTACCCCTGTTTTGACTGCTCAGAATCTAGTTTGTTTCCTTATTCCTCTTTTGCCCAATAAAACTCCTTTTTGATTTCCCGAACACCAGTCTTCGAGTCCTTCATTCCGTTTTGTTGTGACAGATGTCTATTTTATATCTACTGATAGTCATCTGAAAGATTTACATTAACAGCCTCCTACACCAAGTATGTGTCAAGAATTAAACAAGTACTTTAAGCAATGTATCAGCTGGCTCAGTACATGGCAACTTATCAGTTGGCTCAGCCAAGGAAACAAAGAATAATAAGATTGAAATATGCGCTACCATTGCCTGATTCCTGGAGATAGTTTCAAAACTTGGCCCTAAAGGGAGGCAGAGTTTAAGTCCTTATATGGGGGAGAGTCAAATGTTTGACCTTCTGGTGTATCGGCTAAGACCTATGGATGGTAGTGGACCATGAGCATCCTTAGGTCCAGTCACTCGGGGCTATAGCCCTGAGTATTTTAAGCCGAGTCCTGAGTATTTTAGTCCTGATGCCAATATTCCTTTGAAAAAGAAAAAAGTCAAGCCTCAGGTAAACTTGGCTTAGCCCCTGATTTTTTCTCAATAGCTAGAAACTCCACTGTACTGGACCAGGTAAAGTTATGTCATTGCAATCACATTCTGCCATTAGGACAAGAAGTTACGTGGAGTTCACATTTTAAGCCTACTTGTTCTCCCAGAGCCATCAGGTGCAGGAAGGCAAGGGAGAGGAATAGAACTCATGATGCCCAGAACTAACCTCATGTCTGATACACCTCCAACAAAATATTGTGCTTCGGACAATGGAAATTATCCTAAAGACGTGAACATGTGATGGTCAAGACCAATCGACAAAGTACTTGAGATATCGCCCATAGAGAGTGATCAACCGTTTATGTACCCATGATTGTAGATGATGAAGTTGGGTTGTTTCTTAATGAAACTGTAGTGAACCAAGACTGTTTCTGAGGGTGGGTCCACAGGTGACTCAACTTTGAATATGACTTTATGTGTAGTTAAGAGATCTGAGAGGGAGAGAAAACTCCAAACTGAATGGCTTATCTTTCATGCACTGGTGTTACCTACTAAAAAGTCTTTGGTCATGACAAAGCTTTACAATGTGAGATCGGTAGTATAGTATCGTATAGTATAGTAACATTATAATAGTTTTCACAAAAATGTTTGCCACACACTTAATGTATGATGTAACCATCTCATTTTACCAGGTTAATAATGTGTGAGCGTTTAGCTGTATGAGTTACTGTGGTGAAATGTTTACTTTACGTAGCCTGTCACAGGGACACTATGTACAGTTAGTATAGGGTTTGTTTTTATATATTTGAGTGTGACACTTAAGTACTTTTATATATTGGAGTCTGACATTCATGCATTGTTTTTAAAGGGGTGGCCGGGGTAGACAATAGGTGTTTCTCAAAACCAAGAATGTAAAGATCATACTTGTGGCCTTTGCAAAACCAGTCTTGTTTACTTGCCTTCCAAGAAGTAACTTGGGCCACAATGAAACATGGGATTGGCGAAAATGCAACCAATGTCCATCCATCCATCCATTTTCCAACCCGCTTATCCTACGGGGTCACGGAGGGTCCGGAGCCTATATGCAACCAATGTATCCATCATATTTGTGGCAAGGCAAGAATGACATCAGGAGATTTTTACCGTCTTGTGTACCTCTGTTCTATTGTATTGGAACTGGTCTCTGGCAATGGAAAATGACATAACCTGGGTACAGGTATCAGAACAGTCAAGTATGCATATTGAGAAACACTCAATGCCACTCCTATAATCTGATTGGCCTCCCAAGATGCCACGCCAAAATTTCTGCCACGTCATTGGCTTCTACCTTGCTATGCAGCAGGTGTTTGGCCAACATTCCTTGCTTGCACAGATAACTTTGTGCATTAATACTGGTAACTCTGGCTTTTCAAAAGCACAATGCTGGTTTTCTTTTAAGTGTGAACACACCACCTCAGGAACTCGTGTTACATGGCTAGCCTGCTCCAGAGCAGGTTTCTGGCTGTAATATCTTTCAACAAGCAAGCCAGGCAGTTTTTAATCATGGAATTTTGATGTCCACAGACAGAGGTGCACAATGATCATTGTGGAGTTTCTAGCTCTTTTGCTGTATGTGTTAAATCTTGTTAGGATCTAAGAAAAGAGGCAATCTCTGCTCTAACAATACATTGGTTCAGCAAGGTTCAGGGTTTCCATATTCTTTTATAGGAGAATATCCATGTGCATGTCCGGGGTTTGCACAATCCAGTTTTTCAATTCAATATATTTTTATATAGTGCCTTTCACAACAGAGTCATCCAAAGAAGCTGCACATGACTGTGCTGTTATACATTCCTGCACCATTTATGCAGAACTTATACAAAATTAAGTTTTGTTTGGTGGTTGGCTAAGAGCATTTGACTACCTAGCCTTAATTTTTTTTTTTATTAACTCAGAAAGAGGTCCTACTTTTTGTCATTGTTAATGATATTCCACTTGACTATTACCACAATAATGATACTGACGATCAACTAGTATGTGTGTGCATTTAGCCTATTAATGTATGTTTTAGCCAGTTATTAATAGAATATAAATACATATAACAATTCGGTATGCTGTCCTCTCAATTATAACACATTGTGACCACCTCTAAACATATCTTCTCCATTCTTGGGCCACTCCAGTTAAAATTTCCTAGAACGGCCTCTTGTGAGAGTTAAGTACTTTAAAGTGTAAGGAAAAGGGGGGTTACACTTTGCTAATCTGAAGAGGCACCGCTGATCAAGCAAAAGTTCCAGGATAAACTTTGGGTTCACTGGGATCCTTCAGTAGACCTTCCAGACTTCCGCGCTGTTGTTCCCTTAATTAAGGAGGTGTGCAGGGACAGTGAAGAGCGCGCCACCAGCCATCCACTTCGTTTCTGCCCCGCAGCGGTGCTAAATTAATCGATTAACACAAGGGGGCGCAATTCACCCTGATTTCACCCGCAAGTCTGCGGGTGCCACAGCAACATTAGATGTCGCTGTGGAGCGATGAGAGAGTGAGGGACTCAATTCATAGAAGGCAACATAGGTTACATTATTTGGATATCCTCGAATCCGAAAGTTGTCATGACATAACAGGTTGTTGCAGTTGTTTTTAATGCCAGGCATTTTTTAAAATAACTCCTAAATACTAAAGTCATGCTCCCGTACTCTTGTAAATAAACGAGGAGCGTCACATGGCTCATTAATGAATAACTTACATTGTTAAGTTATCGTTGCATTTTGCAATAGAGTTCCGGTTTGACATCATGAATTGTTTATGAATCATGCCTTTTCTTAAGTTGGATCCAGCTAATCGCAGTGATTAAATAAAGAAAACCTAATAAGAAAAGAATGGAACTTTTCTTATCTCCGTTACATCTGGACTGATCGCTAGTACTTCTGTTTATGTGATTAGACTGAGTATTTTACATGCATTTATTTAGCAGACGCTTTTCTACGGAGGGACAGCCGATTTTACATCACTAGCATACAGCTATGCGGGAGATTCCGTGAACGACCAGTAACAATGCAAATTAGCATCAGAGCTATACACTACATTGCAGGAACAAAAAGCCGGACAGATTGGGCTTTTCAAATCAAAGATACCATGAGGACAAGTCAATGGTTGGAGAATCAAGTTAAAAATGCATTTTTATTATTATGATTTTGGGTTGTAAACTACATGGGATTTAAACAGGCATAATCTGATTGGACTACACACTGATTGGACTGTCTTTGAAGCTGCATCTGATAATCTGGATGAGTTGACAGACACTGTGACATCATACATCAGTTTTTGTGAAGATGTGTGTGTGCCATCCAAGACCTTCTGCACATACAACAACAATAAACCATGGTTCACTCCCAAATTGCAACATCTTCGCCAGGCCAAGGAGGATGCCTACAGAAGTGGTGACAGGGCCCTGTACAGGCAGGCTAGGAACACCCTGACCAGGGAGATCAAAGTAGTAAAAAGAAGCTACTCTGAGAAGATGAAGGAGCGGTTCTCAGCCAATGACCCTGCATCAGTGTGGAGAGGCCTGCGAGACATCACCAGCTACAGACGACCCCGAACCCCCGCTGAAGCAAACAAAGACCTGGCAGACGAGTTGAACAAATTCTACTGCAGGTTTGAGATGGAGAGATTCACACCCCTCACCCACCCCACTCCATAGACAATAACCCCCATCACACCTCTCTCCCCTCCATCCTCCTCCCTCACCCTCCCCAGGCCAGAGTCAACGACCTCCCCCACTCCTCTCACCCCCCTACCCTCCCCCCTGGAACTCATAATACACAAAGCGGCTGTTCCAGAAACAGAAAATCAAGAAGGCCCCGGGACCAGGCGGTGTATCCCCCTCCTGCCTCAAAACCTGTGCTGATCAGATGGCTCCCATCTTCACCCACATCTTTAATAGATCCCCGGAGCTGTGTGAAGTTCCCTCCTGCTTCAATCGCTTCACCATTATCCCGGTCCCCAAGAAACCCACCATCACAGGACTGAATGACTACAGACCTGTCGCCTGTTGGAGTTGTACTCCGCCGGGATTATTTATTATTAATTATTCCCTCACGCCTTGACGTCTGTGGTCATGAAATCCTTTGAACGCCTGGTTTTAGTCCATCTGAGGGACATTACAGGACACCAGCTGGACCCCCTGCAGTTTGCCTACCGAGCAAACAGGTCAGTGGATGATGCAGTGAATATGGGGCTGCATTATATCCTGTAACATCTCCAGTCTAGGAACTTGTGCCAGAATTTGTGGACTTCAGTTCGGCCTTCAATACCATTGTGCCTAATCTCTCCTCCAAACTCTTCTAGCTCAACGTGTCACCAGCTACCTGTCAGTGGATCACCAGCTTGCTGACAGACAGGAAGCAGCAAGTAAGGCTGTGGGAGATCACTTCTGAAACACGGTCCCTCAGTATTGGTGCCCCACAAGGATGTGTCCTCTCCTCACTACTCTTCTCCGTCTACACCAATGACTGCACCTCCAGGAACTCAGCTGTAAAACTCCTTAAGTTTGCAGACGACACCACCATCATTGGACTCATTCAGGATGGCGATGAGTCTGCATACCGGCAGGCAGTTGAGAGGCTGGTACTCTGGTGCAGTCAACACAACCTGGAGCTGAACACGCTCAAGACTGCGGAGATGACAGTGGACTTCAGGAGACATCTGTCATCACTGCTCCCCCTCACCATATCAGACAGCCCAGGGTCTACTGTGGAGTTCTTCAAGTTCCTAGGCACCACCATCTCCCAGGATCTGAAGTGGGAGACCAACATCTAATCCATCCTTAAAAAGGCCCAGCAGAGGATGTACTTCCTGAGGCAACTGAGGAAGTACAGTCTTCCACAGGAGCTGCTGATCCAGTCCTACACTGCAGTCATTGAGTCTGTCCTCTGCTCCTCCATCACAGTCTTGTATGGAGCAGCCACTAAGCAGGACAGGAACAGACTGCAGCGGACAGTACGGACAGCAGGAAAAATCATTGGTGCGCCCCTGCCCTCCATCCAGGACTTCTACAGCTCAAGGACTAGGAAACGGGCAGTCAAAATCATTTCAGATCCATCACACCCTGGACACAATCTCTTCCAGCTCCTCCCCTCTGGCAGGTGCTACAGAACTTTGTTTACAAAAACTACCAGACACAGGAGCAGCTTCTTCTCTCAGGCCATCACCCTCATAAACAGCTAAGCTGTGTCACCTGCCTCATGTCAATTTCCCCCATTTGCACTCTACATTGCACTCTTCCTTCGCACCATAAATTGCACAGTGTTACCCACGTGTGTATATTTATAATATTTATAATTTTTCACATTTGTATTTCTTGTATAGTGTAATTTATTGTTTGTATAGTGTTGCTTAGTGTCTGTGTACGAGAGAGTCTCGAGCTGCCAGAAACAAATTCCTTGTGTGCCCCAGCACACTTGGCGAATAAAAGCTGATTCTGATTCTGATCACTCCAGGTGAGTAATCAGGGGTTTGAGTACCGCATGTAGGGATACGGCTGTTCTAGGAGATGCTCCTAATATTTCATCGATAAATTAAACATCATTCGGAGCGCAGTGTTGTGGTGAGTCCAAAGGGGACAAGAGTGTCACCTATTTAGATAAACATGTAAATCGTTGTGAATTTTCAAAACGAGCACCGTTTGCATTCAAAATGAACTGAATCTGACAGATAAGTAGTCAGAGATTTCGCTGATGGGGGGAGCAACAGCGCAGGACCCATCATTTAAAACAATCTCCCCGTTTCCATGGAAACATCATCTCCATTGTAGCTATTCTGAAATGACGAATGTTCTTCATGGCCGCGACAGGTTAAAGAAAACAACACACGTGACACGCGGTAGGGAGAATTCAATTGCTTTATTAATAATTAAACAAGATAGAGTATGTTTCATTGAAACAGGATCAGCAGTTTAGCACCGAGTCTATTTCTCTGTGCCAGGGGAAAGAAACTACATAGCTCACATAGAACACTGTCTAAATCCCAGCAGACATCTCAGGGCCCACGTCTAACAGTGAACACGTAAGCAGATTCAACACACAAACAACTCCTAACTTTACAGTGGCGAGGGATTTTCAGCAGTGTCTAATAATGGCAGGCGCTGGTGTGATGGCCGGCTACTTCTACTACAAATCCATTATACTAAGTTGGACTGTACCACTGTTTGTGCCTATGGGGGGGGCTTAGGAACGTTTACCTCCTTTAGTAAATTCACATAAGCAAAACAAAATCCAGCATATATACATTTCACTAATATATATACACATTATATACATATTATATATAGTAAATACATTAAATTACATAGCCTTTATGGTGTTGCTAAAATAGGTGGTGACTAAGTTTGATGACAGGTGACCAACATTTGGAAGCACTGATGTATGCTGTGCGTATACAAAAAAAAATAATAACATTCAAAAACACAGTAGTACTATGAGACAGGGCTGCCTTTTAAGTCACACACTCCAGGATTTCAACCTGGGATATATGCTTCCGAGCACTGACTCTCAAATAAAGCTGCTAACTGGGTGAATAACTGACCCATTACTGTTCACATAGTAAGGTAACCCAGTCTTAATGGACTCCCAGAGTACAGTCTTTAAGTACAGTACTGGTTCAGTACACGGCTAGTTTCAAGTAATACAAGTCATGGGTCAGGATGGACCCCATCCCTCTCACTCCCCCATGCAGTGTTTCCTACCAGACCGTACCCTACACCTATTACATCTACAGGAGGTGATGTGATGCCGTTCACGCTAAGCTGTCAGCGTGTTGACACAACTCCACTGTGAGTATAATGGTGTGTGCCTCAAGCACAGGGTAATAATACTATATAATGCGGGAATAATACACTAAATATCACTTCATGTAACGCTGACCTGACAGCTAGATGTTCTTGCGGCACATATGGGAAAAACAGTGGCATTTACATCTACCCATGAACAAAAGAAAAAAGGAATTTGGAGCAGTCTGAACACTGAGTCCTTTAAATCCAAATAAGTTCTACAGTATTTTTTGGCAAATGTTTACAGTTTCAACTTAGTGTCTATACAGAAACAGCATCCCCAGCAGTTTAGAAGCCCAGTTAAATATACACTATGTGCGGGTCCCATGCCATGACTTCTGGATACTTCCAGTTTCAGGGGAGGGAGGGGGGATTTTTCTGCTGAGATACAACTGACCTTCTGTTTTGTTTTTTTTTTAAAGAACAACTTCCATATTCAGTCTAGAGGCACAATAAAAAGCTTGCACTGTACCACAACAACAACAATGAAAAAAAGAACAAAATTTACCAGAATACCATCCATGTGGTCTAAATGAATACTGTACATTGTCAAACACATTCTTTCAGAATGGTACAGGACGCTGCCCAGGTTTGTGCTTCAGTAAGTTTCCTACTGCAATCCTTCCAGTCCCACCTGTGGTCTCCGGGATGTGACCGCCAGCCCGGTGGTTTTGGAGACTGCGGGGGGCAGCTGTGGGGTAGCTGCTAGCACCCCACCCCCTATCCGAGGCTGCTAAGGGCGGGGGAGGGGAGATGTGGCCACTTAGTGACCGACTTCTTTGTTGGTGTTGTGAAACCAGTCCAGGATAATCAGGGACATGCAGCTGATCATGACAACAAACCCCAGGATCAAGAAGAAGACAGCCTGAGGGTAGAGGGAGGGGAGAAAGTGACAATTTAGTCCAGCTGCGTCCAGTCCTTGCCATCAGAACACTGCCACGTAGAAATGCCCCAAATTCATAAAAAAAAAAACACACACACACACACGATCACTTACCCCGATCTTCTGGACAGAGTTCATTGGCTCCTTCTTCACCAGCTTGATGTAGAACGCAGATGGAAGGATGAAGATCAGCATGCCAGCAGCAGACGCTCCTAGAGATGAGGGAAGACACGGGGAGAGTCAGAGACTAGAAGGGTGGCCCCGTCGGGCAGCACCACAGAGGAGTAGCGGAAGGTCGCTCACCAATGACGCCGAAGATGTCCCGGATGCTGGGCACGAATATGACGAGCACATTGGTGCCACCCAGGAGGGTGAAGGTGATGATGCAATGCCGGATCCAGCTGAAATCCTTGGAGGCGCCGAGTAGTTGGTTGACAGAGGTGCGGATCTGTTGGGTGAGACAGAAAACATGTAAGGATGGCGCTTCGATGGCTACGGGCCAATTTTCCAGTCTGAGAATGGTAACCGCTAACTAGGCCAACGGAGGCAGCAGAGGTACGCACTGGGAAGAGCACAACAGGAACGGTCAAGGTGACTGCGGTCAGGACAGCCAGGCGCACGATGAGAAGGACCACATCGAATTTGAAGATTCTGCGGTAGGTATGAAGCAGCTCTGGTTCTACATTGCCTGTAGAAAGAATCAGCCTCGGGTCAGGCTAAGTCCAGCCTTCAGAACATCCATCCATCCATCATCCATCCACCAATCATTTATCCAACACAAGCCCATAGGGGGTCTCCGCACTTAACCCAACATCAACCCAACTTCACCTACTGGCTACTACCTGTGTCGCTGTTATATCAAAACCACAACAAATAACAAAAATCTAGATGGAATCTTCTGCTCAATGGTAAGCATGCATGCAAGTGACTTACAGAAGATGACAGTCCTATTTAGCTGCTTACATCAAATTGCACAGGTATCTATATAAATAGTACAGATATTCAATGGTAGGAGTAATAGACTCACCGTAGAAGGAGAGATAGCCAAACAGGGCAGCCAACAGGTACATGATGAACATGGACAGGAAGGAGACGTTGGCCACGCTCTGCATCTTCTTACGGGAGCGACTAGGGAGAGGAGTAAAGTGTCGTACATGAAGACACTGAAACTGACCACCCATCAACATTCTTTGAAACCCTAAATCAGAATTTCTGCTGAGGCAGTTCAGCTGAGGTACATGACTGATCCAGTAACTACGAGTTACAAATCCTGAACTTCCTGGGCAAAACCCTTTACCGCTAACACATAGCCTAGCAGTTTCTGATGACTCTTCTTGAGCCTTGAGATATGAAGAGGACATACTTACTCTTTCAATTCCTCGTACATGGGTAGCACCGCAGGGTGGCACACAAAGGCAAAGGTCAGGATAGGAATAGCATATGCCGTCTAAAAATAAAAATACAGACAATCCATAAGACTTTTAGATCGGTCTGACAGCAATGGTGACCCCGCATGTCCCTTCTCCTGGCATATGACCGAAACCTTCTCCATAACACACCTGAGAGTTGTGGATAAAATATTTTGGTGTGCAAGCATCATCTTCGTAGGCTGTGAGGTTCTGCTCCAAGTGAGAATCAGCGGTGCCCAGGGTGACATTCTCTGAGTCCTTGTTCAGCATGCTGCAAGTAATCTGGAACTTCTTGTAGATAACCTGTGAAAGAATGCCCCATCGGAAATTAGCCTATTTATGTATCACTGTAGGGTATTTTTCTTTAAAGATACACATTTATTGTTGTTAATTGTGACAAAAGTTTTGATAGTAAAAGCAGATGGGTCATTAACAAACAAACTCACCACAATCAGGAAGAAGACCATGCAGAGTAAGGAGAGACCACTGGTATATCCAAGGTAACCTGGAATTCCAGAGGTAAATATCACATTAAGTACACATATGGAAATGTCATCATACATCCTGTTTTTTTCCCCCAGACACACCCTGTTATTACTCATACTTATTGTACATTCAGTACATACTGACACAGTACGTCCTCGGCCAAGTACACACTCCTTCGCAAACTTCTTATCTGCCTCTGTTTTTGCTTACCGAGGTTTCTTAGAAGTGACAGGGGCAAGATGAGCACTAAGGAGACGATTAGCATCAGGTAGTCACCGTTGAGGTACCATTCTCTACAAAACAGATGTAGACACACTTAGTCTGAAACCGCAAGTGACTCACAGCCCTCCAAGGTGTTTGAGAGTCAAAAAACAATAAATAAATTAAATAATCTGGAACATACCCAGAGTTTTTTTCCATCCCCAAGAAAGCCTGGATGACTACTGGCAGTTCATACTTCACAATGTAGAGGTAGCTGGACATGGCTGTGGAGCGCCACACAAACGTTACTCTCATTCAGTGTTTACATAATTAGCTTGCATTTTCACGGAAAAACAGCAAAGCATCTGCACAAAGTTCAGATAGTTCACAAAGTACTCAGAAGTATAGTATGTGCAACTTCCTTTTTAACCACTATATTTTTTTAAAGAAAGAGGACTTCCTGCCTCTTGTTTCTGGGGAGTGACTAAGGGCTCCTTACCACCAATGTTTTGCACGGTGATCGATATTGAAGCAGCCAGTTTTCCAGGCAGGCCGAAAGCTTTGTAGCCCAACTGTTCGTAAACTAAGGCACCTGGAGAGACCACAGCAAGTTTACACTTAGTAGCAACAGGCAGAGGCAATAATTAAACAAGTCTTTAATTAACCAAACCATCCTCACCTCCTTCATTGGCCGTTTTCAGCAGCAGGTGCACAGAGTAAAGGGAGAATATTAAAACTGAGACAAGGAGTATCCTGAAAGATTAAAAACAAAAGAGGAGCAGAGTTATTCCCTGGAAAGATGCTCCCCGAGCACTGGGCCCCGCAGCTGCTGAACAGGGGAAAATAAGAACAGGCAACAGAGTGTGACCCCCTTAAAGCTCACGCATCGGCGCTTTAACACGTGCACGTGAATAACACCCAGCATTAATAATGCAGGTAAATTCTTGGCTGGTCACATTATGGGTGAACAGCTGCAGGAAATGTTTATCGCAGCTTTCCCATCAATGCACAGCTTGGCTGTAAGTTATTCAAGTATTAACTAAATACCATTAGCAATAATCAATATCATAAATATTATAATAACATTATATATACTACTATGTGTATATATATATATATATATATATATATATACATACACTAATACATGGACTATAGAATAAACATATACACTGTAATATACATATACACACATAACAGATGGATACACACTTTAGCATATAAATATATATCTACACATGCACACACATACATATATACACTACGCACACATATAACATAATTAAACATATAATGACAAATAATGCAATTACTGCAAAAGAATTTCCCCAATAAAGTATCTAATATCTAAAGATATCTAAAGCAAAGGACTTTAAAGGTTTTTTTTTTTGCAATTTAGTGGATAATTGCCCACCAAAGTTCCCCTGAGCAGAACTATCGCAGTAGTGAGAGTTTCATCGGGACATCAGAGTGTAAACACTGTCAAGGAGAGAGCACTGCTGCTAGCTGGGGCTTGGAGGATCACGGCTCTGGATCGGGGCCCGGAGCCAAAGCAGGCCCGATATGAGGCTGAGCACGCCAGTGATTACGGTTTTCTGTTTCTAAACATCGCTGATGGGTAGAACAGTCCCCCAAATTTACCTAAACGTACTGAAAGTAAGTCTGAATACAACCAGGTGGCTCCCGCTGGTGATTTCCAGCATGCCGATTCCTGGGCTGACCACTCAGATCCAAGGTGAGACACCAGACAGCTAAGGACACTCACACGAACAGGGCGATGCCTGTGTTGGCCATGGCGTAGGACAGGGCCAGGATGCCACTGCCCATGATGGCGTTGCCCAAGTTGAAGACGGACATCCCAAAGGAGGTCGTACCAGGATGCTGAAAAAAATAATTTATAAATAATAATAATAATAACAACAATAATAATGATTAGTCACATTTGGAGAGTAAATAAATGATGAGTGAAACCTACATATTCTGTTTCATATTTCTTTTTCCCCAGCTGATGATCTTGGAGGAAGTTCTGATTCTCTGCATCACCTTCATCAGGACTAAAACACAGAGAGGGCAGAAATGAAATCAGATATGCTCTGTAAATGAAGCCCTCCTGTATGAGGACGTACTTTATATGATCATAAACTAACAGAATTCTGGCCGACTTTGATGAACTAAAACTTAGCTCTATGCGGCCTCACCTGCGCAACTGCTTTTCCGGGGCAAAATTGTGCTGAGGGCTGCTGGACGTGTCGGGGTTACTGCGCACTGCCGATGGGTTCAGATGGGTTGTTTCCGTCTTAGGTGCCGTTTGGTTCATTCTACGGGTGAAGCGCAGGAGTTCAGGTTCACATTTCACGTCGATCCACCTCCGCCTCTCACATGCTTGCGCTTACAGTACGTCAAACCCCGGGGGTAACTGAACAGTCAAAGCGGTGTGCCCGGAGACCACGTGACCCGCGCTCAGACTAGGAAAAGGGGGGGCTGACTCATCCAACGAGTGGAAAAATACCAGGCAGCGTCAGGCTCCTGACACAATCCATGTTTAGCCGGATCCCTGTATGCTGCCCATTTCCAACCAGTGCCATTATCGTCGCAGCCAAATTTATTTATTATAAATAAAAGGCTAGTTACGTCAGTCAGTCGTGTAAGGAGGAAATATAAACACGATTCCACTGGTATAAAACAAAAAAATCTGGCATCATAAAACGTACGGCGTGGTGATATTAAGAAGAGATCCAGGGCATACTGATCGCTTGTTTTTTATTCATAGCAAGCGCTGCTGAGCGGGATGGACGCGGGAACACGTGCTTTGCCATTAATGCGCAGCATTCCTCGGCAAAGCGCCTTAACTATTCGGCAGCGCACCCCTTCCTTTAAAAATATAGATAGATAGATAGATAGATAGATAGATAGATAGATAGATAGATAGATAGATAGATAGATAGATAGATAGACAGACAGATAGATAAATAGATAGATAGATAGATGCTGTGTTTACAAGAAAAAGCACAAAGGCCGGTCTCCATCGAATAGGAGGCATCCCGCCCTCTTCCGTCAGAATGTAAATCATTCAGCTGGACAGTCACAAGACTGCAGCATCGCAGACCTTATTTATTTATTTCAGTTCCTGTCTGACCTACAATTCTGCTCATACCTACTTTGAAGGGCACCAGATAATGCAGAAGATGGTTTTAAAAAAACAGGAAATTATGTGATTTTTTTTTCAGCTGAATCAAAAGATAATTAAAGAATCTGGACCATTTAGGAGTTAAATTATGTATGGCAACATAAAATATTTCAATACAAATTCCCAAACTCTAGTGTTAAACTCCAAATAAGTATTTTTTAAGCGCGACACATAAAGGTGATAAAAAGCGGAAATAATGTCCTTAACAGGCGAGGAACCGGAGAGGAACCGGCAGGAGAAGCCATGTCTCTGTCAAAATGCCAAAAACCAGTTATCTTACCTTACTGAAGACAGTAGACAGGTTTAAAAATCCTCTGAATGAAAAAATGCCCTTAAAAACCTCCTTTTCGTAAACCAAAAAATTAAATTAAATTAAATTCACAAAATGTGTAAATGGTGTCTTTAAACCGTTTAAATACAATCACTTAAGTTATTATATACAATCCAATACAAAAATACCTATTTAACTAGAGATATACGTTTAAGTTATAATATAAATATATGGAGGAAACGGTGTTCACTCGTATGAGCTGGATCCAGACCGCTCGCAAACGCACTCTGAAGTCGCTATGTCGTTGAGTATCCGGTTCGATGGTTATATCAGCCGCGTTGCATCAGCCTCTCGAACCAATAGGGCGGGGCCATGCAAGGCACAGCTAAGGGATGTCTGTGTACAAATACAGAACAATGGACGCCCCTTCCTTCCCTGTCTGCAGTGGTCAGCAGTTAAACAGACCTCGGGGACATTTACATGTTGTTACCGGACGCTGCATTTGGAAGTGAGTTTTGATGAAACCACGTGTGAAACGATGCTTGTGGGAGACGTGTCACAAAAGGCATCAGGCTTTTAAAAAAGGCAACTCGTGAGAGGGGATAGACATTTGCGTGGCCGCGCTGTCATAAGCATGCGATTGTCGGTGCAATGCCGCATCGTAAGGAATTCGTTTCTATGTGTTTTTCCTATTCCCACCATCCTGCCCTCAAGGAGATCGTACGCGGAGAGTAGCCTCGCCAAGCGCTGTATGCACATAGCCGGGTAATGCATCACGATGGTCACGATGGTTGCCTGGTTTTATGTCAGGACACCTGCTGGCTAGTTTATTAAGGTACAGAACCTTTCACCAACATTGGACAAGAAATTTGTGTGAATCATCTATATTTTCTGTTGATTAAACCGAATGCCACTCAACTGCACAAGTCTAACATCACCGCATAATTGATTTTGTTGGAGTTGGAACTCGTGTTAGTGACATCCTTGTAAGATAGGTTCCCACAATTTTTAGGCAATCTTTAAAAATTAAATGTTCTCTAGGCATGGTTTACAGAAGTAAAACATGAACTTGTATACTTCAGCGTTATTAAAATTTCGTCAGTCATTTCCAAGTATCCATCCATCAATCAAATTCCTCATGGGGGATCATGGTGAGCAATGACAACCTTAATGAACACTGTAAGTAGAGTACTTGATTACTTTAAACAAATTAAACAATATTTGGAATTTGGAATACTTCTTTCAAAGCTTTTTCATCTGTATAAGTGGTTGATCTATAGAACCGTGATCACTATAAATGGTTTCCACTGTACTACATTACGGGGACCAAATGACCCCATAATGTGATAAAAATCCTGTTATTTTGATGCTGTGGGGACCATTTTTTCGGTCCCCCCCAAGGGAAAAAAAATCTATTTTATATAAATCTGTGACTGCAATCAAAAACGAAAAATGCCAAAAGTCTTGTATTTTGTTTGGTTACTGATGGTTAAGGTTAGGGCTGGGTTGGGGTTAAACACTGTAATTCTTTTTTTTTCTTCTTCTCCTTTTTTTTTTACACTTCACTTTGATTGCCCTACTTTGCCTTGTGGTAACCCGCTTCAGTCTAGTTACCTGAGGCTAATGCGGCGTGCACAGAGATTATGGCAGGAAAAAGAAAGTTATTTTCTTTAACTGCCAAAAATGAGCCAAACAACAATAAGCACTTAGAAACAATGTAACATTGTGAAACTGTGTTGTATAAATAAAATTAAATTGAATTGGCCTATTTATGTACAGTACTGTTCTGTATTATAGCATACGTGAATTATACACAGTTTCGTAATTTAATTTGTACAGCACCATCATTTAAAAAGCATTTGAAAGAGCTGTACTGGCATCCTGTGCAAAGTGTATCCTGTTGCAGGGGCCACTGTCCAAGCCCTCTCATCCCTGGCCTGGACCAGTGCACGTGGAAAATGTTGGAGACATTGTGTGGTCTAGCTGAAAGAGTTCAAATGAATGTAGGAAATGCTTTCAGGTATTAATTCTGCTGCTGGACTGTAACTCAGCAGAAATATTTTATTCAGGCATTCACATAACTACCTGTTAATTCCTCATACTGAAATTCTAGTTAAAATGTATACAGTCAATCCTTCAGCATCACAACTTTCCCCACTGCGGTTTTCATATATCAGACAGATGGTCCATTCGGAGAAACTAAATGAGAATTTTGGAGGAGTTTATTGGAGTTTCCTGAAAGCTGCAGATGAGCAGATGCAGATGATTGCGGTATTTCTTTAAATATGTTTCTTGCTTGGAGTATCTTTCAATATCAATGTTTATCAATGAGTATCTGTAAGATCTGAATAGTAATCTGCACAATATGTTATTGACAGCATAACAACAACAAATGAATGACAGTTATTCAATGCACCAGATACCTGTCATTCATCCATTAATGTACCAGGTGATGTCAGGGGGTGAAAATCTCCAAGGTAAAAAGGTGCAAATCAGCAATAAATTTCATGCAAACAGGCTTGCTGGTCTAAGTGTAATTGAACTACCATCATGGCTGAAGTGTACCCTCAGAGATAACTGGGGACACATTGTTCAAAATGCAAAAAAAGCCACATAAAAGAGATTCAGTGTGAATATGACACCAGAACGTGGTCTTTGTGCTGGCCGTCCTGAGCTGTGGCTGTCGGCTGCAGCTGCGCATTGTTCCCTGCAGCTGAAGCTCCTATATCATGGGCAGTGCCGCGTCCCCCATAACCAGGAAATTCTTGAGAAATAATGGCGCCATTGTCATTTCCTGTGTGCGATTGGCACGTAGGGCAGAGGGGAAAGCACTCATCATGCGAACGACGTGTCCTGCATACCGAGAGCAAAAAGTCATTTCCCTGCTGACCCCGGAGGGCCACCACAAACAAGCCACACAAAGGATTAACTAAAAAAAATGTTTGATTGTTTGATTTCTTTACATCATAAACCTCTGCATGTAGATAAACCTCTGAGCACATGCAAGAAGTCAGACGAGCAGTTTGGCAATGTTTTGAGATGTGTGCGAATGTTGTGAATGACGTAATGTCCTGACTGGATAATGTGCTGCTTTTCCTATCAGTATGGCTTGATGTGCCAAGTGGAGAATTCTCTGGAGCCAGTTGGTTGCTGAGCTCTCATACATGCTGAATACAAAACATTATCCCCCCCCCCCCCCCCAACAAAAAAACACAACCAAAGTTAATTGCATTCTGCAGACCAATAACAGAAAATTGCTACATTTTTCCCATTGTTTTCCAAAAAAAACAAACCTACCTGACAACACAGAAGGCCAATCCCTAGCATGTGAAAACCTGTTTAATGCAAAACCAAAAAATCTTGTTCAGTATTTTAAAACAACATTCCTATGCTGTAATGTATACATTAAAAATGTGATCTCCATACTGTATCTTCTTTTTAATCATACCTTTCCCATAAATCTTAAATTCAGGGGGTTACTAAGAATAAAGACATTCTATTCTATTCTATTCTAAACTGCCAACCCAGAAAACTCAAAATTCCCAGATGTTTGTTTAATTAAATATAAAAGTGAAATAGTTACCAGTTACAAAAGCAACATATGGGGGTGTATATTACTATTATGATAAATTACTTTATGGTAAACATATAAAATAGCACAGAAAACAATGAAATGTTAGTGGAATTCCTATCTAAGGTGTGGGCAGAGGTACACACCCATTACCCCTGTCCCTACGGCATCACAGGGCTCTGCTTGCTCTTGGAGGCCAAACAGTAGAGTTTCTATGCCCAGCTGACTCATTTTGGAGACTCATCAAAGGGGTATCTCTTCACTTACCAATTTTATAATCATTTTAAGAACCTAAAGAATAGTTCTATATTCAAATGACTAGAGTACCTGTGATTATTCAAGACGTATGCATCCTGGGTTTTGGGTATGTCAAAGCTGTAGAAAACACAAGAATCATAAAATGCTCTTTTCTTTGTAGGTTCTTACCAGCATGAATATGAATAAAAAATATAATGAACCCCCCAAATTTATTGCTAGCTCCATTGTTATTATTTATTTTCACTGTGACAGTGAAACAATTTTCACATTTTTTTAAGAACTGTTAGATGACAAAGACTGGTTAAAGACCTCTTCAAGAAGCTCATGTAGTTCTTATGAGTGTCATTATGGTGTAGGTGTGTGTAGATGGTGTGGTGGTGCATCATAACGTGCATCAGCCTTGAGAGACAGATGGCTGGCTGCCACTTATGTTAGTCATTTAGACCATTTGAGAGCAGGAGCAGCTAAAGGTTTCAAACGGTCACATTCAATCAACACTTCTTGAGCAACAGGAGTTCACTTCCTATAGAAAATATGAGGCAATGGAATGATGGCAAATTTGTGGTTCAGGATTAGGAGTTACTTTAGTCCACCAATGTCAATATCAACTCTATTTCAACTACAGCTTTCAGATGAATGTGCTGAGGATGTGCTCCTTGCACTACATTTGGGTGATGCACGGTTTTGGCGATTATAGACAAGCCCTCACTCCATGCTTCTTCATTTGAGGTCCACAGCTAGCCCTTCACCATAAAGTAAACAGGTTCAGGTTCCGGGTCAACACGGACAGCTGATATCACACAACCATGGGATATCGAAGCGTTGAATTCTATGACCAGCTCAGTCCTTTTGGAAAGCAAAGTACATTATTTATAACATTAACGGTTAACATTCTCGACCGGGAGGCTTACTGGTTCAAATTTGGTGTGAGAGAAGCAGTGTACTGCAAGATTGAACGACCCTCGTTAAACAGAGGTGTCTTAGGCATAATTTATCACCCACTTACAATGCTGTTCTTTCAACCCAACCCCGGCGGTTTCACAGTAATTCACATGCTGGCCCAGGTGGTCACAGTGACATACATGATAGCCATCAAGACATCAACCAACAACCATCAAGTGACCATCAAGTATTAACGACTTGACGGCTCAGCAGGATTTATAAACCGGCTACTCTAACCAGTCAGTCAGAATTGAGAAAGCCTTCTGGATTGCAGGGTGAAACGTTTTCAAAGAACTAGATAAGTCCAGTTGTCCTGAATTACCTTTCTTGGGGAAAATTGCAGATATTGTCTTTAGCATGCATTGTCATCTGACCATGGGAAAATTCTTCCCTATGATCTCACCCCGCAGGATCTTCCCCCCAGGGAGCCTATCACCATGCCCCTCACAGCCAGAGTAGGGCACCGTCTAGCTGTGCCAAATTTGTCTGCTTTTTTTCTTCGGAATTCCTGCTCACAGTAGAACTTATATGATCAAGAATCTTAACGGTCCGATGGGCATGGCCTTTTCCCATGCATCCAGTGGAAAACTGAAACTCACGCTAGTGTAAATTTTCTTTCACAACCATGATGTTCTCAAGAGTGCTCATGTTCTTTCCCATTCCCCTCTTCTTTCCCGCATTCCTAGGTGACACATACGTGCTGATATAACACTGTCCTGGTATGAACCATTGCACCGTCATCCGTTTTTTGCATCCTCCGTCATTTTTTCCAAATCCTGTGTGCTAGAGGTGGTTATCCAGATAAATACATCCATTTTCTGTACCCACTTGTCCTATTCAGGGTCATGGGGATCCAAGAAAAATCCCAGAAGTTATGGTTGCAAAGCAGGGAATAACCCAGGATGGAGTGCCAACCCAGCACACACCACTCACTCACACATGCACCATTAACTCACACACCATTCACTCACTCACACACACACCATTCACTCAGTCACACACTTACCTATGGGCATTTTGGTAACTCCAATTAACCTCAGCATGTTTTTGGACTGTGGGGGGTAATTGGTGTTATCCCCCACAATGACCCAGGGAGAACATGAAAACTCCACACACATGGAGCCAGGGCAGAGACTCGAACCCTGGTCACAGAGGTATAAGGCAGCAGTGCTTGAGTACTGTATATACACAAGCTGGTCAAAATAAACTTTAATGTTAATGTCCAGCTATTTTGCATGAGATGATGATTTTGCATGCGGTGATAATGGTATTCTTTTATTTTCACCTGCATTCTCCAAAGGGATATTTAACAATTACTCTCCATTTTTTCCCCACCAGATAAAGTCAGTGGGAAAGAACGCAGTGATACTCAGCATGAAATGATGTCTGTCACAAAACCTAATATAAGATTTCAAAATACGTATCTGTCAATCTCCAAAGGGGTGAGAAAGTGGAACAAACTCCACAGGTGAGGAGGGTATTATATAGCAGCAGAAGCAGCCTTCGTGTAGGGCTGTAGAATTTAGCGCAGGCTTGGTATGTGCTGGGACAGAGTCTATGTACCCTAACTTCCACATTGCAGTGGGGAAGAGCATCTACAACTCTAACAGCAATTCATTATTAGAAATTGGTTCAGTTAGGTGTGCCATTTTGTGAGCAATCGACCTGTTATTTTTGGGGTAGGTGAGGTTCTGGGATTTACAGTTTTTCACAGTGAAGAGTTTCAGGCCCATGTTGCGGGGATAAAAGCCTTTAGAAAAGACTTATGTTATTACAGTAACTGTACAATTTATCATTTTGACAATCATTTAATATTCAGTGCTTTTGCTTAAGAATGCTCTAAATGGGAAATCAGGTGTACTGAAAGGTTTTTATGTAAAAGGCTTTTTTAATGACTTTTTTTTATTATTGTTAAAACAATTGAGAATTTAGGAGATTACAGATGCTCCTCCACTTACGAATGAGTTACGTTCCGAACGGTCGTTCCTAACTTGAAATGTTTGTAAGTCGTTATTCAACATCTTTTTAAGGGTATACACAAGTACAAAGAAATAGGATGCTGGGAGTTCACACATTACGCTGCTGATGGCGGGAGGGGCAGCCAGACGTCGTAAGTGGAATTGGCGCACAGAATTTTTTTTTGATGTTGCGGGAGCCCAACGAGCACAATTTGGATTTACAGTCCTCTTCCTTCGTATGTTTGAAAATTCATAGGTTGAAAGTTCAGAAGTGGAGGAGCATCTGTACTCTGTTTCCAGTTAAATGTCCAATGTATGTATGATGTAGGGCTTCTGGCTGGATCTTGGCCTGTTTATGGTGTCCTAAGTGCCACTTCCTAGTTAGAACTTTTGAGGTATATTAGAACATTTCTCATTGAACCATAGCTCTCGGACCTGAACCCTCAAGCAAGGCCGCACCGGCACCTTGTGAATGCCTGATCAGTGGGGCTGATATATGGGGGGTTGCTGGTTCAAATCCCAGTGTTGGCAGTGTGATTGTGCCCCTGAGCTACACTCTTTATCCCCAGTTGATGCAGGTATTGTCTGATTGTGTGTTGCTTTGGATTAAAAAAACTGTTTACCAGATAGACCATAAATGAGTGTGATTGTTTCATTTGGTTTAAAAACATCTGCCATGGCTGAATCTCAGTACATCAAGGTCAATTACAGCTTCACCTCATCTTAATCCAACGGCTGTCGAGGTAAAGAGTCAGACACAGACAAATTTCAGCCTGGAACCGGAGGCCTCCTGTAAATATTATAAATAATAAATAAATAAATAAACAATGAAAATCTCACAGACTTATATATATATTCATAAAATATGGGACAGGCTTTCAGCAAGTATGTCAATCAATGCTTGCCATTTATCTATGAAATGCGATATCAAGTCATAACACAGCGAGAGCACTTCTGACTGACATATGTACAGTATATATATCTGGGAGTACTTCCAGTAACATATATAAAATTATTAGAACAAATATTGTATAACATATATAGTATATGCAGCATACATATTAAATAACTTGGTCCACTGATATTTATTAGTTAATCATCGGGGAAAAGTACTTTCACACGATTATTATTTATAGCTACCCCCCTGAATCTATGGGAATGGATATTTATTAAACCAATAATTGTTTGATTTTATTAACATTCTTTGTACCTATGACCTCCGTTCCAGCTGCACCACCCTGGACTCTTGTTACAAAATCCTTTGTGCTCATCAGGAAGTACAGGCAATGAGTACTAAGGGGATTCCACTGGATTATGCGGGCTCGTGCAACTTAATGTATAACAAACTGAATAGACAGGTGAAGGTTGCCATACCGCCCATTCCAGATTAATTTACCAAATTTCTCTTTGCGTATATTGACAACGTTAAAATTGAAACAATTCAATGTATATGTTTGCTACTGTAGGAAACCTAGTTAAGCTGGAATTTTTCTGGTCACTCTTGTAAGTTTAAGGTAAAGCTCTTTGTAAGGCATGTGGACCTTATTGGAGCTGACAGCACCTCCCTAGTAAAACATCTTGGAGACTAAGTCTATCTTTGAAGATCCACCATGTGCCAAAAAGTATGGTGACATCCCTATTAATTAGAGTAATTGCCTAATTAAGCCACGCCCATCACTGACATGGGTGTATAATTAAGCCAACAGTCACGCGATCTCCTGCAGCACATATTAGCTGCAGAATGGGTGTTGTATTAAACAGGCTAGTGACACTTCGCACCGTCACAGGATGTCATCTCTCCAACAAGCCATTTTGGCACATTTCTGTCCTGCTAGAGCTGCCCTGGTGAACCACTAGTGATACGACTGTGAAGGTCAGAACGCCTGGGAGTGGAGCTGCAAAGTGGTAGGCTGCACAAGTTCACAGAACCCTGATGACGCAATATCAATACTCAACCTGAATGCCTGTAAATCCCACGGGAAATGTTCCAACATCTAATGAAAAGCTTTTCCAGAAGAGGAAAAGTTACTATAGCAGCAATGGGCCGGCTCACTTTATGTTAATAACTTTATATTAATACCCTTGTTCTTAGATGTTTGATAAGCTGGTGTCCACATACTTTCGGCCATATAATGTATCTCTCCCCTTTATAAAACAATTGTAGAAGTAACTAAGCACTGTAAGCAAAATATACCTATCAGGCCAGCGGCACAGTAACTTCTCTGGGAGGGCCCAAAGTGGGCCAAGTCAAAAGAGAAAGGAGAGGGGACTAAAAATGATGGAACATCAATAAAAAACAGAGGTGGAGATTTCAGGTCCAGAGGGTACAAATCCACACCAAAGTTTTGTTTCAACCAACCTGTTGAGTGCTCCATGACTCTTTACATTCAACTGGCTGGTTGAAGCAAAACCATGGTCTGGATTTGTACTCTCTGAAGCTGAAATCTACACCAGTAAAACATGCTGATCAGGGTGGGGAGACGGGAGTGCTGTTAGTAAAATTCACCAATCAGGGGGAGAGGGGCATTGTGCTGGCAGATTGATTGGCCAAATTTGTGATATATTATTATTATTATATTTTGACCAAAAATGTTATATAAATGGTTTGAAGTGGACATTTGATCTACAAAGAAAAGTCAGTATCAGCAGGGGGCTCCCTAAAGTGCAGGGGCCCAGGTTGTTTGCCCCCTAAATTCCACCTCTGCTTCAGGCAATGAATAAGACCCAGACTGAGCGATACACCATTTGTGGGACCGTGACCACAGGAATAACCTACAGCTGATGGGTAACTTCTAAAATCACGGCTTCTCAGCTTTTGTGTTTAATCAGCGCTGTACCTATTTCTGCTTGTTCAGGATACCTCGAGGTTCCTCCTGGAAAGCGATGTGACGTTAGCCCCCGCAGTGCTGCTGTATACCTTTTCAATTCAATTCAATTCAGTTTATTTTTATATAGCGCCCTTCACAACAGAGTTGTCCCAGGGCGCTTTACATG
>JABFEA020000067.1:22951585-22965155 GCA_019775915.2 Cyphomyrus plagiostoma
ATCAATCCTTTATTGTCCCCGTGGGGAAATTCTTTTTACGCCTCCCTCAACTTGGTCTTTGTAGATCAAGTTGTCCATGAAGGGCAGCCACCTGTTGGGGCACCCAGGGAGCTAGGGGTTAAGGGCCTTGCTCAAGGACCCACAGGCGTGCTGAGGCTGGGTTTGAACCTGTGACCTCATGATTACAGGCACACAGGCTTAGCCCACTGAGCCACCCGCTGCCCGTAATAGCTAGATCATTTCATTAATCTGCCCCAGCCACCAGCAAGAATCTTGAGCCCATGAAATCTGTATCGAAATGGACAAGGCCCAGTTTGGCGCCTGCCTTAGCGTTAGCGATGTCTAAGGAATGCAAGGAATGGAGTGTGCCACAAAACTAATTGGCAGCCAATTAAATTTAGATTAGGATCAAAGATAAACTCCTTACCGGAAAGATTGTCTCTTTGGAATTTCTTTGAGCTGTAACTTCCCGTTCTAGGGATGCTGTTTTATGTCAAACCATTTCTTTGTGTCACAAGTCACCTGTCTGAAGCTTTAATATCTTCCTGTATGGGATAAGTGTTAATTCTGCAGTCGCTAGTGGGATGATGTAGTGCTCAGTTTCAGTTAAGCCTCCCGCAGGTGCCTCACAGTGAAACCGTATGCTGGCTGTAGACAGACTGCAGCCATGTCTGCTCATGCGTGCCAAATAAATAACCTATATGCAGTAAAATGAGGTGATCATGTTGGCCAAATATACAGTGATATGAGGTGATTTGCCATTTTTATGTATAGATACCCTAAACTAAAGCAAACTTCTTTTGTGAAAGATTTTCCTTGCAAACTCGGTGGGGAACACCAGCTATAAGTCCCCTCCCCCCGATGAACATATGGTTCACACGCTGTTACTGAATTGTATACAACTGTACCGAAGCTGTATGCCCACTTGTGCATTTTATACATGCATCCTGTATGCTAGCTGTTACTAAAATAGCTGATTAAACAGTGTTTTGGTGTCATTTTGGTTAACTAATTGAGAGCTGTGTATTTGAGAATTGCAGGGTTTAGGTCCGTATTTCTCGACCCGCACTGCTGGGCCCCCTGGGCCAGTCCATGTTTTTGCTTCCTCCCGGCTGCCAGCACACCGAAACCATGCAAAACTGCTGAATAGCTGGCACTGGTGTGTTGAATCAATGAATGTTACATTTATATAGGACTTTTTAAGACACTCAAAGCACCTTGCAGAACCAATGAGGAGCCACTTCAACCCCCACCAGCATGTAGCGCCCACCTGGATGACGGAACGGCAGCCAATCTGCACCAGTACGGTCATCACACAGAAGCTGTGGTGGTGAAGGGGCAGGAGTGAATTCACCAGTCAGGTTTAGGGGATGATTAGGAGGCCAGAATTGATAGGGTCACAGCGGGCAATTTTAGCCCAGACATTGGGCTACCACACCTACTCTTTGCTCAGGGATCCTTTATTATCTCAGAGAATCAGGACTTCGGTATTGCATCTCATCCGAAGGACGGCACCATTTGTGTCACTGCACTGGGGCATTAGGATCCACACTGACCACAGGATGGGCTCCCCCTGTTGGCCACACCAACACCTCTTTTCTGGGAGCTAAAATGTGGACTGTCTGGGGCTCCCACGGACTGGGTTGGGAAGCCTGATTTAGAGGGTTTTTGCTTCTAAATCACCTGAAATGTGCTGGCTGGGTGTTTCCTGCCCTGTGCTTCCTAGGATGTGCTCTAGGTTTATATCAGTGCAGTGGATGAATGTTTTTGGGAAATAGGTGAGCTTTTTCACCTGCTCAAACAGGAAAGTCTGCAGTGTTTTATTCTTGGAAAGACACTGGCTTCGCACAGGGGCTGTGTGGGATTGAGAAGGATCGCTCACCCTCCTGCCAGAAATTCTGATGAGTGTCATGGGTATGATTCTCCAGCCCTGACCCCCCCAGAGGACACCGTGAACAGGTGGACAGCTGTCTGCAGTGGACCATATGAACCGATAGGGTGAGATGCACCGCAGGGTGGCCCCCTGTTGGTCAAAAGGCAACAATTCACAAATGACGATATTCATTTATGCACCTACAAAATCAGAGTCAGTGCTGTTTTTCTCACATGACACTTTATAAGAAACAAGGGAGCAAACGTCCTTGTTAGGAAGGACAGTCAGGTGACTTCCATAATCAGTAAGTTGTTACACCCCCTGCCCCCCCCCACACACACACACACACCCACCTGTGGTTTGCTTTGTGTATATTCGTCTGTCCCATTTTTTTCAGTTTTGTTTCGGCCACTGCTGCATCTCCAAGCAGAATCGGTTCTCAGCATGAGGCAAAAGCACGGGTCAAGTAATCCGTGTGTTTAACCCCAACCCAAATATCATTATTACATTTATTTGCACCAGAGAGGCCTTGATGTTTTCTCTATCATCAACCAGAATCTCAAATGTTCATGCAAAGCGAATCCCAAAAAATCCCAGGTCATGTGACACTGATCTCCAACAGAAACATGGCAGTTAATAAATTTGCTTAGCTTCATCTTTCTGCAAGCAACTGATACTGTTCTACCATTAGTAGCATTTGCTATAGTCAGGTCCCTTCTGTTAAGAACATTTCACCTTATGAACTTTCTTTGAAGCCTTTGTGGTCGATCCAAATTGAAGTCTAAGAGCCTAGATTTTAAACGCATCCTATAAATTGTAATCACTCTGCGTTTGGCATGGAGACAGTAAAATTAGGCCTACATTCTTTCTACAAAACATTTAATTTTGAAAGACTAGAGCAGCATTTTGGAAGTGGGTATGTTGAGTTATTTCACCATACCTAAAAAAAAAACCTTCACACAAGCAGGTCTGTGAAATGTGTTAAAGTCCATAGTTCCATAGTTTAAAATGAAGGTTTTCATAAATTTTAAGAATGAATCATTTCTCTTTGGACTCTTCTATTCCAGTAAGAATGTGTTTTATGAAACAGGAGGGAGCCTGATGAATAATCGATGAGGATTCTCAAAGACAGGCAGTACACGGACAATTTTTTTTTTGTGTGAGTAGGTCCCATGTAACCAAATGCCTCTGGGTGAATATTTTGGGAAGGTGTGGAATGCAACAACTGGGAAATGATGGCCCACTTAACGAAAATAGCCACGGTCTTACTGGAAGTGTGTTGGCACAATGGCGTAGTGAGGTCAGGTCCATACAGAAAACCTCACATCAGGTCACAGCATAGTCTGAAACCTGGTCGCAGAGAATGTTTATATATTGATGATTTATGGTCTGGGCAGGATGGCGGCTTAGAGGTAAGCAAGACTGTGGTTCTGATTCCTGTCCCCGTTCCAGCCTCGTGGCTTTTCTCCAAAACATGTAGTCAGTTTACCTGGTGATACCGTGCCTTCAGTATGTGAGTATGTGCTCTGCGTTGGACCACCATCCCAGCCAAAGTGTCTCCTGACTTCTGACCTGTGCTCCTTGGCTTGGCTGCAGATTCTTTGCCCCCCTGTATTAGATATGTGGTTTGGAAAATACATGGTTATATTTCGTAGCGTGACACATGGTTATGGTTATATTTCGTAGCGTGATATGTAGGATCTCTGAAACGGGTTATTGAGGCTGATATCATTGCCATTACAATTTCATTTATCATCTACAAGTTAACATTTGACATTTTGAGCGACTGAGTTCATTGTAAATGTCATTTGAAAAAGTATATGTTGGTGCATATTGATGGAAAAAAACTCCAGGTGAATTTATTGATGGGCCAAATAGCTTGGGTTGATCCACTCAGTCTTATACTCATCCCTTGATGACTATTATGGGCTTGTTGATATGAAGAAGGTGGGAGACAGTCAGTTCAAGTTAAACCCTTTGGGTCTTAAGGCTGCAGATCACCCTTCCAGTACAATCCCTGCTCAGAGTGCCTCAGTTTCAATCTACCCATTAAAATATCCAACTGTGTATCCAACTGTAAGAAATGTGGTATTAATTCCCTTGAGACTGAAGCTCACCCTTAGTACTGAACACTAGTGGAGGGTTCCTACTGGGGGTGGGGGGCATGCCAAGGCCATGGAATGTAGAGAACCAGAGGCGAGTGTGATATGGACAACGCAAGGCCAGGGAGAAGGCCAGCATAATATGGAGAGATTCCAAAGCCAAGGGCAACTAAATCAACAAGAGTGCGAACAGGACTCCTGCTATTAAAGACTCTATAGATCCTGTTCTGCTCTTGGCAGCGTGACTGTCTAAAAGATCAGATTTTCCCACAAATTCTTGGATGGTATCAGATTCCCAGGCAAAATTTATAATGCTGCGATACATTTTGGGGTCAGGCTGATAAAGAGCATTTATCACCAATATGAAGGGGTGATATTTGCAGAAGGAAATACCTGGGTTTCCGTGTCGAGCCCAGGGTTTTGAGATTGTTTGCATTGGCAGTTTTTTAAAGCTTAGCGAAGCCTATAGGGTTAGAGCGGTGTCTTGGATGTCTGCCTGGTTTTTGACTGGCAGGCCTCTCGAGCTGCTGGAATGGGGCGAGATCAGCAGAGATGTAGTCGTGATTCCAGCCAGGCTACATCTGCTTTATGACGCATGTTTTACCCCATTTTACCTGTGTATCACGTTTAAGGCTACTTCTTGCGTCTTCGTGAGTCTGTGGAGTTAGTGTGTTCTTCCCATGTCATTGTGGGTTTTTTTTTCTGGTTTCCCACCACAATCCAAAAACATGCTAGTGTGAACTGGACCTGCCAAATTGTCCATGGTTGTACAGTATGTGCACTGGGATGGTTTGGCACCCTGTCCTGGGTAGTTGCACCTGCGATAGCCTCCAGACCCCCCCAGTACCCAGTATAGGACAGGTGGGAACGTAAAATGGTGGAGGAATGCTTCTCCAGAATCCTTTGCTTTGTTATCCATGGTGATGGTGTAGTGATGCAGGGCCTAATCCATGAAGCTCAGCGTATCAAAGGATACTTGCTGGATCTACAGTACGTTCAGTGCAATTCATGCACGCATCATCATCATTATCATCATCATCTTCATCACTTAGCATATTAGAGTACCCAGAGAAAACCTGTATGAACTTGCAGTGAACATGAACAGTTCACACACGTCCATGTTTGTCTTTGTGGAGGACCGTCCATTGATTTCTACGGGAAAAATCCTAACCCCAACAATAACAATGACCTTAACCCCTACCCAGCCCTAACCTTAATCAAAGACAAACAAGACTTTTGGCATTTTTAATTTTTTGATTGTATTCACAAATTTTTCTGAAATTGAATTTCCTCTTCTGAAGGACTGAAAAATGGTTAAAATAACAGATTCTTATCCCATTGTGAGGGATATTTGGTCCCCAAGATGTATGACATACATTACACACACTGTTGGATATGAACTTACTGTCCTAGATATATGAAGTAATAACTTTTGCATTATTTGTTAGGGTTCCCATTTTGAAATAAAACATCTAAATAAAAAGTTAATCGAAGATTAATGGCCACTGTGTCATTAGATGCAGAATAACCATCTGAACTAGAAGAAGGGCCCGTGGCTAATTTTAAAATGGAAAAAAATAACATGTTTTCATCTTCCTTGGCAAAATTTTTTGTTTTTCTTTCTTTGTTTTTGTTGTTTTTGAAGCTAAAGATAGGAGAAAGACGATGGAAAATGGGGAACAAAGACAGAATTTGATGAACAGCTACAAATACGTTTTTAAACAAGCAGAGCAGCTTCAAACGGCGTGCTTATTTTGTGACATCCTTTTCTGTGCATTTTTCTGGCGTGTCCGTGTGCTGTGATAGCAGTTGGCTTTTGTTTTGTCTCTGACCTCATGCTTTCGCTTCACAGGGATTCTTGCATGCAGCTACAGATAAGTGATTCTGGCACTCTGTTTGCCAGGTTGACGTCGTGAGGGCCACCGGGCATTTCTCCGCGGCTGTTTTATTCCCATTGACGGAAGACTTTCTCTGGAACACCTTGCGCCATTCACACTAACCGCGGCTCTTACGACGTCTGTTTCAGGCCACGAGCTGTGAAAAGGTCAGAACGATAAATCCTACGAAGAGCCAGTACGGCAACAGTATGACGATACATTTCTCGTCACTGGCTGCCCGTTTTTGAAGTGAAGAAGCCATTCAGATTGACACCTGCGCCTTTATGCCATTTTTCTGTATGAATCAGTAGAACGTGTGAACGTGCAAGTGTAACTTAACAGTGCAAACAATCATACACAATAATTAAGTGCTTATAACATTACAAAACCACTATCATCTAACTGACCAAGAAGGCCTGTTCCTATTAAACAGCATTTATCTGTCTGATCGGGTATAATATTATTCAATTCACGGTCCTCGAGGTCTGAACTCTGCTGGTTTTCCAGCCTTCCTTTACCTGTCAGTCAGGTGTGAAGCCTCTGACCAATCAGAATCAGTAATTATTAAACTAACTACCTGGGAGAACTGAAAACATGGCTTGGATTTGGAATTGAGGTCCAGATTTGAAGAATGCTGCTTTAGCACATAGATGGATTATACTCATTGATTTAATTATAGAATGCCTGTTACTTCATAGTGTGTGCAGTTCGCATGTTCTTCAGAGGGTACAGGCCAATTTTTGTACAAAACCAAGAATGACCTGTGTTGCAGCATGATTGTAAGGAATGATTGGAACGAGGCTTTCTCATCATATGTTACAGTATTAGGAACCAAAACACTCATTCCTCATGTAATCCAATGAAGAAATTTCCTTTAACTCATAAAACTCACTAAGTCTTCAGAAAATTCCTCGAATATGTATCTCGCGGACTGAGTGAGTTTTGGAAATTTGCTCTTCGATGCCCGACTTCATATGCCACAGGATGGCCCAGTCTTGACAGCAATATGCGCCCGCAGGCGTGGTGTCTCGATACGCAATGCAGTAAAGCTGAAAAGAATAGGTTATCTCACTTGCATTTATCCTAACGTCTCCTGTCATTCACTTCCTGTTGCAATTAAGTCACACTATTTGCTTAGGAGCTACTATCAATTAATGAGCTTGTGGCTATTTAAAACGCTGAACAGATATTGATAGTTTTCTTCAGTAAGGGGTAGAGAGGGAAAGGGGTGGATTAAGGAGGGGTCACAATGGACACTGATATCTCAGAAGAAACATAAGCTTCACTAAGCGGAAGAGTGGGATAGCATAGGAAAGGCGTTAAGAGTCTGGACACTCTGTGTAGGTAGGGTGTTGCTAATGATGCTTTATTTGCCATTTGTGTAAATATGAGTAGGAGAACATTGGGATGCATCTTTCCACATATCCCATCATGCTCTCCTTAGAGACAAAGACACATGTGTGCGCAGCTGAGAGTGAAGCTGGAGGCCGGAGCCCAGCGTCGTGTCATTTATCTAGTAAATGCGTGCTGATGGCCCTTTAGGAAATCGCACTGCAGGCAACAATCAAAAGCTGCAAGTAAAACAACACAGCAGAAATGTACATTCTCCAGGCCCCGAAGGGCCAGTCCTTGCAGTTCAGCCAGTCCGGCCCGTGAAGTCTCACGTCTGTTTATCACAGATGGGGCCTCCGTCGCTTTTTTAACAGGGACCATATTCCATGTGACTGCTAATTAAGATTAGAGATGGGGCGAGTCTATAAGGTAAGACATCTTTATTGTCACTGTATGAGTACAATGAGATGACATTTGGATCTTTCTTTAGAAATCTCAATAAATCTATTCTAAAGGAAGTTTAAGGGAAGAAAGAGAATAGAATAGTATAAATAACTTGCAATTACAGTACATAAAGTACAAAAAGTATAGGGGGAATATTGCACATGAAATAAATTTTTGCAGTTGAGAAAAACCTCAGCTGCGAGTACAGGATCCCAGACTGCAATATTGCACGGTGTAATGGATTACACAGAAGAGAGGAGAGCTGCAATGGGATTCTTATCTGGATCCGTACATATGTCTGTGAGCAGGGGTGTTGGAGGAACATGGATACCCCTGGAGATTCATGGGGCCCAGCGCCTTGTAGGGGCCTTATGTGAAATTGGATGGGGGGACACCCAGGATTTCTAGGTACGCCCCTGTACACCCCAGTGCAAGGAACTGGAAACTGCGAAGGACGTGAGAGATGGATAGGAAGTCACACACCTTGTCAGTGTAGATGAGGAACCTGAGACTAAGGTTAGGGAAGGTCGGCGATGGCGCCCCCTGCTGGTGGTGCTCCTGCTCCTTTTCCGGCAGACAAATCTGTTGTTACAGCTGAAGTCTTTGATCACTTTCTGGGAGTACAAAGTGAAAGAGCACGCTGGAAAGTAAATACAACTGGAATGTTTATCTGGTCTTGGTTTATTTTCCTTATCCTCAACATCTGGGCTGCGTGTAAATAAATAAAGGTTTTTCAAATAAACTATTTTCCAGCTGCAAACTTGGGGGTCTATTTCAGAATGTTCCTTTCCAGAACAAAGTCAAGTGTGAAAGTGATGCCATGTGATATACGGTATAGACTTGTGAGGGCTAGGCTGATATCACGAAAACAGGCATTGCTGTTTTATAGAAATATCTTTCTTTTGTATCAGGTGACATATAATGGGTGTAACATACTGCCTCATTCTGAGAACTTATAGACGTTTATTTAATTGTAACATAATCATCCATCCATCTTCTATAACTGCTTATATAGTACGAGGTCGTGGCGAGGCTGCAGCCTTTCCCAGAATGCACAGGGCACGAAACAGGGGCTTCGCTGGATGGCAGGTGCACATGCTCACCCGCTACGGGCGATTTAGAAATGAGGGAGGAAGCCGGGGAGTGCAGAGGAATGACACGGCACACCAAGACCGTACATGGATTCAGACTGGCCTGAGTGTGAGGCTTATGGAGCCATGACAGCAGGGGTGACCCTGAATGAGGGAAAGATCACAAAACACAGACATACATTGTGAAACCAGAGATTTACCTGCCATTTGCACAAGTCCATGGAGATGCGTCTTCCCACGTATCCCATGATGCTTTCCTTTTCTGAGACTTATGCATACAGTTGAGAGTGAAGTTTGGGGTCCGAGCTCAGGGTCAGTCATTTAACCAGCACCCCTGGAGCCTTTTGTGGAATTAAGGGCTCAACAAACATGTGACTATTCCGCCAAGGACAGAGTTCACACCAGCGACATTCTGATCACCGGCACAGAGGCCTAACCTAGAAAGCCACTCTGCACCCAGTGTGACCGAGTCAATGAGAAAAATGCTGATTCCAACCCAGCGCCTCCTGTCCCAGAATGCCGAGCTCTACTCGCATCTTCATTCAGAATCGTGGTGTCCTAGTTGGTGGGCGAAATGGCCTGGTCTCAGACCCCATTATTCGGCAGCAGCTTGAGTCTGCAGAAAACTTAATGATTTGGAGATTCAGTGCCTCTCAGCTTCAGACTACAAAGAGAGAGACGATGGTTCCAGTCAAAACCAGAGGCCCATTTAATTAGCCCACAATCCTTTTTATCTCTGGCACTCCTCAGAGATGAGCAAAAGGAAATGGGGGTGTAATTATAATAGAAGAATGCTATGTATTATTAATGAGAGATTGCCCATAATTACTATGATGACTTTTCCTACTGTTTACTGTAGTTTGTGGTGATGCAACATTTTTTGGCTACTTTTCCTCAATTATCCTGACAGATGACAATAAGGACGGAGCTACATGAACAACATGTATATTGTCCAACAGTCCTCACAGTACTACCAATCTGGCCCATATAAGCTCACACCTATTGTTTTTTCCACTTTTCCTAAGAGATGAACTCTGAATTAATTCTCACAAAAAGAATAAGCATCGCTTAAATTCCGAATTCAGTTGTACATTGTTTCCATATCATGTCCTCTTGTTTATTTTCTTTTTAAAATTTCTCAGGCTTGTTTTCCTTTTAATTGGCAGACCAATTACATAAAATGTTATATAACTTATGTTGCTTGCACGTGTTGCTCTTTCAGGGCGACACGTTCACGCAGTAAATGGGGCTACAGGTCGGCAGGGGCATATCCTGTTTTTCTCATACAACTGCTGGGAACAGGGTGCAGTGAGGTCTCTGCTCCAAAACAATGCATGATGTCATAATGTCACAACCAATGCAATGTAACACAGTACACTATTCATGATGTCATAATATCACAACCAATAGGATACAAGACTCCATATACAGGCCATACATATGTAATCACATGACCAAAAAGTTCAGGATACTTCATAACTTTAAACTTTATGCAAATAACCAATTTTGCACTGTTACGGGCCTGTCCATCATTGCCTCCTGTTGGGCTGTTTCCTTTTCTGTTTGGAGGTGGAGCATTGGCACAGGTGATGTTGGGTCATCTAATTATTTCATTTGTGCATATAAGGAACTATCTGGCCTGGGTCTGAGGTTCTCTCTCTCTAGTTTTCAGGACGCATAATTTATCAGAGCAGAGCAGAGCTCATCAGAAGCTGAGCAGACATTGATGCTGGATGTGTGATTTTGTACACAATGAGCAGTGGATGTCTAAACCAACTCTTTGTTCCAGCAGATTTTCATCTTGATAAACGTCAGATGACCTGTATAGGAAATTGGTAGACACTCATGGGTCTCCTTCTGGCACCCTCCCCGTTAAATACCCTAAATTGGCAGCATGAGACAGCGGAACATCTTGCCCGCAGGCTCCCTGTTAGAGCACTTCTGTGCCACTTGTGATAATGACTGCAGAAATCTAATTAGCAGCAAATGCTCCAGCTGGGGTACCTATATCCAGAGCTACATTCAGCTACACACCACGACTTTTGACCCTAACGTGCAACACATTCAGTCCAGAAGGCAGGATGCGTCATTTGAGAAATCACCAGGAGCTCTGAACAGCTGGTAATAAATCCTTTTTATTATTATAATCATTTCCATGGTTCATGAGAGGTATCGAAGATGTGAGCAGTCTGGACCCAACTCTAAGAGTTCAGACATATAAGTTTTTAATGTCTTATTGCATCACACTATACAAGCAGTAAACATGGCCTTAGGCCAAAAACTGAATATTCCCATATTTACAGTAAAGCGATATGTCATCATTTCTCAAATTATTCATAAGATGTTAAAATCAAGATTTGGTTGCATTGTAAACAGGTTGTTTTTTAATTCAAACAGAACAGAAGACAACATGGTTGGATTTGCAACAGACCACAAACTATAAAAGTCCCCAATATTTACTATTTACATTCAGTTTTGTTGAGGAGATGTAAAACAGTGGACAACGCAAACTTCTGCAAAAAGAGTAGCAAACTATTGTCAAATGTTCTTCGATACATAACTTTCCTAAAAGAGAAATGGGAGCACAACGTTACGTTTGAGAGAGCCATGCTTGATGTGTTAGTGTATGTACACATACCGACTCCCAGAATCCCCCGCAAGGCTGGGGAACGCCTCATGCAGCTCCTTCATTGTCATGTCAATTTCCAGACAGCAGGAGGAGTAACCAGTCCCAGCACTACAGTATCACCTGCAAACCCTAAAGTGTACTTCTATCAGATCCGAGGCTACAGATCCACAAGTACTAAATCAGAAAGGGAAGGCTGGTTAAGCCTGATAACTAGAGTTCACAACTAACTTAGTTGTTAACATAGCCTAACCATGGTGATCCACATACAACCAACTCCAAGACATTGTTCCGTACCCTTGAGGTCAAAGTATCGCTGTGCACCATTAATTACTCGTATGATTCGGTCATGGGTACGTTCAGTGCTAACTGAAATCTGGGTTCCGTAGTTTCACTGGAATTTTCCACAGGACCGTTGGACTGATCCCAGGTTAGTTTCAGGGCCACTCTTTGTGGTGGGACCTGTCGTGCCTCTTTTTCTCATTCTTCTCCTTCTGAAGCCTTTCTAGCTCAGCTTCATACATCATCTCCTGGATCAGGTACTTCTCACGCCGCATGCGGTCACGCAGGTCCTTTGGAAGGTCTGGGATTAGGTAGGCAATCAGGTTTTTAATGGTAAAAACCAGGTGCTGTGAAAGGAGGGACAAATCAAAATCAAATGAAGCTGGAATGCAGCAACAGCACATCTCTGATTGGATGAAGCTAAAATATAGCAGCAGGACAGCTCTGACTGGATGAAGCTGATATATAGCAGAAGTACAATTCTAATTGGATGAGCTAACATACAGTAATGACACAACTGTGATTGGATGAAACTGGAAAACAGCAACAGCACAACTGATTGGATGACATGGAAATACCTCGATAGCACAACTCTGATTAGATGAAGCAGGTATGCAGCAACAGCACAATTGATTGGATGAGACTAGAATACCTTAACAACGCAAATCTGATTGGATGAAGCAGGAATACAGCAACAGCACAACCGATTGGATGACACTAGAATACCTTAACAGCACAGCTCTGATTGGATGAAGTTGGAATACAGCAACAGCACAACTCTGATTGGATGAAGCTAGAATACAGCAACAGCACAACTCTGATTGGATGAAGCTGGAATACAGTACCAGGAATGCAGAAACAGAAAACGTAGGATGTGATGCATTCACATGCATCCACATTGCAAACTATATATCAACATTTATATGAATAAATGCATATAATTCACAGAACATGAGATCCAATACAGTAGACTCTCTATGAACTGTATATAGTATATATGCCTGGCCCAGTACATTAGATAGTGTTACGTTATATGGGATATGTATTAGTTACAATACATGAGGGTTGCTGTATGCTATATATTCTAGCTACAGTTTTTCTGACAGAGTATATGCACAGGAGGTAGGGTGACCTGCTGGGTTTACCTCAAACACGATGATGAAGGCTAGCCGTGCTGCGAGAACATGCCAGAACTGAAGCGTGTAAGCGTAGGGCTCCTCTGAGTCAGGCGAAGCACGGTAATCCCGATACCTGCGAGGGAGTCAGAGAAAATGCACTGGTCAGGAAGAATCGCAGGATCAGATCTTGAGAATCAACGCTGCCTGAAACTGCCGGGGCGACTCCAGAGTAAACATGCATATGACTTTCGGTTTGACAAGTTGGTGATGTTTATTACGATGCTGATTACAGTATCTGTCGCCTGAAGACCCCACCTGCAATACCTCACCGGAGATCCATATAACTCCGATCCATCCAACCGGGGCTCTGATCGGTTTTCGAAGTCCGCAACGAGGAATACTGACAAACTGGCATTGACATATCCCACCATGCACCTGGAGAGGAAGGAAAACCGAAGAGTCACATTCTGATGGCTTGTTCATGTGAATGTAATAGAAGTGACATAGAAGAAAAAATATTTTAAATATGATTAGAGAACTCTGAGAAAAGCATTACTGTAGCATCATAAATTGCACATAAATTTGTCTGAGCCTTTTTAGTTAAACAAAACACAGAACACTGATTGCAAGGTTAACATTTAATATTTATGAGCACTTATATATCAGTGAGCTGGCTGGTTTTTATGTTCCTGAGAAACATTCCAATTTTGCAAAATAATTTGTTACATTGACTGAAATGTTCTCACATGCAGTGTACCCCTGTAAGCTGTCTTTGCAGTGGGCAGTGTACCCCAGTAAGCTGTCTTTGCAGTGGGCAGTGTACCC
>JABFEA020000067.1:22988092-22999435 GCA_019775915.2 Cyphomyrus plagiostoma
ATGCTAACCCAACATTACCAGTGTGTGAAAGCTAATGAAGCACGGATATGACTGTCAATGCTAACCCAACATTACCAGTGTGTGAAAGCTAATGAAGCACGGATATGACTGTCAATGCTAACCCAACATTACCATTGTGTGAAAGCTAATGAAGCACGGATATGACTGTCAATGCTAACCCAACATTACCAGTGTGTGAAAGCTAATGAAGTACGGATATGACGGATATGTCAGGAAAAACTCAACATTGTTATGAGTGTTATGACTAATCCAAGACAACCATAACATATAACCCAACACAGCTGTGAAGGTCATTACAAATGCTTCCATACCTACCCATGGAAAGGCCCATGGGCTCCGGTGGACAGAACCACACAGAAGGCAAAAATGATTCACCTTAATGATTAGAGCATGCAAAAAAATACCAAAACCCAGTGCTGATTTCTGTGCACTAGAGTCAAATATAAGTAACTCGTTATTAAATACTTCAAAAAACTGACCATTGTGTCATTTGAAAACGTACAATACTTCAAAGAACCAGCAATCAAACATTTCTTGCAAATGATCTAGTCACCAGTTGGCTGATTTTGCCAGCCACAGAGGAGAAATCCATGTACTAGGAGAAACTCATGTATGCTGATGTCGTGTCAGCTACCGTTTCACCGATACTGTGGCACACAGCAAGTGTACAGGTTGTTTCGATAAGGAAGTGACACTTAAGTATTGGCCTGGAATGCTCAGCATGCAATCTGGCTAGCTCAGAGCCCCTCCGCACCGCTTCTAACACATGCTAATGCATTTCACCGGAGCTAACTCTCGCCTCCGCAGACCCAACAGAGCACTTCATGGGGGTGACATACCTCTGCTGCGATGCATGGAGTCTGTTGTTGTTCTTTTACCTGATGGCCACAGATCACTAACAGAAACCAAGACGTTCTTCCACATGGACCTGACCACGAATGACACAGGACACCATATGGTTTAGTAATACTCAATCATGCTCCTCCCCCAGGCACTGACCCTGTCTGACGTGACCACAATCTGACCGCCCTACCCAAACCCCGGACGGTCCATCAGAGACATGCCGCGTCTCCATGTTATACATGTAAACAAACAGAGGCTGCTTTCGCCTATCCTGCACCCCTGTACAGCCATGGCTCTCCAGTGGGACACGCAGATCCCCAAGTCCTGCTTGCAGACACTGGTTCGACTTCACATGCTTACACACAAACAGCAAACCGGGAGCGTTCCCATTTGAAATTCACCACGCTGCTTCACTGTCAGATCGCCCACTGCCACCTCTCTAACATACGCAGCCGGACTTCCTCCGCAAAATCAGGGAAACTGCCAGGAGGCCAACTTTCCCCGTACTGCGACCAGGCCGGTTTACTTAACTTGAGCTTTCCTTCATTAAAACAGATGATTATCTGTCTTACTTGAAGTAGGAGAAAAATCAGGACAGAGAACTAAAATAAGTATCTGATTATTCAACAAGCAATGGGACCTGGGGAACATCTGGGGATGTAGGGAAAACAGAAAGGTCAGAGCAGGAGACAGCGAGACAGGGAGATTGATTAAGAACTGACTGGGAGTCACAGAGCCAGTGTGGCGACTGGCTCACACGTGGGACACGTGAGGTAGGGGGCACACCAGTACCCCACAGGCTGCAACCTTAGCGGTTCTGTGACCCCCATACCCTTGAGAATGACGCATAACTGAGGAAAACCCTTTCAAATGGGGAAAGCAAAAAAACCAGGGACTCTTTCACTGTGCCACACTCCGGCACAAGCGTGAGACAGCAAAGGTCAGGAAGCAAACGGCTGAGGGTTTACGAGAGTGAGAATACTGCAGCAAAATGAGGGGGGGGCAGCCCCCAAGCCGGGGCAAAAACACGCCAGGACTTACCGGGGCGCGATGGAGAAAGAGCCGACCTCCCCGCAGGAGAACGAGAAATCCGCGCAGCCGAGGCGAGGAGCGATTAGGAGGAGGACGCGGGAGTGAGTACGATCTGCCTGATCAGCGGGGCAAAGGCGCCCTGCCGTCGCAACATCATCCCCTGCCACTCGCACGCTGCTGCGGAGGCTCTCGCCAGCACGCCTCGTCCGCTCACGTCCGTCCTCCCTGGAGCCTGCTTACCACGGCTAAAGCAGAGCCGCGCACGATAGCAGGAGCCTGAAGTCAGAGACGGTGCTCTCCTAGGCAAACAGGAACGCGGCGCATATGCGATGGGGGGGGGGGAGCCACACGAGCGTCGGCATGTGGGATCAGTCATCGCGGGCAGCCAATCAGAGATGGATACACTGTCAGCAGCACAACAGAGCAAAGGAATGACATAAGAGCACATTTACAAGCTTTGCAGCACCGAGGCTCTGAGGGAAGAGTTTTCATTAAGGCAGAGCTCATCTTGCGCACACGCACACATATACGCACACTCACTCACACACACACACACACACACAAAGCATGAAAATAGACCCTTAGAGACCTGCAAACCTTAACTGAGCCTCTCCTGTCCTCGTTCTGTGTGTCTCCCTGTTTCAGTCAGACCAGGTTATTAAGTTTGAAAACTTCCACCTCCATTTTAAATTTGCCCCAGGGATTATGCAACGACGACAAATTAGCGGTGTTTTAATTAATTCATTCCCAGAGTAGGTGCTCATATCTGCATGCAGGAGTGTTAATCCCTTTTGTTGGTTTCTTTGCTTGGTTGTTTTATGAAGTGGCTCAGTTATCTCAGTGCTCTCGTGATCAATAGAATCATAGTACGGCAGCAGATAAAAATATGGTGCGGTATTGGAGGAAACCTGATGAAGGGATCAGGACCAGGTGAAATTAGAGAAGTAAAAAAAAACATAGAATACTAAAAATATACTGCAGCCTTTGTCTAAGAGAGATAATCCACGTGGTGGTAGATGAGGCATGCTGCTGAGGAAAGGCAGTCAGGCACCCTCCCCGGTATCCCAGCGGGCTGTGTAGGTGGAGCAGGCGGGGGGGGGGGGGGGCCCATTTTAGTGACAATCGTAACATTCCGAGTTGGGCTTGGACCGGGGGGTTCCATCATGCTGATGAAAGGCCACTCCAAAGTGCCTAATGCAGGAGTTTCCTTTTGGGAGACACTTTTTTTGTTTGTTTTAACTGATATTCTACTAGTCAAGACAAAAAGGCATATGAGGCAGTGGGGACCTAATGGCTAGGAAAGTGAACTTATAATCGAAAGATTGCTGGTTCAAATCCCTGACCAGCAAGGTACCACTGAGGCACCCTGAGCAAGGTACTGCCCCCAAGCACTGCTCCCCGGGTGCTGGATTAGATGCCCCTCTGCTATGTCAGGATGTCACAGATGGGTTTCATGCAGAAAACATATTTCCATTGTTGTCTACTGTGTGCCGTAGTGTGTCAGCAATGACAATCAATCACCAAGCCTCCATATGTTATGATGTCATAAAGCCCCCAAACCTTATGGCAGCACAGAAGCTCCTGTTTCTTATAAGATCATAGTAACCTTAAAAATAAAATGGCATAAAACCCAAACGATTATGATATGAAAGCCTAAATACACTAATACATCACAAAGTTCCCATACCATCATACATTATTACGTCATAACAGCTTCTATATCATATAAATACACAGACACCGCCAACCATGTATGACATAATAGTGTCCATACTGAGAAGCTAAATGCATTATAAAAATTGAACTAGTGCTGAAGGGTTTCTGAACAGTGGCAGAAGGCTGGAGAGCATGTGTGACGTTCAGGTTTCAGCTAAAGAATTAGAGTCCAGGGCGACGCATTAGTTAGGCTGAAAGCTGGGCTAGGCAGACTGGAACTTGGCCAAGTTGGTTAGACTTAGATCTAGATTATCAGATAGGTTTGGTGATTTGTCCAGATTCCCCACATGTCAGGTGACCGTGTCAGCCTTTTTCCAATAGGCTGGTGCATAATTACAATCCCTATTCCGCTGTTCATCTAACATCCCTGGCAAGAACTCCAAGAACTGCCCAACCGAACAAGTGATAATGCTGACCAGAACAGCAGTAGTCATGTGCCTTGAAGATGCAACTTCCTGGCGTCAAACACTGATCCAGGTCCAGGCTGCAGCATCAGCTGCCCTACTGAGATCCCAGTTGGCTCCCTCTTTGATAGCAGCACATGACAGTGGGAACAGTGGGCAATACAGACAGTTAATCACTCTGTTCCAGGTCTTACGAGCACCACCTACCAGAACAGGTGTTTGCATAATATTTCCTTACATTCATCCTCATCTACTGTTAGTATAGCATTTTTACTGTACATACTAATATGCTCTTTAAAACACTCAAAAAGAATCAAAATCCATTTGGTGATATTTCATGAGTTTCATACACATTTTGTAATTTAATTGTAGGGACCCAGCTAATTTTATCACGGTGGGGATAGGGGTGCGTCCAGATTTCTCCAGATAGAAAGCGGCAATTGTACTGTGGGCTGAGCGCCCCCTATGGGTCACTCTTACAATTGCCTGAGTTTTTCTAATGGTGTGGAATGAAGCCCGACTCCATACCTGTGCTGCAGTCGCTGATCGTTTCCTGGCTGCTGTAAGAAGGCACTGGGGTGATGGACAGAGATGCAGGGCAGGACACAGGGTCGAAATGCCCCCCCTGGGACGGGCACGCGTCGGCCTCTGAGAATACTGCATCGGGGCTGGGCAGCGACAGGCCATCAAAGGGGGCGCCATTCTTCCACCGAGAGATGCCGATGGCTACCTGCCCCCCTGGCTCAAATCCTACAACACAGGAGATTGTGGGTACTGACTTGGGTGGACTGATTTCTCCTTCCGCAGTGACAACAGCCTGGTACCTAGGTTAACAGTATGTCTGCCACAGTTATATGGCACGGGATCTGATCCAGGATCAGATGGGAAGTGACAGCCTCAGTGACAATACTATCACGTCATCCTCTCAGACTGGGATGCAGGAATCTCCCATGGGAATGTAGAACATGTGCCAGTGTGCATGCATCCTCTGACCATTAGCCATTGCCTTGCATCACTCATAATCGCCACCGACGCATGCAGTACCCATTTCATACAAGGCCTCCTGCTTCTCACTCTGTACCAGTAAAGTGCCTGGTCTTTCTTTAGTCATGCCACGCTGTGCTACATCGGAGCCCTGTATGAACTGTCTTAGAGAGAGTGATAGCCCCACTCTGAACTTCTGTGTGTGCGTGACATCCTGCTAAAAGACTGAGTAAATGTTTGTTCAGCAGATATTGAGAAAGCACTGGAAATGAGTTTTATTTTGTTTGTTTATTCCTGTGAAAGGTATTTATACAGATGACACCTTTATTCCAGCAAAGAGTTATTGCAGTGCATTTCTTGCTATGCCACACAAAATTGCTTATATCAGGTTTTTTAGCGTTTAATGGGATGTGTCCTCAATTTTGGACATCTCTGCAATACCTAATGTCTCCAAAAGGTGGCAGCAGAGCCATACAGCTGAATAAGAAACAATGAGACGCCAATATGTAAATTGATAAATCATTAATTTGTTGTACTCAGAAAATGTATTCGAATGCATATATTTCTGTACAATAAATATGTATGCACTGCAATACAATGACTAGGCAATAAAATTTCCTGACATTTTAAATTTTATTATTATTGAGCTTCGTGTTCTCTTTCAATAAACAAGTATTTGTCATAAAGAAAAAGCATGTATAGAACACATGGAAATAAGAAAGGATAAAACTGAAAACAAGTTAACAAAAAAGTCACTAAAAACGTAAAATACCTAAAAAGGTATTTTATTTAACATTTTTTTCAGTAAACTGAACATCTTTCGCTTAAAACAATTATTTACGTAACGTCTAACCAGAGAATGCTTGGCACCAGGCTCAGTTATAAGCAATGAGCATATCATTGCACAGCTGACCTAACAAGATTACTGCTTCTGACTAATGACCCCGTTAGTGTTTTGACTCAGGACAGGAAAAACAACATGCATTAATGCGTGTTCTCTGGGTCAAAATATGACAAAGATCTGAGTCGTGATTTTTATCGTTGACATTGCTCATGCCAGAACTCGGCTGCATCTAAATATGGCCATGTTTAAATTATTTTACCGTCATAATATTGATTTACTTGACGGCTAATGGGTGTGCCTCTGCATTGTAAAAGCATATTGATTTCCCTCCGGCAGTCTCAAACTGAATCCCTCTGATGAAAATCCACCGCAGTCAAATCAAAATTATCTGTCCCTCAATGCTCAGATCTGATCGCCGTGAATATTACTGAACACCGGGTTACTGCAGACGTGGATATGTTCAAATTAAACTATGAGAATAGCATCTCGTTTCCAGTGTCCGTGGAAATGTGTGTTTGCAGAACATCCTACATTATTTAGTTTTATCTATGTCCTCTGTCCCACTGTCCAAAAACAAGCTTTTCTAAGACAGCGATTTTTACGTTCCGTGAACCTGTGCATTCAAGCATATATGTGCGCCCTCTCCAGCATGCACCAAACATTGCACTTTATGCACACTGGTCATAATAAATTTGGGTGGACAACTGAATTAATTGCGGAAAATTAAATCGAAAATTAACAACAAAATACATGCAAATTAAACTTGCATTAATACCACTGTTTCCTCGTGCGTAGCCAATTTTTATACGACACGGACATTTATTTTCCCCAAAAAAATTAAATCAACGTCATGCAATAACAGAAGGTGCCGCTAAACTAACTTTTAGAACAATTTTATTGCACCTCGGTTTGTTAGCATGAGGCCATTGGTTAACCCGTCTTGCAGGCGCTGCACAGATTGCGCTCGTACTGATCTCTAACATCTGCCTGTTTCCAGCCGCCGAAAGGCGTATAAAACCCTTGAAGACTGTGTGAAATGCACTGTGTAAAGACGGCAGATGGCAAGACAGTGACTCATGCGACTGGATGCACACCATACTAACGGAACGAGCATTTATTCTGCACGTCGATGGCCTACCAAAAGTGATTTGACTGACGCAGCTGTAATAACTGGTTCCAGTTGAGGGGTTGTTACTGCCGCTGCTGGGCTCGCAGTCTGTAGAAGCACAATAGAGAAACAGATTTAAGAAATAAGTCAAAGCACGAGTGTCCACTTCAAAAAGATTTCATCCAACCCCGGAGTGACAGAAGTTTCCATTTTGATGCAAGTGTTTTTAATTCCGTATACGACGCCATTCATCAGCATTGCTTTCCGCTAACGTATTTTCATATAGTGGCAATAATTTTAAATCAGACCGGGGAGAATAAGATGTAGAATACATTACTGGCAGCTGCTCAAACGTCACTCCATCTTCTTCTCGCCAAAGACCCAGTTTATCACTTACATCGTTGTCTCCTCAGGCCCAGTAATAGCTAGGGTACTGCATTAAGATCATTTACCGACATGAAGCCAGATGCAAAGAAGAGTATATATATACTGTACAGGTGAATATTTAAAACTTGGTATAATATACTGAATCGTACGCTGTGTTTAATAGGTTACTTAACACGTATACGTAACATAACAGGTACGAAGTCCTAATGGTGTTAGATTTAACCCCAAAGTGTTTCACACATACATACATCGTAACCTTTGCCCAGAAAAATGTATCAGAACGGCATGGAATTATTCAAATAAGACTGTGCAAATATCATCATCACACATTGAGCTGCCAACATTTATTTATTTATTTCCGTTATCCCCTCCCATTGTCATGAGCCAGGGTGAAGACGCGTCATCTACACACTTAAAAACTGTTTACGTCTTTTGGTCCTTTCCGTGCAGGAGTGATCAAGGAAAAAAAACGTTATTCCTGTTTACCTTGTACAATATTGCTGCTACAAATGCAGAGGTACTTAAGAGGCAGGCTATAGAGTAGGCCTACTTAGGTGCCCAGACTTAAACATCTTCTGTGTCACAAACCAGGCCCTTAAGGCTTAATACTTACTTTGTACATTATTATTGTATAATAATACGGATAGTCAGCGAGCTGAGATAGGCATACGGCATTTGGGTCACGCTGACACCAAGACAAGGCTATTGTGAAACTCGGAGGATCGTCAGAATGTCTTTTTAAACTGCGATCGCGCGGACCTTTCGGGAAGCATGTGTGCGCGCTACGAGAATCATGACCCATCTTCGCTTCCCCCTGGTGTGTCTCCACTGCGGCTTGCAGAGGATGAATACCTCCAGAGACACATCTGCAATAAACACCGGCAACTGAGCCCAGCGCAGTATTCGGCGTCTCTAATCAAACCCGCAGGTTAAAAGGCAATCAGTATCAAATTACCTCGTTGTGCACCTTTACGTGTATTATAGCCTGTAACGTGATAATCTCTCACGGGTACCACCAGTGGGGCGCCGCTTGGTTACCTATATTTTATGGGAAGGTATGGGAAAGAATGCATTCCACACCTCAGTAACAAATCGACGATGCAATACCTGGTCAATACTAAGGTAACATGTGCAGGATGGAAAAATGATTGTTAACACCTGTTTAACTAGATTTGCTGAAACGATTTAGGCTATAGTGTTTCAATTTTTATTGTTTAAAAAAATCCAAACTGATTTTTGTCCGGTACCTTACTTCGGTCAAGGTGAAAATAACATAACAAAACCATCAGACTGTTTCAGCATCATTGTCTCATCATTTTAGAAACGATGTAAACCAAGCGGAATTTAACTTTATGAAAAGCACAGTGCAATTTACAGAAATTATGTACTTTATCTATTTCACCTGAATGTTGCGCAAACACGTCTGGCTGCTCTATAGCCGTGTCCAAGTTTCTGATAATTACAGCGGCCCTGAGTATGCAAGTATTTCGGTCATTTTGTTTGAATGACTGGCGTGTGTATTTAACATGGATGTGATGGCTTTGAGAAAAAGGGAGACAGACGCTTTATGTACCACGCCCCTCAAACAGCGTTATGTCAAACGCATGGTTTACTTGTCACAACTTCGTTATATTCTGTACACCAAGTTTTAATTCAATGAAACGCCTGTGACTCTTTTTTTCTAAAGCCTATATAATATTGAAAAAGTAAAATATAAGCATAACGTGATGCATCCCGTTAATATCATTTATTCCGTGGGTGATACGTGACAAGTACGGACAGTGAGATCCCGGCGGGGTTACCTTGCGCGGCTCCAGCGCAGACTTTCTTCCCTCCGGCTGCAGGGCTGCTCCCACTAACCCTTGTATTTTCCCCCGATGACTGAGCACTGTGAGGGGTTTCCTGGTCGGTCTCGCAGTCCCGACTTTTGCAGCCTCTCTGGTCGCCCGTGCTGCTGCAGATGACCGGATGGATCTTCATGGTCGGACTATGGCAGATTAAATTCTCTTCTGTCCCGGAGCAAACATACTTCCACATCCTCAACGCACAGCCTCGGGGGGAAGGAAGATAGAAGAGGTTTGTCTTTTTTACCTACAAATCCAGCTGCGAGCATTCACAAGACGTGCCATAAAGCAACATTTGGCCGTAAAATCCGCGATCCCATTCAGTCGGGATGACTCCTGCCTTACTGCTACCGAAAGGGTCGAGCTGAGCCAGGCGTGGTGCTTCCTCACGTGATAGAGGTGCAACTCACTTTTTATCGTCACAAAAAGCTCGAGAGGTGTCCGGGATGCTTCGTGCGGTTACAGTAAATCCTCATATTATAGGCGGCATATAATAGAACATTCCACCATTAAGCCGCGTTTGAAAATTATGTAAAAAGCAATACACGCGGGTTATAAGAAATATTCTATCTGATGACCATCCCAGGATTTCTTGTAGAAATAGCGTATATATTCATAATAAAAAACAACAAAGTTAGAATCGCATTTGGATTTTTTTAGCAAATCCTTACATGCAGAACGGTTCTGTCTTACTGTACGCTGTACATCTTTCACACTCAATGCGCTAGTGCAGAAAGGACAGGCGACCAGGTACAATTTCATTTAATGTTTCCGGAAAAAAACGGAATGGAGCCCGTCTAAAGAAGACAGTCATGCTTTTGAAAGAGTGAATTGTAGTCTTCTGTAATTAATGAAATGTTGTTGCTTCGGTACACGTATTTTGTCTTCGTGTTTGCATAGCTCAAGTGTCACTATATTAATTTCTTGGCTTGCCTCTCTTCCACTCCGCATACCAGGGCATCCTGATGTCTCTGGTCTATGACACTGAGCCTGTCTGAGCCTCTCAACGATTTCCTCGCTTACCTCATAATGACTGCAAGCGGTAGCTGGGACGGCCAACAGCCAGCTGCAACAGATCACACTTGACCAGAACTGAACATCACATCACTTACCTCCCTTCCAATAGAGTTCCTATATCAATGGTGTATATTACAGGATCTTACGGCGTTGAAACATAAAATGCTTAGAACAGACTGGGCACGGGCGGGGGGTGCTGTGTCGGCGGCGTTGGATCTGATTCTTAGGGGGGCTTATGCCCCCAGTAGGGTTGCCTCTCTCATTCTAAAGAAATAGGGGATCATACCCCCACTCCCGTCCAGTATTGGTTCACATTATTTTATTTTCCAATTTTTCAATACGCTACGATCCTGCAATATAAGCCTACGTGACGGGTGACACCTCTGTAATAATTTGTGCGAAGTGTGTATGAAAATACGTGACAAATCGCTAAGTGGATGTTAAAAAAAGAGTCGCCAAAGTATTCTAAATAACGCCTAGAATGGGTTGTGCTGACCGTGTTTGTATATTTGCATGTGCAAAGCATTCTGAGCCGTCCATGCTGGGAATGGTGCTCGGTACAGTAAATTGAATTAGAACTATCTGGCTATTTAAACACAATAAAAGTTTCTGTAAAAAAGACCTAAATTGGCAGCACTCTGATCCAAGCCGGTTTTGCCAGAAGACGACCTGGCACCGGTATGGGGCGCCGTTTGTAAAGTTACAACACATTTTTGTAATTGCCACTTTTTCAACATTTAGTGCAATTTTCTGACATTTAGCTAGAAGTCAATGGTGTTGTGGATCATCAGATTTTTTTTCTGCGTAGATTATTCGCAAAATTGTTTATCATATGTAAATATAAATGGTATGTCTATATATAAATATTAAATGTAAAATCTACATGTTAAATGTAAATATAAATGTTAAATGTAAATATTAAATGTAGACTCTAAATGTTGAGAACGTATGCTAATTAGCCACGCCCAACTGCATAGAAAAAGGCGGTAACGACGAAAGCGCGATAACTGGTTGCAGGTTAGGGGTGATTGGGGACAATATGTCGAGTTCGCTTCACTTAGATGCTATAGAACAGGGTTATTCAAATCACGGTCCTCGAGGTCCGAGCACTGCTGGTTTTCCAGCCTTCCTTTACCTGTCAGT
>JABFEA020000067.1:22999535-23009828 GCA_019775915.2 Cyphomyrus plagiostoma
GTCAGAAAATTGCACTAAATGTTGAAAAAGTGGCAAGTACAAAAATGTGTTGTAACTTTACAAACGGCGCCCCATACACCAGCGGCTTCGTAAGCGGCGTCTTCGAGGAGCACCGGCTGAAGCGCGCGGAAAGGATCCGCTTTGAGAAAAGAGCCAGGACGTACAAATGATTGGTGTCACATTTGCGAGCCGCCCACACATCACTGCATGTCAGGAGGAATTCTTTAACTTGAAATGATACTTCTGGCCATATTGATAATAATGTCATAACATCATCAATTATGATACGGGCTCAGTGAATAGAACGGTCCCCTCATATCTCTAAGGCTTATCCTTCCAATGTACCTTAGGGCACAAGGGCAGTTCCTCCACAGGGATCTGAGTTATGATTCTTCCATCCACTACCTCATATTACACACTGCATAAAATATATTTTTTTCAGGTACGGGCAGTCCCCAGCTTACGAACGAGATCCGTTCCCTGGGTCTGTCTTTAAGCCGAATTTGCAAGAAAGTTGGAAATAAAAAAAAAAAACAATAATAATATAGCGACAGTTAAAAACTGCACCTCGATCCGACGAACCGCTGAAACCATGAGCTTCGCAAAGTATCGCGTTCGTTCGGTATCACGAACCATTGTCTTTAACCGGAATGTTTAGTATAACGAATTGCTTTATGGCAATTCGTTCCTAAGAACGGGTGCGTTAGGCGGATGTTCTTTACCCTGCTTGTACATTATGAACTGATTAGACATTATACGCAAAGGTCAGGTGTATGAAATGATGCAGCTAATCTTGGATGTAGGGAAAATATAATATATATGTGGGGGAGGTGTTCAGTAGACAAACTCCACACCAAAAAATGAAAAAAAGAAAAGAAAAACAGAGGGACGAGGAAGGCCCTTGCCTCTGGAGATTTAACCCAGAAACGTCGAGTCATTTTTCACAGGGAGAAATCCTCTCCTCATGTTGTTCCAAATTAGCCAGGTGATGTACATGATTTGTGAACCTTAAACTAGGTTTGCATAGAAACGGAAATTTATGAGATGCTCATTAATCTACCTTTACATCTGTGGTGTCTGTATGGGATTTAATCCTTGGAGGACAGGGAGTCTCTGTGCTGCCTCGTGTCCTTTGCCCTCTGGCATTTCTTATGGCTGTGGTGCAGTTACCTCGCTGCACGCACGCGCACGCACGCACTTATCTTTATGAGCCAGTTTCAGCTTAGAGGTCTAATTCACAAATCTTTATGAATATCGACTCATTGTGGCAACAGTTGACCCCAGTGTGCATTTTCTCAACAATTTGTATTTCAGCAGAAGAACAGAGATCATTAAATCAGATCTTAAAATGCCTACTTGTCTGTTTGCCTATTAACCCAAACCTAATAGTTATCCAGTTCAACCATTTTATTTGGTTGTTGTTTATATGTTTACCTAAAAGTTAATTTAATAAAATTTACTCAAGAGATCTGACAAAATTAAGGTCAATCAAATGCAATACAAAAATGGACTTTTGGTATTAAGGTATTATTCTGTAAACAGAGTTTATGGTTCTTACTTATGGTTATAAGCAAGGATGTCTCCATATTTTGGTATCTGGTGACCCGTTTTATGTCCCTTGTGGGCAATGTACAGAATTCACAGATACACAGGAGAATGGTAATATTATTTCTGTGGAATTGTAACCCTCAGCTTTGTGCTTGATCGAATGCAGCTAAATCAGCAATTCAATGTTTTATTTCATCAGCTGCTTTGGGTCGTTAGATTGTTATGGAGGTGCAGTGGGGCGGAGGGAGGGCTCTTTCTGTAAGGCTTTCATTATTTTCTACAGTCACTTTAACAGAGAAACCATTTTATACGGTGAAGGAGCCCTACCAGCAGAGTTAATCAGGAAATTAACAGACAATTTATTTCCACAAATTACTGGAAGAGTAACTGAAATGCAGGCCTGCCAAGGCGGGTATGGAGTTCTGTAAAAATAAGAGTAATTGTCGAGCTGTATTTCTGAGAGTGGCCAGACTCCCGGCATACAATTCTGCAGCTCCTCCAGAACATTGCTGCATTTATGTATTAACCGTCTATCTCAGTACACCCAGTCCCTCTATAACTGCCTGTGAGCTAGAGCTCATTTCCAGTTCAAGACCTTGGTACTGGCATGTCAGTGTATCGTGGGAGCTGCAGAGTTTGCTTCAAATCCTCACCCAGCCCACAAACTCTGCCAAGACCTCCACAATCTTCATAATCAGGACTCCTGATTCTCTTGTGACAGGAAGGCTGACGATCATTTACTTGTCTTTCAGTTTTGGTCCCTGCATGGTGGAGTGATTTTTTCCTGTCAGAAAAGCAAGGATGTACTGAAAGGAAGGACTGAGAACTCTTTACCTATGGCTGAAGGTAGTGCCTAGCAAATCTTTAATATAACTTTGTATGGCGTTGGATGTGATTCTCACATTTGCTTACTTCTTGATGATTTTGATCGCCTTTTTAAGTCCTTTTGTAATTTTGTGGCTTTGGATAAGTGTGTCTGAGAAATACATCTATGTCATTGTGAACATAGCAGATGGTTTAAAAGAGCTAAAAATATCCCCTTCCAGAGGAGAAAATTAGCTGTCAAAGAGCTTTCAGAGAACAGCGCAACATTTAATCCATCGGTTTTGCTGACGGAGATTATACATAAAGTGGCAACACTGTCCATCAATGAAAGGACCTGATCTTTGTCCTGTGCCTCTAAGAGATATGAAGAAGATTGTCTTTCCGTAAATAGTAATTTGAGGAAGCTATATCTGAATATCATGCTATCTGCTTGGATGTTCCACCGTCCACGTCTTTGACTGGGGGTAGCTGATGTCCCAGAAGCCTCAGCACTGCAGGACCATGGTAAGCTATAATCACAGATGTAGTGTCTCCTATGAACGATGCGGTGTGCAGGTTTTGAGGATCCGGTTGCAGGTAACATTACACGGTCCGGTATCACCTATGTTTCAAAGTTAAAGAGGACACAGCAGCGCCGGTCAGCGATTTCTGGGTTTTTTTTTATTCACCGCCAAAGTTCCCCTGACTTCGGACAGGGACCAGGTATCAGATCGCTGGACCAAATCCAGCCTTCTTTTTCATGGAGGTAACAATGAAAAGCTGATCAGCGAAAAGCCACCAGAGGGATCAGTGCGGGCTGATGCAGAATCACCATTAAGAAAAAGGGGCCAGACGGGAGGGGAGTGGAAGGCGTCAGGAACGCTGGGGGGTCCCAGCGGGATGCGATGGCAGGAGTGATACCCGCGCTGCTGCGCTGGCACTGCTGGCGTCTCTCCTGCTCTGCTCCTGCTGACTCTGATGCTTTTGGGACTTTGATCAACAGAGCTGTGTGCAAACTATATCCTGGCGTGACAAACAGCGCCTCTTATACTTATTTTTCTGTAACCTTACCTGCACAATAAATTCCCTGGGGATTAAGTGGATCCATCCTCAGTGTCTACTGTTTGGATATTCTTCCATCCTCCACCTACTTATCCTATTCGAGGTCACAGGGAACCTGCAGGCTGTCAGGAACGCTGAGTACAATGCTGGGGATCACCCTAAATGGGAAGCCAGGCGCGCGCGCACACACACACACACACACACACACACACAAAATATATGGGCAAGACTTTTGGACTGCAGAAGGAAACCTCCATATCCAGATGATCGGGTGATCGGGGGGGGGGGCGTAGAACCCCTCAAACACTGTGGGGGAGGGATTTGAACCCACAAACCAACAGGCATGAATAGTCAACAGTGAATAATGGTGAATAAATAATTTGTTGTTAGATGTAACAGGAAAGAGAGAGTCAGAGCAGTTGGCTGAGTGTACCGCAGCAGCTCGATGGGTCACACACACCTACCTGCACCCGTGTCCTTGTGCTATACAGTCTGGCGTGTTCAACCGTCCTGCATGTGTCAGCAGTTTCCTGGGAAACCGGCTTCAGACGGATGTGTTTTCCCAAAACCCTGCGACACGGTGACTCTCCAGAACAAGCGCCGGTCATGATTAATCTGCGGAAGAGGGGGTGCATGCATGATGCTGTGCGACTGAGCCACACCTGGTGTTCATTCATCAGCTGCTCGGCCTGCCTATGCCTGTATATGGGCCAGCAGGTGGCGTGACTGTTAAGGATTTTAGCAAAACCTAAATACCACAAACACAACTGCAACCTTCAACTCTCACTGACCTCGAAAGATATATGTCTATAATTAATACATCTTTGATGTTTATACTATATACTGTATCACTTATACATATACTAGCATAGCAGACTGCTTTGGAGTAAAACCCAAATCGTTAAGGCCAACTGTTAAAGGAGAAGTTAAAAGCAGCAGCATCCCCTGCTGGTAGATCCTTATTTTAAAAAAAAAATCTTCTCCAAGAGTTCTAGTCCTCAGAACCAAATTTATACAAGTTTAAAAGTACAATGCTGTACTGTTATTCTGTGACAGAACATGCCTTCGGACATATGGCTTGACATTGTGCTATAAATTTCATTTTACTGTACTGGTAACACTTTGCTTGATGGGGTAAAAATAGTAATTACTCAGTTACTTCTGAAGTCCAGATTATGAATAAATCATGAACAAATATATTTTCTACTTTAGATAAAAGATGTGTCATGATTCATTAATGATGAACAAACATGAGCTCAGTATTTCACTTGTGTTATTCATTACTTGCTCCTTCAGTAGTTCGCAAATGTTTGCAGGATTAAGATATAGTAACAAATATGATGACTGCTTGAGACACAACATACATCACGATTCATCATTGATGAATTAACATGAGATCAGTATGCAACTAATAACTAAGTAATAGTATAATACTATATTACTTGTGCCCTGTCAAGTAAAGTGTCTCATTGCATTTGAATACTGCGTCTAAATACATCTGAACACGTTTTCATGTATGCCTCCCAAGGATCTTATATGTTGTATGAGTGCGGTATTTACTGAATTTGCTCATAATAGCAAATGTTATGTTTTTGGCACCTTTCTGGTGCCACTGGATATGCCTGTTCTGCACTCTATCCCCAAACACAGTAAGGATTTAAAAAGTACTGGCACATTTGCACATATTTGATGAGTTCTGCCTGTTCATCCACAGAGGGAGTAAGACACATCCATACATACATATACAGTGAGAAGTGGTGAGGTAAGTGCACACCATAAAAGAAAATGAAGGCAGCAAACTAATCAACTAATCAATGGTTGAGAAATTCAAGTATCTGCACCCATGAATGCCGCCACCTCCACGCCCCCACAATCTGCTGCCTCGTCCATCTCCTTCAGCTGCCCAACATACGCTCCACACAAACATGGGTTTGTCTACTTCAAGTAAACTAGAAAACCAGGCATACAAGGACAGATCAGCCACACAGATGCTCACCAAAACACACACGAAGCAGGTGCGTCATTAAGGAAAAGAAATACCAGAAATTAAGCAAAGCAATTTAATGGTTTCCACCAAAATATCAAGTATAATTGCAGATGTTATTGCAGAATACATTGTGAGAGCCGTTTATGTCACCTGACACTTCTGGCATTACTTGTCCCTGTCACTTTTGAGAGCTAGCGTGTGCTCACAACTCAGGCCTCACACCCAGGAAGAGTGTCACTCCTGTCTTTCAGACACACTGTCCTCCATGTGCCAGTGCTTGCTGTGATTTGTCTCCATTTCAGTATCTGCCAACGTTATTTTTGCACTGCATGGATGTTTACAAGGAAAATGTGTGAGTGAGCATGTAGAAAAAGTAAAAAGACTTTTCTTCCTATGAATTAAGCTCACTGATTAATAGCAGCAAGCCAAGGGAGGCCAAAGGGTCCTTAAAGAAATACAGATGTGAAATAGTCTTCCAGCGCCTTCTGCTTTTCTTCACAAACGATACTTTCTTTCCTCAGATGTGTAATCAGGTTCTCCAAAGTGTTCATTTTGGCCACTGTTTCCTCCTCTCTCCTCTCCAGCTCCATGATCTTCACGTGGAGGCCGGCTATCTTGTTCCACAGCTGCTCCTTGTCAATGTCCTGCCGTGAGTAGGAGTGCTCATCCAGCAAATTGTACTCCGTGCTCGAGGGTTCCCTCTCCTGGTCCACAGTACCAGCTGCAGGGTGCCCACCTGGAAGGCTCCGGGGGAGAGACCTGATCGCCTGACTTATGGCTACCTGCAGCCTGTCCTGCAAAACCAACCTAGGACACTGCCGATCTTCATCAAGCTGGTTCACACCAGAGACTGTAAGCGTTCTCTCACCCCTCCGCTGCTCGGTAGTTTCCTCACTGTGCCCCAGAGGCAGAGCTTGTAGATGAAGCACCTCGCCAGAGCCGGGTCCTTCCGAGTCCAAGTCCCTCAGGAATAACACTGTGGGAAATTGTGGTTCGTCACCCCCAGGATTAGATTCCAAACCCTCCCCAACTGAAGCGACCCCACGCTCCTCCTTGGAGATCTCCCTTTTCAAGATCAGGGATCTCATCTTCGTGGGTGAGGTGGGTTCCAGGAGTTTCCCATTTATGTCAGATGTCTTTGGCTTGGGCTTTGAATTCTTTTTACTCTGCAACCTTTTCAGTTCATCCTAAAAAAAAGGGGAATGGAAATTGAGTTTACTTCCCCCACACAGCTCCATAACTAGACATCACGAATTATCTGGTGGCAGACCATTTTATGCTAATCAGACCTAATTTCTTATCGTCGTTATGGCTTTAAACAACACAAGTTAACTTGTACTGTACGTAAATGTGATATTAATCCATTTCCCAAATACCATCCAAATGATAGATACTTTCAAGTACCTGAAGAGGAGACGTTTCATCTTCATAAATGAAAGGGAAGATAGTAGGCACAGCGGTATTCTTCAGGTAGCGAATCCCCCATCGAAGGTCAAACGAGTCCTCGGTGAAATGGTCACTGCACAAGTACTGATGTCGGCTTGGGGTCCATTGCTCTCGTTTCATATTATCAACCCATTTCTGGAGACGAGCTTCGTCCCGCAAAGGAAACCTTTGCAGGAGATAACGGTCTTAGTCAAACAGGAATAAATCATGCATACATAAATCAATATTCAACTATGACTATAAAAGCCTGAAACAACTAGCTCCAACTCAAGAAATCGGTGCCTTTTTCCCTAACTAAACTAATTTTCAGTATTAGTCCGTTAAGATTCACTACTCTCCGTCAAGATCCAGAATACCGCATAGCGAATACCTAGCAAAATAATAAAGTTAAAGACAATGAGTAAGTGTTAGTAGTCATACACTTTAAATATCCGCCTGTCAGCTAGCGGCGGACTACCTAATACAGCTAGCTAAGACCATACACATCCCTCCAGCAATACAACTTGCCCAATCAGCCGAAAACTTACGGGTAGAAACTAATTTTTTTGTTGTCTTTCGAAAGAACCCCTCCACGATTTTTACATAGTTTTACGGCGCAATAGCGGGGCATTTCAGAAATGAGACAGCGTGTAATTTCCAACTCATAAAGCTTTTTTTTCTATTACAAATTCGAGCAGCTCCCTTAATATGACATTCTAATTCCGGGTGTGACGTTACTAGTGAACGGATGTGACGACAGGAAACAGTTAAACTGTTGCACGTGCTATGAGAGTCACAGAGTCATGTGATGCAGCAGCGAACCAATAGAATTATGCTCGCTCTATTTTGGTTAGTAGGGCAACACACTCTAAGTGTATAATATTTTATAACTGAAATTTCAACATATGTAATCATAACAGAAATCGGACATTGTGCTAAATGTGAAGTTGAAACCTGTGGGTTGGGATTACCACGCGCCGTCAAATGGTTTCAAATTTTCACCAGCAATTTGAAATTGATTTGACTCGCACATTTATTATGGAAAATGCTACTTTTATAAATTTAATGTTTTGATTGCCATTAAAGTACTCTTCTGGACAGAGGAAGTTAGGCTTCCAATTCTTTTTTCATTCCTCATTTTCTTTGTCAGTGTCCACTGCGAACTGCTTTGTTATAGTGCTAAATAGATTAACCTGAATGGGATATTTGATGATTCACTCTAAATTATTAGCACATCCACCACAGATACATTGTAATATTTGATTGCCAGCCCAAAGGGCAAATGCCTGTCTGTGATTCACAACGCCGTAAGATTAGTTTTACAATTAGTACTGCACACTGCTTTTTTGGCATGTGTACACCCAGCTACGGTTGTCTCGACAACGGAGACAATATTCTCGTATTTGCCGACGTATGAACAACGTAAATACAGTGTTTTTGCGTTTAACTCTTGGAAATGTAGTTTATTTCAAACGATCTGGTACTCTATTAAAGGTAAGGCAGATATGTGGAGACTACATTTCCCAGAATACTGTGCTAAAATTTTGTGCGCTATTATTCCTTCAGCCGGTTTGGTTAAATGGTGGCTGTGTCGCGGACATTGGGTGACTTTGTGCCTGTGTTTGGCAGGGGTTGCTGACTATCTGGTTCATCATTTTGACAAGTGCCCGTTCTGCCAAACCATGGAGGCTCTTATACCAGTTATAAATAAGCTTCAGGACGTCTTCAACACAGTGGGTGCAGACGTAATCCAGCTGCCGCAGATTGCTGTTGTCGGAACGCAGGTATAAGTAACGTGCTTATCGCAACCCCAACCGGCGCGTTTTACTTTCATTATTGTACCTGACGAACAAAGTCTGCTATAATATATAATAATATATTATAGTTACTAATCGATTAAGCGCCGCTTATTTGTCACTTTTTGATTTAAGACCGAAAAAAACGTCGGTGACATTATAGTTATCTTGCTTGGTTATATTAAATGACACATGGTCATTTAATTAATGTAAAATTGCCATGGGCGAGATGTTAACCTCAAGAATTTATCCAGTTGGGGGATTCCGAAATTGTTAAACTGTGTCGCATTCTTCACACACATTTGCAAACGATTTATTATTGCCCTCTCTACCATGGATCTACGATTGCCCTATCTGTATAGGCTGTCACTCACTGAAAAGATAATGAGGAAATGTCTTTGCGTCATATTGCTTCAGTAGCAGAAACAGGTGAAGTTAAAACTAGATGCCGAGCTTCACAGAAAGGTGACACTGTACTGTCCGTCCCCAGAGCAGCGGAAAGAGCTCGGTGTTGGAGAGCTTGGTGGGTCGCGACCTACTGCCGCGTGGTACGGGCATCGTCACCCGCAGGCCTCTCATCCTGCAGCTCGTCCATGTCGACCCCGAGGACCACAGGAAGACATCTGACGAAAACGGTATGCTGAAAAGCTCTGGCCGCATAGCCGCCCCGCCCCCACGTTGACATCACTTTACTGTATTACATCATATCATTACCGGATGCTTTTTCCCCTGTACTGTAACATTTTGCCCATTCATGCAACTGGATATTTCAAGTACCCTGGATAATTTAAGCAACTCTAGGTGAGTCTCATCAGAGACTTTGGTTCTGCAACATTCCTGTTCCAGTTCTTCAACCTCTAAGCATCCTTCTTTATGCTAAACCTCAAAAGGCTTATGAAATTCTTCCCGAGCTTTGGATGTGTGTGTGTGTGTGTGTGTGTGTGTGTGTGTGTGTGTGTGCACGCACATTGTTTGGAATATGTTCCACAGTAGCTGCCGTGTGACCCCGATGCGCTTTAACACAGCCGGCCTGAGAAAGCAGAGCTGTGGGCTCCAGACTTTCAGCCCTAGAGTAGCCGTGGATGTTGGATTATTCCTTCATCTTCCTGCCTCAGGCTGGTGTTAAAGCGCTGCAGGAGAGGAGGTCCGGTTGGTTTGCTGTGCCTCTGTGCATCAAGTGCATCTTTTGGCTGAATTTCTGAGATGGAGTCCTGTGTATTTTTTATTTTTTTTTTTTTAGATCTTGAGGTTTTCGATTTACCATGTGTTTTTGTTTACTTCAGATAGTTAGTTATTTATTACAGAGTCCGGGGTTGTGGTTTGCTGTGCCTCTGTGCATCAAGTGCATCTTTTGGCTGAATTTCTGAGATGGAGTCCTGTGTATTTTTTTTTTTTTTTTTTTTTTAGATCTTGAGGTTTTCGATTTACCATGTGTTTTTGTTTACTTCAGATAGTTAGTTATTTATTACAGAGTCCGGGGTTGTGTGTGTGTGGGGGGTGATGTATTGAGGCGCCGGGGTAGATTTTGCTTATTCAGACTGTGCAGAATGTCCCCTAAACCCCTATGTTTGACTCGTATGTTTTTTTTTAAATTAATTATTATTTAAAGAGTTTCATTTCTATTGTTTGTCCATCAAGGTTTATAGGGATTTTAAGAAGTATTTAGTTAAA
>JABFEA020000067.1:23009928-23027838 GCA_019775915.2 Cyphomyrus plagiostoma
CATACCTGTTGACTATGGAAGAATATTATTTTAATGTGTATATTATTTTAATGTTTAAAAACAAACCACATTCATCCCCCACACTTTTGAAAAGCTTGCTACGCCCCTGTTAATCACGCAGCTTCAGCCATGCAGCTGTTTTCCGCTTCTAGCTTCAGCGGTTCGTCACAAGCGATTTGGATGCTGGGTTGGAACTCGCGTCACGTCTGCTGTGTGGCTCTCTGCGCAGTTTCGTTAGTGTCACTTGGAAGCTAAAACTAATCCTCTCTTTTGCGTTTCTCTTCAACCCCAGACCCCAACACCTGGAAAAATGGCCGCCTTCACAAAGGTCCGCTTTTTTTTTGGCCTGGGTTTTTTTTTTCTCCTGCCTTCATAATTTTTGTCAGTTAGGGGCTGAATCCTTTGCCTGAGCTTGATCTGCTGTGTATGCTGTCATTATTGCAGTATGCCTTTAACATTTTAGTTTATTTTTTTGGAATGTGCAGTCCGCTGTTTTAGAGCAGTGTTTCCTAAACCAATTCTCCAGGACCCACAGACAGTTCGTATTTTTGCTCCCTCCCAGATTCTGGCCAATACATGGACTGACTGTTGGGTCCAGGAGGAGTAGATTAAGAAACACTGTTTTAGAGCATTGGACAATTTAAGACGTCACCCAAGAGAACGTGTTAACTCGACTGAATTATGGTGTTCTCTACATTCTTCCAGATAGTTTGCATAAAGCTGAATGCTAAACACTGGCTCCCTGTTTCCTTCATGGTATTTTTTTTTGCCAGAAGTGCTATAAGCATTTTGGGCAGCAGATCGCACAGGCTGCCTTTTTCCCACAATGCATTTTCAGCCTGTTTCACACAGCTCTTCTGTTGCTAACAGCAAAACATTTCCCACTGCTTTTTTTACTGGCTTGTACAGGTCCCTGTGGAAATCTGCTCTAGCAGTGTGTTACTGTTACTTGGTCTCAGACCACGAAATCTAACCCACAGTCAGCTGTATAAACTAAAGAAGCACCCCCCCCCCCCCAAAAAAAAAAGAAAACATGAGGAAAAACAGTGAACCAGCTGTATCCTGCGTTATGTCTGTGATTGTCCTGTTTTCACAGGGTTGGAGGTAGAGGAATGGGGCAAGTTTCTGCACACCAAAAATAAGGTTGGTTTCACTTATGCAGTGATGCTTGATGGGTAATAGGTCCAAAAGATGAGGTCCAAAGCATTCGTTAGAACGTTCTTTTTGCAATCCTTTCATGCCCTCTGTCACCCCCACATGAATTAAAACAGTACAGCAGAATGTCGATCCTCAAGAATGTTCTAGATTGTCAGGATTGCACATTTGTAAGAAAGCGTGGGCCAGTAAATGGCAGTGCATGATGACCGTTTGGTGGAAAAACAAGTTTTTGGCTCTGTGTGTGTGTGTGTGTGTGTGTCTGTGTGTGGTGGGGGGGGGGAGGGCTCAGGGATGAACATCTGCATGTGTTTGTGTGTAGATCATGATTTTTCCCCTGTGCTTTGCCAGAAAAATAAAGATATGGAAAAATAGTGTCAGTCCTGTGGGCTAAAAATGACTCTGAGATAGTGAATCAGCATTTGAATGATTTCCTTTTATAGGTCTATACAGAATTTGATGAAATCAGGCAAGAAATTGAAAATGAAACTGAAAGGGTTTCAGGTAGCAACAAGGTAAGGCAACAAGTTCATTTTCTGTTCCTTCCATTGAAATATGAAGGGCACATTCAAGCGGCATCATTCATTGTAAAATTGTGGTTACTGCTGGTATATTTGTTATTCATTTCAATATCTCCTCCAGGGCATCAGCGATGAACCCATTCACCTGAAGATCTTCTCTCCTCATGTGGTGAACCTCACCCTGGTGGATCTGCCTGGCATCACAAAGGTATTAAACTTATTATGCAGATGTTGGTTTGTTGGGATTGAGATGTGCGATGGATTTCAGTTTCTATCACTCCCTAAGCTTGTCCCTCTGCTGCTGTTCCTCTCAGGTTCCTGTGGGAGATCAGCCCAAAGACATTGAGATCCAGATCAGGGATCTGATCCTGAAGTACATCAGCAACCCCAACTGCATCATCTTGGCTGTTACTGCTGCCAACACAGACATGGCCACCTCTGAAGCTCTGAAAGTAGCCCGCGAGGTAGACCCAGATGGTCAGTGAGCTCCTCCACCAATACTACCACTTGCTGGATGGATAAAATGGGACAAGTATACATGACTTAATTCTGAGCTCTTAATGAAGGACAGAAAGCCCCAGCCCTCATGTTTTAACCACTAGAGACCTAACAAAAGACCAAACCTCTATACATTAACCTGTATCTCACGTACTTAGACCTGACCTCTTTAGACTTGCCTGTATTTCACCCACTGAAACCTGACCGCTGTACATTCACATGTATCTCACCCACTGAGACCTGACCTCTGTGCGTTTACCTGTATCTCACACACTGAGACCTGACCTCTGTGCGTTTACCTGTATCCCACACACTGAGACCTGACCTCTTTATAGTTAAACCCCACATGCTGAGGCCTAACCTGACCCGATCAGAACGTCCCTCACTGCTGTGCCATTGTGATCAGGCCGCAGGACCCTGGCAGTGGTGACCAAGCTGGATCTAATGGACGCTGGCACAGACGCCATGGATGTGCTGATGGGCAGGGTCATTCCTGTAAAGCTGGGCCTCATCGGAGTTGTGAACAGGTACATCACTCATATGGCCATGTGCCTGCACCCAAGAACTCCCACACTGCAGAAAAGTGACAACAGGTGGCATGATGGCTAACCAGCTGCCATTATCCAAAATTGTTCTGTCTAAATTCTTAAATGGCACTACACAGTTATAAGATGTGAAGGCTATCTTGAACCTACTTAATCTTTCTCTGAACACAAAATGCAGGAAGACATGGATGTTTCTCTGTTTTTGCATGCAGGAGCCAGCTGGACATTAACAACAAGAAAAGTGTGGCTGATTCCATTCGTGATGAATATGCATTTCTGCAGAAGAAATACCCATCTCTGGCCAACAGGAATGGAACCAAGTATCTGGCCAGGACCTTGAATAGGTACTGTAAGCCAGCCAGTCTGAGCAGCTCCTAGTGACTTCCGGAAGGTTTGTGAGTCGATCTTCAGGTCCCAAATGATGCATTGCCATGTTTCTCTGCCAACGTGACGCAGGCTTCTGATGCACCACATCCGCGACTGCCTGCCAGAACTGAAGACCCGCATCAACGTACTGGCAGCGCAGTACCAGTCACTGCTCAGCAGCTACGGGGAGCCCGTGGAGGACAAGAGCGCCACCTTGCTGCAGCTCATCACTAAGTTTGCGGCTGAGTACTGCAACACCATCGAGGGCACAGCCAAGTACATCGAAACGGCGGAGCTGTGAGTGTTCTGATCTGGTTAGGGGAGTAGGGCATTATGGGAGCAGGCATGCTGAAGGATATTAACCCTGACTTCCTGTAGGCTTCGACGTGGCTTTCTTTGATAGTCTTCTGTATTTGCCCTATACAAAATGAATGGTGGTGACCTTTGACCTCTGTCAGGTGTGGAGGGGCCCGAATCTGCTACATCTTCCACGAGACGTTTGGCCGGACTCTGGAGTCTGTGGACCCCCTGGGAGGACTGACGACCATCGATGTGCTGACTGCCATCCGCAATGCCACGGTGGGTGATGCTCGGCTTGGGGGGTGTGGCATTCAGCTGGCAGAATGGCTGAGGCAGCGTTCATGTCTCGCCACAGGGCCCCCGACCGGCCCTATTTGTGCCCGAGGTGTCCTTTGAGTTGCTGGTGAAGAGGCAGATCAAGCGCCTAGAGGAGCCCAGCCTGCGTTGCGTGGAGCTGGTGCATGAGGAGATGCAGAGGATCATCCAGCACTGCAGCAACTACAGCACGCAGGTATACAGACACACAGACACACACACACGCGCACACACACGTGTGCTTTCACGCACACTCGCACACATCACCCCCTTCTGGCCACACTGCACACTGCATGCTGTCTTCTTGGCTTTCCCAGGAGCTGCTGCGCTTTCCCAAGCTCCACGACGCCATCGTGGAAGTCGTCACCTCCCTCCTCAGGAAGCGGCTTCCAATCACCAATGAGATGGTGAGTCTCGTGTGTCACGCTTGCATCTGACCAATCACGTCGCAGCAAGCCGGAAGACCACAAAAGACACGCATGTCCATCAGTCTGCCTGAATCATCAAAGGAATGAACGTGTGACAGGCAGCTGACAGCCCCATGTGTGGTACGTTCCTGTCCTCCGACCAGGTCCACAACCTGGTGGCCATCGAGCTGGCGTACATCAACACCAAGCACCCAGACTTCGCCGACGCCTGTGGCTTGATGAACAACAACATAGACGTAAGTTCTGACTGGCCCAGCCGGGGAAATGGATTTATCCTGCAAGAGGGCGGGGTTTCTCTGTGAAAGTTCCTCTTGTGTGGTTCTGCCAGTCAGCATTCTTAGCATAGCGCTAATATTTTTTATATATTAAGGATCCATGGTATATAGATACCCTTACACCTGACACCCTTCTGACCCTGGCTCGTCCGTTGCCCCTCCGTTCTCTCAGGAGCAGAGGAGAAACCGCATGAGAGAGCTGCCAGCGGCCGTGCCCCGAGACAAGGTATGAACCACCCCCCACCCCAACAGCCCGTATTGGCCTGGTGCCATCTGTTCCCGGAAAAGCAGCGTTTGCAGACCACAGGGATAATTTACCATGACCTGCGTTCACTGGCAGATGAATCAGACCAGACATTTGGGCAAGCTGAACACGTCCATTTTTAGGTGAATGACTTTGTCTCAGGATAACCCCAATCCATGGGTTTCGTAGGACACTCTGTCCACCCAATTGACTCTGAGTTAACCTATTAGGTGACCTCAGGCTGCATTGGGCATACTGGGTGGTTACGAGGTCATCAGCAGGGTCATGTGACTGCAATATCAGCTGTCCCCAATATCCTGTACCTTCTCTTCAGTCCCTTAAGGGTCCCAGCGGCCAGGCCCCACCCTCCAGCGAGCTTCCGGCCCCCACGGAGCAGGAGGGGGCCAAGGTGTGTGTACCGTCCGCTTTGTGGCGTTGGCATGGCACCCCCTTGGAGACGTGTCCCCTTTAACCGACACGAACCTTCACCGTCCTTGTCATCGGGGGGTTTCCTGCCTCCCAGCCCCCACTTTCGTGGTGTCCTTTGTTACCGAAACTTGATTTTTGTTTTTGATTAATTTTTTTCTGGTGTGACACGGAATGGGGATTCCGGTGCATAGTGTATGACCTCTTTGGTCACGTGATGCTGATGTCATGGTTTTGGTCTGTGCCTCATGTTTGTGCCTGACAGTTTACATTCACGAGGGGGCGCTGTTAGCACTTTCAAATTCAGCCGGATTCATGTCTGCAGCCCCTGGCTCCCGTGTTTTGTGCTGTGCTGCATGTGAACGTGAGCTACCTGAAGCCCCTTAAGGATCAGCTCCTCACTCCTTGTGAAATTCCCCGTGAGGACTGTTGATGTGATGGTCACTGCCTTGCTTTCCTCCTTCTTATGCATGGGAGTCTTTCAGCAGGGAAATGGGGGCCCTTCCCACTGTCTGGCGGCAAAACGTTTTGTCTGGCTCATTGCTCGTCCTGCTTCTTTTGGCCACAAAGTGGCGCTGTTTCAGCCAGACGTGTAATATGGCCTCCATCCCTCAGGGCGAACCAGAGACTGGCACGGGCACCTGGAGGGGCATGCTGAAGAGAGGTGACGAGGCCCCGGCGGAGGACAAAGCCAGGCTCCAGGCTCCCCTCCCTGCCAGTCCCCAGAAGGGCCACGCCATCAACCTGTTGGACGTGGTAGGTGCCTCCAGCATCCTGGAGAGGTCTCAGTCAGCATGGACATATCTCTTGGAGGGGAGTCTCAAACGGACTGTAATGAGATATAAAAGGTTTATATGATAGCATGACAACTCCATGCACTCGCTTCCCCCCATCTGCTGTAATGGTACAGTCCAACCTTTATCTCCTCTCTCATTCTCTTACATCTCCAACACTTTATATTGGTGGGGGGGTGGGTGAGAGACAAAGAGCCTCTTTAAAATGACAGGTCTGGCTGGGTTGTGTCCAGCTGCCTCCAGATCAGAGATAAACACTACCAACATGGAATTTTCCAGCCCAGATTCCAGTTCTTTCCCAATTTCTTTTTTTTGCATGTCTGTGACCAGCTGGATATCTAACTGAAGCACCATTTTCCTTATATCTGCAAACGGCAGACTAGTTCAGATCCTCTCCTACTCCCTCCCTGCATGTAATCTGTTATCTGTTTCGAAAGCATTTTGTCTGATTGGCTGGAATCGCACCCCCCCACTTCCCCCCATATAGCCTGTTCCCGTCACCAGGAAGCTGTCTGCGCGCGAGCAGCGGGACTGTGAGGTCATTGAGAGGCTCATCAAGTCCTATTTCCTCATCGTTAGGAAGAATATCCAGGACAGGTACTGTGCATGTTCTTCCTGGGCTTACGGTTCGCTTTTATCCAAAAGCATCGTCGTCCAACACAAGTGCTCGTTTTATTCTAGATGCTGGACTGCAGCCTTGGTCAGTAATAGCTGATAAGTGATGAATGATTTTTCCATAACTTTTTATTAGCTTAAGATGTTTTTGGTGTCATTTGAAGCATCCAATGAGTCACACGCGTGTGTATTTGTGTGGCCATCTGCGCAGCGTTCCCAAGGCCGTGATGCACTTCCTGGTGAACCATGTGAAGGACATTCTGCAGAGTGAGCTGGTGGGGCACCTGTACAAGTCAGGGCTGCTGGACGACCTGCTGACAGAGTCCGAGGACATGGCCCAACGCCGCAGCGAGGCCTCGGATATGCTGAAGGTGGGTGAGACGGCTGACTGCCTGTTTATACGCACCAGAGAGCAGCTTGCGTTCAGTGTACATGTTTTCCTTTAGGGCTTCCCAAGTATGTGTTTCAGGTTCCACAAGTGACTGTATTTATGTTACTGTCTTGACCTCTGACCTGTGCCCCTGACCTTGTGGCTCACCAGGCCCTGCAGAAGGCTAGCCAAGTCATCGCTGAGATCCGAGAGATTCATCTGTGGTGAACCCGGCCGGACCCCCCTAACCTCTGGATGTCCCAGCCTCTGCGTGGGCAACATGAAAGATGCACTATTGTGATTCGTCGTGTATTGAACATAACAATGCGCCGTGCGGACTTTCTACGGCATTAGTGGCATGACGTGTGCGTGCACCAGCCTGGTGGCACGTTTCACGAGTAAGAAAGAGACATACATGCATTTCAGGGATGCCAGGCGACACTCTTGCTGATATTAAAGATGAAATTTAAAGGTATTAGTACTGCCTGGCTTTGGCTAGTTATTCAAGTCCCAGTAACTAGGGTTTTGGGAGTCTATTTTATTTTTCCCGTTTGGACCCAGGGCAGAGACTGTGCCCTAGCCTTCCGGAGGATTGTGACTGCCTGCTGTAGGGGGGTCATCCTGATACTGCATGACTTGCATGGTCCCATGTAGCCGCAGCTGTACATGCATGCTGGCTGGTACGTAGGCAGAGAGGCACCTGTAGATTTGAATCTAGCCTCTCAAGCTTAAAGTTATCTGCCCAATTTCTGACCACTTAGACAACCATATAAAATCCATTAAAAGATGATTCCTGCATTCATAAGCAAAATCTGATGTCCCTGTTCAACAGGCCAGAAGGTGGCAGATGTCAGAGATCAGCTGTGACCAGGGAGTCCTCTGCTAGTGCAGGAGCCTGTGTCATGTAGTAATTTGTTGGTTAGAGAACTTGTGGGATTTACGGTAGCTTGGGCTAAATGTAAGTGAACAAAATGTAAATGTACATTACTTACAAATGTAAGTTTAAACTGGGTTTAATTAAATCGACTTTGTTCACTTACATTTAGCCCAGACTACCTTAAATGTGACAAATTATCTTCCTACTCCAAAAATCCAGCTTTGTGATGCAGCCCCATTCCTTTATTTCTGCTTGTATAAGGTCTGTAAGGAGTGTTTTGATTAATCTCGGCCAAACATGGCTACCCTACCTGATTGGCTTGCTTGTTAGGTACCCGGTCATCTTGGATGCTCTGACTGCCATGTCATTACTTCGTTTTACTGTTTGTCTGGTTGTTCTTGTACACTTTGCTTCACTGTCTTGGCCTGTTACCCGAGCCCCTGTGGTTATGCTCATATATGTCTGTCCAGGCTCATCCTCTGTGCCATTAAGAGTCAAACTGCCTTTCCTTCCTGGCAGCAGTTGTACCACCTGCAATTCAGGCTGGGTAGTCCACCTGAAGCTAAGTTGGTTTGGTCCTGCCCAGTACTTGGATAGGAGACCAGCTAGGAAAGTGTTGGTCTGGCTAACAGGGGGAGTCCATCCTGTGGTCTGTGTGTGGAGAAGTGATGAGGCCACTGGGCTGTAAAAATGGTGTGGTGCTGTTCTGTTCTTTGGAAGAGATGCTCAACTGAGGTCATGAAAGATCCCAGGGTGTCTTTTGACTTGTAATAATAGTTGATACTTTATTGATCTGTAAGATTAAGGGTCTTTCTCAAGGTGCTGCAGATATGGTGAGGCTGGGCTTGAACCAGCAACCTTCTGATTACAGGCACAGAGACTTAACGCTGAGCTATACACCCCACCCTGCATTCTGCCATGCCCTATATCTAACTGGTGAATTCTGCCCCTTTCCCACCTTAGCTAAGTGTGGTGAGCGTACTGGCACAGAATGGCTGCCATCACAGCATCTGGTTGGCTGCTCCTCAGTGGTGGTAGTTGAAGCAGCAGCCCTTTGACGATGTAACTTTCATTCATTCATCCATCAGCTCTCAGTTCTTGCCCGTGTAAACTTCCTTCAGCAGAGCTAGTCTGAACGCTACCATGTCACAGTACCACCCCCCTAACCCACTGTTTCCCAGTCCTGTCTTTGGGGAACTACAGACAGTCCATGTTTTTGCTCCCTCCCCCAGATTCTGCTAATACAGTAGTTACTAATTCAGTATATTTGCTCCCGACTGGTAGGGAGCAGGGAAGGAGCAAAAACGTGGACCATCTTTAGCTCTCCGAGGACCTGGTTAGGAAACACTGCCCTCAACAGATGAATTCCTCTTTAATATAACTAGCAGTTCAGCTTAACCCATTTTACACCCAGTTATAACTACCCGTGTTCCTCACCTTTCCGGCACTGGGGACTAGTGATCCCCAGACATTTTCCCAGTGGGCCCATGGTTTTGTGGGTCGGCAAAATTGATCGTGGGGGGGGATCCCATTGTCTCCCACAATGGCTCGGTCTCCCTTTAGCTGCTGTGGGGGCGTCTCAGCCCGGGCTCTAGTCCACACTTGGTTATATTTTTGCCATCTGCCGTACCAGTCAATCTGTAACCAACCCATCCGTAACCCGGCTCCTGGCTTACAGGACTAATTACCATGTCAGGATGGTGATGCTTACAGTGCAAGATGCTTTCAGAAACACAGTCCAGAAGCCCCCATTTGGACAGTTTCCTCTTTATTGTCAATGTAATTTGTCAAGACATTAAGCTATCCTCTACATGTAGACATACCCATAATTTTTACACAGCAACACAAGCTGCAGATATTGCAAGGACACAAGTTGCATTGCTTTGCTCATAATGTGGGGGAGAAAAAAGGACAGTCTGTAATAGAAAGTGGTCATTGTTACCATGAGTGTTCAGGATCTGCTTAATAAATGTAAAGTCACCCACGTCTTACCCTGAAGAAGTGGAGCGATCGGCGGCAGTGTTGTCACTATAAACTGCACACTGGATAATTCTGAACTGGACGTGCTTTAGAGATTCTGGCAGCCCAGCTCACGCTTGACCATACTGTGACCTGACCAGTTTGAATGTGTCCCAGAAAGCGCACGGCTGCATTGTACAGGACTGTACTCTACACTCAAACACTTAAAACTACGTCTACTCTATAGCACTTCCTATTAAAATAATTTAAAACATTTCCCCAGTAATACTTGTTTTCAATATAAAAGGTAGATTTTCCTGAATACATATCTCAGTGTTTAAATAATTTGATTAAAAATAATACCAGCATATTCCAAAGCTCTTCTCCTGCTGCATTCTTAACTTCATTTTTCCTCCATCTGATCCATTTCTCCCCTCATCCATTCCTGCACTTCCTGTAGCTGTTCCATTTGTCCCATCCATGCAATTCCCACTCTACTTCCTGTACCTCATCCATTCCCATCCTGCACTTCCTGTTTCTTTCATCACTAAATCCTCCGATTTCTCAGTGTAAACAGTGATAGCCTTTGCCACGCGCTGGCTTTCAGTATCGCTCTGTAAGACAACTGGCACTAGTGAAATGGGATCATGCCACAAGATTGAACATTTTGTACTCTGAAACATAACTTCTATTCAGCTTTGGAGGCTCTCGCTCGCAGGCACCTGCTCTGAGCTGCAATAGGCCCGGACAAGGCTGCCCGCCCACCTGGCACAGATATTCTTAGGTGTCGTAATAATGGGGCAGCCATCTTTGATTCACGGTCATTTTTATGTAAAGATGTAACAATCCGGTAATGATGAGAAATGCCCACAGCGCAGACCACAGCATACTCAGTCCTGGCTGGTGTTAACAGATGAGGCCTACATTCACCCGGAAGGAATCTGCAGTCTCAGGCACGGTTTTTGTTGTGCACCCATGAGCAGGGAGAGATTAGTCAACAGCACTACTAACCGAAAAAACCGGCGTCACTCCATGCATCTGTTGGCAGGAGGGCACAACCATTGTGCATTCGTAAAACGTGAAAAATAAAGCTTCAGAGGACAGTGGCCTCGATAATGATATTCCTGTAAATGCGTCTAAGGCCGGCTAATAGGTTTGCATACAAAAGGTGAACAGATATGAAATAAAGCTGTGACATATAATCAAAAGATCAGGACTAAATATATGCACTAACATATATTTTATCTGATATTTTTTCGTATACTATATATTTGACCTGAAGTATTTTGTGAGTCTACCATCAGTACCACTGCCAGCTGGCGCAAGATTTGCTGGAGAACACCACGCCGTGGACAGAAGGGTGTTAACCCACAGCCATGGAGCGCCTTGCAAACACGGCGCCAGACCTGCGCTGCCACTCGCCCTGGCTTTCCTTTTCCTCTGTGGCTTGATGTGAAATCAGACGTGAAAATGACCAGAGTTTCACAGCGTCGATTCCAAAGAGCAGTAAAGGTTTTGTGCAAAGGCTTGGTACGGTGACATGTTAAGGTGCTGGGCTTTTACATACAGTGCTAATATGCATTTATAATCCCTTTTGAACCTCCCCCCACCCCCCTCCCCATCTCCCCCCCAGGGTTACAGAAAATCCTCTTTCCCCTGCTTGGTATTTTACGCATATTGTGGCGACAGGGAGAATCTCCTTGCTGAGTGCAGCTTTAGCCTCCTGCCACCTGGTGGTGCTGTTAGTGTCCTGCTAAGAAAAAAAAATCTGGTCATACAACAGACAAAGAGGAGTTTAAACCAGGAAACTAAGAATTCCTTCATTTTTAAAAAACATTCTAAAATTTCACATTGAAAACAGCTCTTACAATAATTACACATCCCAATTCCTCTAAGACAGGGCAAATACAGATGAGATTAATACATATTTTCAAAGTCATACTTGTGATGCAACTGCAGCTAAATAAGTTAAACCAAAACTGCAGCCCATGATTCTACCACACTCACAGTGATAGGAAAACATGACCCTCGATCAGACCCAGTAGCAGAAAAACATGTTTCTTGACTCCTCAGCTGTCCCCTCCACACTGCCCCCCGCTGGTGCCCGTATCACTTACCATTGGTGGCCGATTTACTCTTCCCTCCAACAGTCACCTGACAAGTGTGAGACACAAGCAAAAATTAGGCCACTAAAAAAGACAAGAGTGACCTGGCACCTAAATGTCGCATTTTGCGTCCAAGTGACGTTAGCCTCACTGACCTGTAACCCACGTCCGTCTTCCCCTGCAAGTCCGACCTTTGGTTGCATTCTGATTGGCATCTTACACTAAATTTGGATCAATTTGTCCCCCCTCATGTGCAAACCAACAGCGTAACGTGTGTCAGTGTTGTGAGAGATACCACTGGCAAGCTCAAAAACACTCTGTCATGCAGGCAACATCAGGACCCAAACTGCTGCCAAGCTGTTGCAGCTCACTCCACAACACGCTGCCTCCTCAACACACCTCAACGCCCAAATGAGGGGGAACGCAACCGGTTTTGCCATATTTGCCATATCTGCCAAATACACAGGCAGACGTGACGGCCTTCAACCGGTCGCTCGCAAAAATGTCTTTATCTCCCCCGTCTGGTGCCCGTCGGCTGAGTGAGTAAGATGTTAACGGTCATGCAGGAATTTGAAGCACCATTTTATGTCCTAGGATGTTACAGTCAGGGGATTTCAGCAGTGATCAGCTTTGAGTGAACCTTAGTGACCACAACATACACTCAGAGTCAAAATCCAACCTGTTTCACTCAGTGGGGTTTTAAGGTACTGAAAACAAGACAAAACAAAAGTAAGACAACGTTCCAAGTTATGACCCCTAATAGGGCAACTGAATCCATCCTAAACATACATGAAGCCAAAAACAATCTATTCTGTATGAGACTCATCAGAAACTGTCGTTAATTATGAGGATCTGTCTTCCTGCGAGTCGGCTAAACCACCTGAAGGGGGCGTACCTTGTCAGGGGCGGAGCCCTTGTTCTCCCAGAGGTTACGCTTGTTGGTGACATCACCAGGCCTCAGGTCCTGCCAACCACCACAATACAAAAGTATATGAAACTGTCCAGGAGGGAAGCATGCTGAGTAGCGTAGACATTTTTCCGCAGCCCAAATAGATTCCACCACTGTGAACTCTAGGGAGACTCACAGATGCCTCCTGATCGCTGTCAACTGAAATCAACTGCGTTAAAGAGCAGAAAGAGTGGATGCCGTAGTAGGTTTCTAGAACTTTTACAATACTTGACCTGGACCACAAAGCTAGAAAGTGGAACAGAGAAATCCTTCAGGATAAAGAATCGTCAGGGAACACCGCAGAGAGAAAAGAGGACAGAAAAAAGAAGCAATCTAGACAAAAGATAAGAGGAAAAGGAGACAACAAAGTGAGGGTGATCTAAACATCAAGACACACATAGTGAGCTCTTTATAATTGAACTGCTTGGCGTTACTGCTAATTGTTCGATACTTTATCCATCCAGCAGAGGGAGCTCTAGTAATATAGATTACAGATTCCCCTATTGTGCTGACAAGCAATGATACCACACCATAAATCTTACCGTCTCCAGGTTTTAATTAAGTTCTGGTGCTCTAGAAACAATTGGAGTAATTGTTTCAACAGGTATAAAGACTTGACTGGTAATTTTTTCCCAATAAAGAAAAAATGTTTGTTTTTCTAACCGAACAATGTTTTTTTCCACAAATAGTTGAGTCAAGCAACAGGAAATAACAACCTGTAGCCCTCAGAAATTTGCGATGATGAGGCTGCAGATAAGCTGCTAGATAAACGCCAGTGTTACTCAATGTTACTCGCCTGGCACAGAGCGCTTCTCGTTTACTGGGTGGCTGATCTGCACAGCGCCTGCTATCCATCAACAGCTCATCATAAAACGCTTCCTCTACACTGTTTCCACGAACTGAAAACACCCCACAACCTTTTGTGAGGCTTTCGACTCCCATGGCAAAGCATGACTGGTGGCCAAATGTTACGCCCTTCTGTCATTGGGATTCCTGTCCCCTTTCGACATTCAGGCAAGACAGCCAATGCGCTCTAATCACCAAGATGACTTACGAAGGGCTTCCCTCCCCCACTTTTGCTGCTCTCTGGGACCTTGTTCAGCCAGTCGTTGATCCTTCCGGCGACACCTATCTTCATGCTGGCTGTTTCCTGAAACCAGCAGGAGACCCGAAAAAGGCGACTAAGGGTTAAAGGCTGAGCAGGTGAACTTAGACCTCCAGGCCCATAGGGAGCAGCAGAGAGCCCAACCTTGTTAGTAGAGCCTGGGGTTCCGGCAGAGCTGAACACATTCCCTCGCTCCCACATGCTCTTGATGTTGCGGACTCCGTCTGTTACCACAGGCAGGTCGACGGCCGCCGACTTGGGGGCCTTGACTTCTTTGTTGGTCTACACAACAGAGAAGGATGTTGTTACTCTCTCAGTGGTTTATAGACAAACAGACAGCTGCATCACACCTCAGTCCTTCAATGAGTTTTTGATAATTTGGCTGCAGATGTGAACCACCGTATTACCTGAACAGCAGTGGTGTACTGCTCCAGTCGGTTGTCGATCTTGGACACGATGGGGGAGTGCAACGTCTTCACAGAACTGCAGTAAACAAAGGGAGGTGCAGGTCGTCAGAGCCCGGGGGGGGGGCACATCTGACACCTGGAAGTCTGTTAAGCACCACTTCTCAATAGGGGGGTCATGCGTGTGTGGTTAAAAGAAATTTAGAATCCTTTTTGTAATGTTATAGTTTTTTAACTGCACAAAGGCATTGTGCTACTTCCTATTTGCTATTACTGCAGTTACTTGTTTATGTTCTATTAAAGATAAGAATACCAGTGTGTGTGTGTGTGTGTGTATAGTGGGGGCAGCTGGGTCCATGACTATTTGATTTACAGTACATAAGATGATGGCTGTTCTGCTCTGTATTCAGTACATTCTGTGTGTTTTGACTGCGGTGTCAACAGGAGTGACCAGAGATGCACTAACCTTCTCTGGGCTGACTTGTTTAAGAACTCTGTCCGCTCCCCGATCTGTAAGAAAACACATAAGGCTGTTGGTCACTGCACTATGCATATGCAAGTCTGATAAAACACAATCTTAGGTGTGTGAAACTCCATGGAAACTCCCCCTCCCCCATGGTTTTCTTAGGGACAGCACGTGTCTCACAGTTCCCATATATCCACGCAAATGCATCCGTGCACCAACCGTGCACCTCAGCATTCATCCAAAACCATGACCTGGATTCATCTGGCATGAAATTTTTTCGATTTATTGCGGCGCCCCGGGGAAGTTTTGCGTTTTTTTGGCTTGCCGGTCACAGGCGGAACGCGCGTCCGGGGACGTCTCGAGGCCTAGTAAGCGAGCACCGCCTGGACGCCCACCCCCCCACGGCCCACGATGTGAAACGTGAATGCGTGCCCCCCCTCCCCAAAACCGTCACTGTCATCTGGCCAGAAAAAGCAAAGCCTCACGCAGCCAGCTGTAGCTGTGGGAACAAGACTGTCGTCCTCATGATAAATTACCGCAGAAGATGGAAACAGCAAGTTTTCCTGCAGGGTTTTAAAAAAAAAAAATGTCTCACTACACTTCAGCTTAATGTGGGAGTTCCAAAAATACTCGTGACAGGAAATTCCCCAGCGTCAATCTCATCTCAAATGGCCATATTTAAGCACAATTAATTCCGTTAACCTAAGCATTTCCAAGCGTCCTTCCAATGACGCCATCTTAACCGACCAGACAGATCTGCTCCTGCTGACTAAGTGCCCGGTTTATTCAAGAAGACTACATTTCGTAGCTTTAATTGAATTAATGCAGCTGGACGTAACCAAAGTTGAGGATTGTGAACGTGCAGAACACTAGCCTGTGTAGAGAAGGAAATGCTAGGGCCTGGTTACTAGTATTAGTTAAGCATTCTCCTGGTTAGAGGGTGTGAACAGCACCATAGATTAGTGATCACCAGCACCAAGTTACCAAGGTTACTGTTGCTTTTCTCTAATGCATGATCTTTACAATTTAATCCAATATTACTTTGGCTCAGATCTTACACAAATGCTAACATCTCTCTTCAGTATCTAAACTATTTAACTACTGAACTGCACAAATGGCTCCTTTCACCCTCTATCCTTGTGGACCAATCCCGCAATGTCTCGGATCCCTCTGTGGCAGCCAGTCCTATGTTTTCCCAGGAAGGGAGCAGAAGCATGGGCATATTTTTGGTGTGGGTCAAAGGTGGGCACCCTCCCTCGCGGGAGTGCTTGCAGCTGCGGGGCCCGACCTTCATGGATCCAGTCTTGGGCCCCAGGCACTGGAAGGGCCTCCTGCTCTCGCCGTCGGTGGTGTCCTCCACCCGGTGCCTCTTCTCCGCCGCCTCAGCTCGCCTCCTCTCGATCTCCTGCTTCATCCTCCTCTTCTCCTCCTGCACCGCATGCAGAATGATTTCTAAAAACCCACTAACCCAACTGCTAACCAGCTAATCAAAGCAGACACATCACCACCCTCAAGGGTACAACAGTAGTCCTCCCCATTTGTCCCAGGTGTCACCCACCTCCTCTTTGGCCTTCTTCTCCTCCTGCTCCTCCCTCCTGGCACGCTCCTCCTCCTCCAGCACCTTCCTCCTCTCCTCCCGTCTCCTCTTGAGGTCCTCCAGCTCGGCCTCGGCCTCCTGCTGCCTCTGCCGCATTCTCTGGAACTCCTCACTCTCCGTCTCTCCGCGCCTCCGCTTTAGCTCCTCTAGCTTGCGCTCTGCCTCCTGCCGAGCCACATCTTCCTGCTCCTCCTCAGCTGAGTGTGTGCTCCCCCGGCTGCGTATGCACACCGTTATACATATTACACACACACACACACACACACACACACACACACACACACACACACACACACACACACACACACACACACACGACAAAAAAAGGGAAATCCTGCTGTTAGTCTGACTCTCGCCTGGCCTACCTCAGAGTCCTTTCCGGTTTCCGGTGTCTGGCCGTGAAGTCATCATTCAGACCCCCATTCGGCTGCTTGGACTGTGGAGAGTTTTCCATCTGGGGCGAGGCAGGCTCCGGATCCCTGGGCGGCTTCTGCTGGCCAATGACGGCACAGGACCCAGGTGCTCAACAGGCAGTTTCGCCTTCCCACGTCCTCCCTTAGCCAAACGCTTAAAGACGCCTCACACAAATGCCTTACGCTCTCCACCAGTTTAGCTCACACAGTAGCCACGTCCATATAGTGAATGGTGAGTCCGTACACTGATTCGCTCTGGGTAATGGTTCAAAACAACACTGGAATAAAGCTCTCTCTCATTAACAGACATCTCATGTTAGGGATATCAATTTCAGGGAGGCAGATGAGGGGCACCGGGAGGATGGGGGCGCGGGCTACTTGGCTAGTATTACAGTAATAACATATGTATAATACATATATACACACATATCCTAATCCTAAAAAGTTCAAGCTCAAATTTTTCCCATAAGAAATAATGGAAAACCAATTAATTGGTTCCCAGCCCCCCAAAAATTACACTTTTTTTTTTTTAGCATTTAAACACAAAATGAACAGGATAAAACAAGAGCAGCATTTTTTTCTTAATGGCTTCCAAAACGATAAAGATATTATCCAAACATTACCCCTGTCCTGCCCCGATCGTCCGTTCCTTCCGTGTGCCACGCCCCCTCATTAACCTCGTGTGGTATCCCCATGTGATCAGCTGGGTCTGGTTGTTGTCATTAGTCCTCCGTATTAAGTCCGCGTTTCAGTTTGCTTCCCCAGTCCGGTCATTGGGTGCGTTCGACTTGCTTACAGCACTGGCTTAAAGCAACGCATTCTGATCCTTACACAATGCATTACGGTTAGATGCATTGCGACCTCACCCGGCTGTTTAGTTACACGCATGATGTTTGTATCCGAAATTCCGATGCATAATTTGCTATTTCTCCCGAATATCACGTAAATTAGTGAGAACTGGTTTTCAGTTAATTTACCTGGTAAAATAAAATGCTGGCCCCCTGTCCAGGGTTGTTTCCTGCCTCGTGCCCATAGCTTCCGGGATAGGCTCCTGACCCCCCACGACCCAGTAGGATAAGCGGGTTGGACAATGGATGGATGGACGAACATAAATGCTCTAATAGTACACATAAGTTAGTGGTTTATTTATTGTTACTGTAATGTTGCGCTGCTTTATTTGGTT
>JABFEA020000067.1:23042412-23070477 GCA_019775915.2 Cyphomyrus plagiostoma
ATTCTTAAACTTAAGTTTTGTTTTAACTGTATGTTTAATTTGATCTTTGACACCAAAACGGGGGGGTTCGTCTCCATGCACCAAAAAAAAAAAAAAAAAAAAAAAAACAACACGTCCACTACATGTGATGCTACGATGCCAACACTCCCTCACTCCGTTCCACAGCAGAAGCTCACGGTGAACTCACACTCCTCATCAGGAGGCCTTCATCTTCATAAGACCCCATCTCACTCACCACCACTCCCCCCCTGCGCCACATTCCGCTGTGAGTTGACCGCACGATTCTCCCCATTTCCAGATGTTTATATTCTCTGCTTTACCCACACAGCTATTTGTACACAGATGTAGGAAAAGGCTGCAAGGCCGACCAACTGACATTTTGCTGCTAGCTTTCAGATAGGCTGACAGATAAGATGGATAGACAGACACGCACACAATCCCAAAGGACAGTGCGGGTTTACGGGAGCTGAATGCACACATTTAGACAGTAAGGGAGGCACTCGCCAAGACCTAGAGCTCTGTCACTGATTTTGTCGAATCCGTGTCGAATCTAATCCTACATCCTTTGTCACAGGGAAGGGAAGCACACAGTCTCTCTGCAGGCATCTGCCTAAATGAGGCCTATTCTTGGTCTGACTGATAGAAAGGAGCCCAGTAAATGCCCCACTGGGGGGGGGGGGCCACACTATCGGGAAGGATCAGAAGTGAGAACCTGAACCTTTGAATCGCCGCGCAGACGATCAAACGACTGTTTGGCATCACTCTGCGAAACCAAATACGGTGAGAGAAATGACTCTTCTCCCCCTAAAAACATGCGCAGTACAAAGCATGAAGCCCCCCCCCCCGGGGAAGAGGGATGATGTTTGTTTTCCCAAGAGGAGACGTGACTCAGTGACCGCATTGGATGTCCACCTGTGCACATTTTTCACAATTATTAGTCTTTTAATAGTAGCCTGCGATGACCCAAATTCAGAAACCACAAAATAGGAACCTAAACCTGTCACATCAAGGCTTATGGATCTCAACATCACTGTTTTATGGGGGGGGGGGGGGGGGTATTTATAGCGTTTCATGACATTTTACTCGTCTCCTCTTGGCCAAATGTGTGTGCAAGGGCCTGCATACGGTCACACTGTCCGCCCAAAGCCTGCCGAACCTCCCCAAGACTAAAAATAAAATCCGTGTTCAGTACGCAAGACATTGTTTTGCTGGGAGGAGGGGGCCGTCGCGTGGCTTTTGGACCGATTCTCCTGCACAAGTGCATGGCAGGGCTGGCCACTGCCCTCGGTGAGGTTTCTGAGGTTCCTCACCCTCCTCTGTGCTGGAGGACACTAGCCAACCCCCCCATGACCCCTATCCAGATGGCGTGCCCAGAGTCAGGTGCTCCCTTTTCACCACGCAACTGCCAGTTATCCTCCCTCATGACGCTGAACATGAGTCCAGTATTGCTAGCAACAATATTTATCTACAGTATTTTATGTAACGTAAAATGTCACCTAAAAATAATAATAAAAAACTTCCAGATGTGTTGAAAGCTCGCTGGACTGTGGGTAATGAATGAACTACTGAAACGGTGTACGCCAACATAAGCTATTACCAATTTGACAGTATATCCCGCCAACCATTTATCTGAAAGACTAACATCTCCCATTGCTAAATAAAGATGACAGTTTCATGTCCTATAATCTGTATTTGGAGAGCCGTTAGCATGCGGTTACCATAGCAGCCAGTTACTGGCTAGTGGCAACATGGATAGCTACCAATACAATCACTGTAGTTATCAGTGATTACTTTTTCCTGCACTACTGTCTGTCTGCAGTTCCTCCCCACATGCTGAGTAAAAGTCAAAATGATCAGATGAAAATCTCATTACACAGGGAGAGGATCAGTTTTTTTGAAGATATTGCTGAATTTTGGAACTTACACAAAGTGAATACCCACACGATCCCTTTGTCGTCACTGTAGTTCGAAACAGGCTTTCACTGCTCAGCCTGAACTTCACATTGAAGCACCTCAAACCATCCGTTTGAACACGGACACAAATTATGTAGAATTGCGGCCTGGGCAAATCATTCATGCCTGAAATTCCCTGACACGGCTGAAGAATTTCGCAGTTATTGCATGACCGAGAGCTCGTCCGCTGATGGGGCCACATTCCTCACATGAGGAGACAAGGCCTAGGGGCCACCTGATGGAGAAGATAGGACAGCGCTGACAGAGGGCCTGCGAGACACAGCGGTTTCAGGTTACCATGGCGAGTCAGGCCTCAGCACGCCGGTTTAGCACTTAACACCGGGGTATTCAGGAAAAAAAAAATGACAGCTAACCCAGGATTAACAATTAACCCCAAACCTTCCGAAGGCCCAGATTCACCATTCCTCCTGAACGCATGTGGATTTACCGCTCACCCCCCTCATCAAGGATTACATGGGTCAGTCAAAACGGTCCAGTAAAAATCCCAAAACCTGAGTACGTGTAAAAATGGAGAAATCCATAAATTCCACGCTCCTCCCCAGCCACCTGCAAATTACATTCCCTCTTCCTCATCACGGAGGCCTGTGATTAACAGCATACTCACACTCGGCCGGGTCACCCACACCCTCTCCTCTCCCCACTCCCCTGCCGGTCTGCTCACGCATTGCGTTTAACATTCCAGGCCCAAGCAAACTTTTGTCATCACTGTGTGACGTTTGGTGTTTTTCAAAAAATAAATAAATAAAAAATATAGGAATAAAAGCGCTATCGCACAGTACAACTGAAGACATTTAGGGCGTAATGTCAGAGTTTTCATGTGTAACATCCAGAGTAAGGACTTGAGGAAAGGTCTCCACAGGAAAAGTCTACAGCCTAGACCTCTCAGTGCTGGAGTTACAGCACCTCCACCTGCGTGGGACCCGCCCTGCTGATGTTCCTGTTCCAGCACATCGTCTACTTGCTGTTTCCATTAACAATACTATATGTCCAACCCCCGGTGAAACCAGAATTAACGTTTAGGGGTTGGCATGTAGGTGTTTCATTCGAGCCCTTTAAGACTTCACAGGATTACTTTGTGCTGTGACCTAGTCCCGCCCATCCAGCACACCTTTTCAAAAAACTCATGAATTATCCAGTGCCGCTGGCGGCGACCCGTGTCCCAAGAAGCCAAAACATAGACCTCTGAAGAAGAGTCGAGAACTAGCACCCGTTCTATCATCCTGTCTTTCCTCTCTTCTCCAGTAACGAGGCCGCTGCCTGTGTAGAAAAATGTGTAATTTCATCCCCACTCAGTCTGAGACTTTGAACTTTGACCACAGCGAAAGTTCTGCTGAAATTTGGATCGTGTAGGCAGAGCTCACTGTACAGTCACGATCTGGGATACAGAACACCTGCCCAGGTGCCAGTTCCCATTGGCTGAGGCCTTTGGGAGTGTAGAATAAAGCTGTTCTGTTCTGAATGCAGAGATTTCAGGCCCAAATGCCTGCAATGATGTTTTGTGAAGACCCATTCGATTTCACAGGGCACAAATTCACTGCCTAGATTTAAACAGACCAATAATCAGAATTATAAATATTCACAAAAAACTAAACAAAAAGGAACCACTTACTGCTTTAAGCTACATTTAAATCTTCTTGCCAAAAGCTACCGCACTGCAGAAGTGAAAGTGAAAAGCAAGAATATTGAACGAAAACCACAAGCACTTGATTTGACACCGCAAACTAGAGAGTTTCTTCCAAATATCTCCAGGAGTTCTCATATTCATAGGTTGGGATTCCTCTGTCTGTAGCCGGCAGGCTAGACGAGGACGTCGATGTTAATATGGGGTCCTCTGGCAGGGAGCTGCCCCAGTCAAATGCCAGCCCCCCTACCTTCGTGGAAAAGTGTCCTGCAACTGTTCAGGTGTCGCTCAGACCCCTATCCCACTCAAAGGCTTGTCTCCGTCCACAGAGCGCTCATGTGGTCTCACTGGGTGCAGGATCAGATTGGTCACTTGATAGCTGAATGACTTTGGCGTGTGGGAAAGCATGTGTGTGTGCGTGCGTGAGTGAGTGCGTGCGCTCATGTGTGTGTGTGTGAGTGAGTGTGTGTGTGTGTGTCAGGCCCAGAGAGAACCTCAGACACGCATAACAACCTCTAAGGGGCTGGGAACTATCCTAAAATGGATCCATCATTTTCCACTGTCTCAGACAAGACCTTCACGAGCTCTGCCAGCCATCGAGGACAATCTGATGACAGACAGTGTAATCTGGAGGAACTCTGAAAGCAAAAAGGCGCCACTAATTCTAGAAAGGGCATGAGATGCTGGAGCACTCGGCCACTTCACTCCACGAGTGCTTAGGAACATCGGGGCTTGAGTGAAACACCCATCTATCATCTACTAATCCTCATGTGGGGCAGGGGGGGCAGGGGGAGGTTGGGACCTATTCCAGGAAGCAGGGGGAACATTGCTTGGGGGTCACTCACTCACTCACACACTCACACACACACACACACACTTCGAATCCCAACCCTGAAGGCGGGAAGCTGCAGCGCTTCCCATCTCGCCTCTCTGACACAGTAACAAAACCATACAGCGCTCCATCCCAAAGCACAGAAATCAACCCAAGAGCAGGAATCCAGCACATTTCAGTTCTGGCAACACGGCAACAGGGATAAGCTGGACCCCCTGCTGGTAGAGAAAAGCAGAGACAGAGCAGAGCCCAGATAAGACGCAGTCACTCTTAAGCTTGCTTATATTCCTGCCATATGGACCTACTCCTAGCTTTCCACAGCGCGTGCACATGACTGACGGGGGGGGGAGCCGGCATCCTTCGTAGTTGGGGCTTTGCTCTGCCACTTTATTTTGGCTTGCCGGTTAAATGCTATTTCCGAGGGGAAAAAAAAAAAAAAAAAAAAAAAAAAAAAGAATAAAATTGGCCGGCTGCATTCCGGAGAGCGTGCTGGACGCACTGCAGGACAGCAGGAACATTCCTGTGGCTGTACAACAGACAGCTCCCGGGCAGCTTTGGGGGGGAGTACGGCAGTCTGAAACCCCCCCCCAGTAAGTGAGTCTGTCCCCTTAGGAAATAAGGTTAATCTCAGCCTTTTACGAGACAGCCACCTTCACAAAAACTTATTTTTTAACCACAGTAAACACAATAAACACTGGTAAGAAAATTACTTCCCTGAGGCACAGAGGAATCACAGACGTTGTGGCTCCGACGAATGTCCCCCCCAAACCGCGCTTCAAGGGGATGCTGAGGTGATCTGCACCTCACCAGCTGCTCTCTACGCTGACGTCGCCACAGCCCTCTTGACGTTTAGCATCGTCTTGCCTACGCTGCCGTTCCTCAGTGCTTTTAAGAGGAGCTTCCTTGTGTATACAACCGTACACAAGCTGAGGGTAAACATCCTGCTTGAGGGGAGAACAGCAGAAGGGGCACTTGGACGGATCAATGCTGCACACTTAACCACCATGCCCCCTGCTGGCCTCTGCCTTGTGCAAGGACGAACAAGAGAGGATTTCAGGTCAGAAGTACCAACTGGCAACCCTTGTGGGGACTATTCTAGCCCAGATGGGCGGATTATCCTAACCCTACCCTTAACCTCTGTGCCCGTATTTTCCCCAAAGCAAAAAGGGCCAAAGAGAAGCAAAAACCTGACGTGTGAATGTCAATTTTCAACATAAGAGTAACCTGATTATCATTACAGAATCTCAGCCGCGTTCGGGCCTCATTTATAAGGGAGTTGAGTGATAATGATTACAGCACGTCATGCCCTGTGTGTGTGTGTGTGTGTGTGTGTGTGTGTGTGTGTGTGTGTTGGGGGAAGGGGGGGGCAGTGTCCTGGGTCTCAGCTCTGCACAGCTGTGAGCACATCTGGGGGTGCCATTAGCACAGCAGACGGCACAGAGGAGGGAGACCCCCTCAATAAAGTCTCACGAGCGCCTGCCAGACATTTTCGCGAAGGAGCAGAGAGCAGACAGGCGTGACAGCAGACGGTCTCACCGACCGGGGACGCGGCGGAACATCACTTTGCCTACATTCGCACATTTAAAGACTACTAACTAGCTGTGAGCTGCGGGGATTAGACTGAGCACCATCTCGGATGACTGGCAGCGCCGGCGTTACCTGGGGTGCGAGAGGGAGGCCACCACAGCAGAACCACACAGATTACCTAAGGGGGCTTAGCGAACGTAATATTGCCAGCCAGTTCACAAAGGCCCCGCTGCAGCAAGGGATTATGGGAAGCATTAGCCAGGGCTCTCCACTGTCTCTCCAGCCCCACCGATGCCTCTCGCCATCATTTTACTCGCTCACGACACGAGGGCCATTAGTATGCTATACCTCTCCATGGGCTCCCCACACAGCAGAGTGGTTGCCGAGTCAGGCCGCCACCCCCTGGCAAATCCATATTTCTGCCCAGGTTCCACCATCTACACCAAGGCTCCCCAGTCCCGGTCCTGCGGGGCCAGAATGCGACGCGGTTTGCAGATTTCCCTGCTTAAACACATCTTAAAATCAGCCAATTACCAGGTTTAGGAGGCATGTTTCAACAGGGGAATCTGCAAACTGTTGGATTCTGGCCCTCCGGGACAAAAACTGGGGAGCCCCGATTTACATGCTTCATTTTACTTCATCACAAAGCGATGGCAAGAAAGAGAAGGAAAGGCAAGAAGGGCAGCTATGCAACAACATGCCGTCCATCTATATCAATCTGATGACTCAGACTAATAGATGCCTTAATAAATATCGCTCTGAAAATGAAGACACGCAATTATGAATAGAAAAATCAAAGGATTCACTTTAAAGTCTGCATTAGAAACTATAGCATGACACTGAGCAGAATGAGGTGAAAAGGATGGTTTTATTACACGTACTTTCATAAAGACACCCAAAGGTAGAAAATGGACCCAGTATCACAGGAAATGAGCCTCTATAGTGATTTACACCATTTTTACCGCAGCAGAGAAAAATGCATCGCACTTGAATGACCTCTAAGCCAATAGCGGGCCTTATGTTACTGCGCCTGCTCTGCCGAGATGGCATGTGCATTAGCCTCAGAAATGCAACTCTCAGGTTAACATGGCACACATGCACGTACAGTCACATGTATGTACCGTGGGGCGTTTTCAGTGCCTCTCGTTAGGGATAGGAGACAGAGGTTTGCCACTACAGGGTACCACCTCCTCGTTCCCATGGTAACCCATCTTTTGTCATTTAGGTCAAGGTCCATCCTGTACCGGAAATGGATGCTTCAGTCTCGCCCAGATTGGGCCCATGTCCAGCCTCTCTGTCGAAATTCCCTTCGGGTTCGACTCGCTCTCGCTGGAAATTAAAATAAACGAGCGAAAATACGGTGCATTCCGGATGTCTCCCCATCGTCAGTCCCCAGCTCCGCGCCGTTCCATATAAGGGCCGGAATTCCCCTCATATTTCCCCAAACTCTGCCTACTTATCAGATGCGGTTTTCATGAGCGTCGTTCTCTGGGCTGAAAAGTCTCTCCTCCTGGATGCATATCTGGAGGAAAATAAATCCTCATTAAATTCCTAATCTGTGAAAGGAGGAGCTGAACAGCAGATCAGGCAGCGCGACCCCTGTCGTTTTTAAAGGACAAACCAGTAACATCAAAATAAGGAGTAATGCTTTCTGCTGCATTAAAATTCATGGCGCTCAGTAATTATACCATAGGCAGTAATGCAGCCCTCTGGTTATACGCTTGTTCATGTTGGGGGGTGGAGGGGGAGCAAGGCCCCCGTCAACAGGCCTGTATCCCAGCTACACCCCATAACGGAGATTAAAATGATTAACTTGCCTCCATTATTGCCAGCCCCCCACACAATAAAAATGGCAAATTGAGAGCGAGGTGGGGGCCACTTCGCATTTACTTAGTGCGGCCGTGTGCCCTGCCAAAACTGAACTCCTGGTGATACACAGGAAGACGGGTGCTCTTATCGTGTTGCTTAGCAAAAAGGTGCGTGGAGGAAGTGGGGGTGTATAAAGGCTTCTGAGGCTGCGCTGTTATTGTTAGACTCGTTACAGCAAAGGTCTGTTTCGGTTTAACGCGCCAGCGGGTAGAAACACAAATTGCACTCAAAAAGTACAATGATCCACTTGTGCATTTACCCTGCCGATTCGCGCTTAACCGAGTTTCCTGATATTTTCTAAATGATCTTATATAATGAAGGAGGAGGGCAGCACTGTGGCTCAGTGGGCAGAGGTTCACACCTCCAGCGTTGGGGGGTAAAATCCAAGCTCGCTGTAGAGTCTGCGTGCTCTCTGAATTGGTCTCTAAATTGCATGTCGTGCGCCAGTGAATGTGCACCCTGGGGGGGCACTGAGGCCGCACCGGTGCATCCTGGGACAAGGTTCACATGACCTGAAACAACTGTTTTGTGTCATGCATAAAGTTCATTGTAGCAGTATTCATGAATGATATGTTTCATTTTAACATTAATAAGAACAAAAGTACAGAGCACGTCAGCTTTACCAATAGGACAGAAAATCAGTGGGTTAGTTCTCAGCCTGTGATCAGAAGATCACTACTTTGAACCCCAGGGTCGGCAGACTGATGTCACCGTTGGGCCCTTGAGCAAGGCCCCTAACCCCCAATTACTCTAGGGGAAACGTTTGTAGATAAAAACATCTGCTAAATAAATAAAATGATTGCTTGTGTGGCATTTGCTTGTATTTTATTTTATTTGCTTGTATTTTCTTTTTTTCCTCCTTCAAAGCCAGTAGGCCAGTACTATGGTTCATATATTATTCTTCAGGTATAAGCAGAGGCTTGTCCTTAAAAAAGTGATGATAAAACTGCTTCTGCACAGTTCATATAATTGGTGGCAGTAGCATATTATGATTACACACAATTAGACGGGGATTTTAGTAAGTGTCAGAATGAGCAGAGGTGCGAAACCAGCAGCGGGTTCGAACGGGCCGCAGGAACCAGCGGCTGAACTGAGGAAGTCCAGGAAGAGACACGGATGTCACACCGGCACGAAGGAAGCCATTACTCAAAGTGGGGGCATAGCCCCTGCCATCTGGGGGTCACAGAGACCCAAAATGGATGGTCAAACGACAAATGCCACATAGTATGTCCGGCATGACTCTGTAAGAAGAGTGGTTGGCTTACGGTAAGACGTCATGATCAAAGGAGAAATGACCTGAATGAAGGCGAATAACTCCTGGACGTAGTGAGTACTTTAAAACGGCTGAAAACGCAACTTTCAAATAACCCAAAGTTAAGGGCAGAACAGCTAAGGAACGAGCAAATAAATATCCTTAATAGATCGGGTTATTCCAGATTAGAGTACTATTCTCACTCTGCAGTCGATCCCCAAAGAACTTCAGAGAGCTTGAGTAAATGTTCCAAGAAAAGAAGGGGGGGAATCTGATGGCGAGAAACCCCCCAATCACAGAGGGATAGCACTCCACCAGAGCACACGTGCAGAGAACACGATCAGCACTAAGGGTGATATCCAAGAGATCATGAAACAAATATATTTGTTTTACGAAACGTGAAATGGTGACTAGGTCTTGAAATGAGGCCAAAGCATTCACAGCTATGGAAGCAAAGAGAGGTCAATGACCACATTAATAATCCTATGAAAAAAGCTTGTATTCTAAATCAAGCATCCTGTTCTTTTGGAAGGCAAACAAACTCACTTTACTTTGACACAAAACAATGTGCTATGTCACTCCAAAACTACTGCACCAAATGTTGAGATCATTATTCTGCATTTTGGAAAGGTTGCCCATTTTACACAAAAATCTCATACATATGTACGTAAAGGCACCAAATCCCACAAGTATTTCTAAACACACCTAAACATCTACTTGAAGCAATTAAATAGTAACATGCAACATTTCCATGTTTTACATACAAAAGTTAAAGGACTACAAAACAAGAGCAAATAATTAAGGATTTCAACAGAAGCCTGGGGGGAGAGTCAAAACATTTCACATAATTAAGCACAAGACCGAATAAAAATTGTCACCATATAACAGTCTTATGGATAATAAATAATAGTGGGTGTGATATCTTTTGAAGGTTGTTATTCACCACTTCAGTGATCCCAAGTGATACAGTTCACACCACTATAACTAAGATGCTGGGTTCTCGAGAATTAACCGCGACTGCAACCCATCCTGGTGCTGAGATCGCACGGATGGCGACGGGAAGCGTCTTCTCGGACTTTTAAAGCCATAACATGCCACAAAAAAAAAAACTGACCACTGCACGATCATGATCAAGTATACAGCAACTGCAATCAATAAGACGACCCTCAAAAGAAAGCAGTGTGTTGCAGTTACAGGGGTCTTTCCAGTCGTTGCGGTCACCCACGATCTCCAGTTTTTCCCATGCCTAAGTGCCCTTGCAGGATAAAGTATTCCCAGCAATACACCCCGACCTTAGGGCCGGCCCGCATACCTGGCTGGGCGCCCGCTTCCTCTGCGCTTATGCGCCCGATAAGCATCTAAAAGCGGCCGCACCAGCCCAGCCCCAGGCTGCCTTTGTGTTAAACAGCCGCCCGCATATGCTACATTACACACTTCAAAATAACTGCAAACCACATGCAATATAACCGCACTGGTCATACACATTTTTACATAGGATAGATAAAATGCATACATCTGCCAAACATGTTAAACATAAAAGACTAGCTGTAATGCTTTTTGCAATTAACCTTCAAAGTCATCTACTGAACGAAAACAAGGTTAGAGGCAGCTATGGATCCGAAAAGCCCCCGTCCCAAATCGCCTAGATGCGCACGTACTGATCCCAGGCAGCCGCTGCACATTTACTGCTTATGGCGCGATGCGAGTTTAAAACCCCGCATAAAGAACTTTAGCGAGACGGAAAGTGGGAAAGAAAACTTACTGGTGCGGTCTACTCGCGCAGCTGGCTTCCTAAAAAGCGAAGCGGAGCTAAAGCGCAGATTTAAACGGCAGAGCGGCGGCCGCCCCTCCCTGAGGAAATCACAGCCCCAGTCTGCGCGCTGTTTACAGCCCCTGCCCGGCGCTCCCCGCTGCTTCTTCTAATTGGAAACCAATTACTCCCCCCTCGCCCAAAATAATAATAAAAAAAACCTCAAATATCATCCACTTTCTGCAAGAGAGCGGCGCTCCTGTATAATTCAGTATTTTTTGTCTGCGAAAAGAAAGTGAAAAGAGAAGGAGGAGGGGAGTGAAATACCTAGACTTTAAAACTCCCCAAAATCCCAGTAAGCTGCCAAAACAGACTCGCAATATGCCCTTTTTTGGTTATCCTTCACGAGGCCTCTGTAAGAAAATCGTCTGTCAGGAACAATCATATGAAATGTTAATCTTGGCGAGAAAAACGTGTGTGTGTGTGTGTGTGTGTGTGTGTGTGTGTGGGGGGGGGGGATTTCTGTTTGAATACTTAAAAACGGTGAACCGTGAGAAGGAAAGAATTAAAAAACAAACCCCAATTTAGAGAGTTAAAAAACCTCTCAACTTGCACTGTAAAGACGGCGACAACCTTTTCTGTGTCTGTTGTGCTTACTTTCTATTCTTACTGAACACATGTATTCATATTAATTAATTAAACCAGTTTAATAACAAAAATCAAATACTAAAAATCGTGCTAAACAGATAGTCACTACAGGAACGACATTATGTAATTGTTAATTTAGAGTTTTTATGGGAAAGGTTTGTATCTGTTCCACTGAACAATAATATTTTTGCATTGTCAAGTTTGATATTCAAGTTGAGCCCAAAAAAACAGGAGAGCTGTTTTCAAACCCAGGACGCAGTGGGACGGAGGTACGGTGCTTTGTCTAGGCTGTAATGAAGGGTAATGATCATTCACGGTCTAACCTGGCACTGAGGGGCACACACAATTGCAAACACAGCACTGTACTGCCCCTCCTGTTAAATTAAAGCGCAGGCCTACATGCTGTAGGATTTGGGGGAGGGGGGGTATGCTTACATTTCCACGCATGTGATTGGCTGCTGTAAGAAGGAGAGACACTTTTCTTAAAGGCTTGTGGCACGGTTTTGCGTTTAGCCAAAGTGTAATAATTAAACGTTTGAGACGTTGGTCATTTCCTGTGGTGCTTTGCGCTCAAAGGATTTATCCTACGGAAACGTCCCACACGAGGTCACATTTTATGAAGTGTCCACAATTTCAAATGGTCATCATATTTTTTTGTCTTAAACTATACCAGCAGGGTAAGATCCAAAGTTAAATCTATAATTTCCGAACCAGGATGTGGCTTTTCTCGTCGTCTGTGTCGGCTGGGGACAGACGTGGATTAACAGTTCTGGATGAATGGCATGTTTTTGGGTGTGTCCAACTGCAAAAAGCAAGACGCTATTGGACAAGAAGCATGAGTGGGCGTGTCCCAGTTGCCTTTCATCTCCAGCTGCTTTGGCCTTTATAAGTGCTGCCATGGTGAAGTCAAAATACTCATTATTTCTGCAATGCACTGGTGAAAATTATATGTAAGTGAATTAAAGTAGCAAAATCTGATTCCAAATACAATAATAATGGCTGAAACCTACTTACTACTAAAGCCAACACCAGGCCTGCCCAACTCTGGTCCTGGAAGGCAGTTTGCAAGACAGTTTGCAGATTCACCTGTTCAGACACACCTACTAAACCTGGTAATTACAGTAGCTGCTTAAGGTATGTCTGAACAGGGAAATCTGCAAACTGTGGTGGAATTCTGACCCCCCAGGACCGGGACTGGGGAATCCCAGACTAGACAGTCAGAGTTCTACAGTATGGGCATAAACACTAGGAAATAGATAAGAAACAGATGTCAGCTGTGCCAACACCTGAGCTCTCCTATAAGTGGGGGCATTAAAGATCCATCCATCCATCCATCCATCCATCCATTTTTCTGAAACCGCTGAATCCCAACTGGGATCACGGGGGGGACTGGAGCCCATCCCGGGGGAACAATGGGTGCAGGTGGGAACCAACCCTGGGCAGTCGCCAACACACCACAGGGCGCACACACTGACACAACTACAGGGCCAATTTCAACTCACCAATCAACCTATCCTGCACGCTTTTGAACCGTGGGAGGAAACTAGAGCCCCTGGCCAAAACAGGGAGAGCGTGCGAGCTCCACACAGAAAAGACCCGGGACCGAACCCAGGACCTCCTTGCTTTGAGGCAGCAGTTCTAAACACATGCATTAAAGATCAGCATCTGTTTTCGGAAGGTTAAATGTACATGCTAGAAATGAGGCCATGGCATTCACATTTATTTTGAATAAAAATAAAAATACAAAATGGCTATTATAACTTCATTACCTCAAAACTTACCCACAACCCTATACAGGATGAGCTAATGGACATACTCATACTTAATCTGTACTTATTTGGATTTCTGACACGTGAGGAGTAGAATTAAATAGGCAACCATATCAAATGGCTCTCTCTCAGGCTTAATCCTTAAACGGACATGAATGTCCACTAACATGAAGGGCTTTAAATCAAAGCTGTGATGACAGATTGTGTGACAGCATGCTGAGGCCTACAGAGTGAGAAAAGAGAACATGATATGCTTGTAACTCATTCAAATATGTAACGGGACATTAAATTAATGACGAATGCTACACTTTAATTGCACGACGAATAGCCTGCCTGTAACCCCAGCGGCGCACTGATAAAATGCACTTTAAACCATTCTGCACTTTCGCCAATTGAGAATTAAGGAATCTGAAGCTGTCCTCATGAAGAAGGAATCCAAGAGGCGATTTTTATATAACGGAACAAGACAAACCTCCAGCAAGGTTGGCTGTTGCCAGGTTATAATCACACTTATTTTGAGAAGGAGAGATTCGTAAAGAGAACCCGGCCATAAAAGGATATTTGAGCATTTTAATAGTAGGGAAATGGTCTTTATAGAGGGGCCTGGTTGCGTTTGGCCCTCAATAAGCTGTTACTGTGATGACACTTTGTTTGCTTTGTCATGGCATCATTAAGACGGCACCGTTTCCACTGCGTCGTCACCCATTGTGCCTGCTTTGTAAACATCTGTCAGGTGCTGTGTCATGCTCTTTTTAATTATATACTTATGTCTTAATGAGATTGGCAGCTGTCAAAGAGAAAAACTCAGGCAGGATACAAGACACCAACCAAGGCCCTAAACCTCTACTCGAATTGTTCATTGTCTAGCTCTTTGACAGACATGCAACATGTTTCATTCTTTGTGCTTTAATGAAATACAGAGTTTAAATGAACTCTGATAGTTCTATAAATACCACACAAAAGAAATATTTATGAGTGGAAATATCATGGTTTCTTTGAACTGCATATGTTACCATCTTTTACCAGAGCTATATATAGAGCTGTGTAACAAAGATATGAAGACTTCAGAAGAGCTAGATTCTTAAGATTAAACATATTCTCATTGAAATATTACTAAAAAGCCTTAAATTAATGTCATTGCGATGGCTGTGGCAATTTTAATGACCTGATGCTTTTACCCTGGACATATTTGTAATGGTAGGCAAAACATCTGCTTTCAGGAACCTTATTTGTTAAACTTTATAAAAATGCTTTGCAGAATGTTTTTCAACAGTGTGGTGAGAGTGCAGGATATCAAATATCAGAGAATGTATCATCTATATGCCCTATGTCTTCAATATTAAGCCTATATTACTGGATGCAGTGCTGGGATTTCTGAGGCAAACCAGTCATTTTTTGAGTGTAAATTCCAGTGTCAACAGTTTTTGCAGAAACCACCGACCCCCACCTCCGGCTTCACCACAGTGACATACAGCTGAGATATGCACCCCCCTCCCTGCTGACCAGGATACGCCAATTCACCCTCCCTTCCTTCAGCTCACTTCCTGCTGCAGCCAGAATCCCTGCAGCTGTGCGTTTGAACACTGGTAGAACTTTCTGGAAGCCTGTCATCAGAGCGTCAGTGGCAAACTGTACCGATATGTCCAGGTCACTGGATAAGTATGGATTCTTGTTTTTTTTTGTATTACAAAAATGTTCGATGTTTGCAGGACTAAGTATGTATCTATAGCGTGCCTATTTCTGACCTGTGAATATTGATTTTTTTTAATTTTACATCTGAAACATGACAGTAACTGTGAGTTTTGTTTACGTGTTTGAATTTATCCGCTTCTCGAGTGGTTGTACTCAAAAAGTTATTAAAGTGCATCTGTCTGGAAAGAAGCTATCGGAAAAAAAATGCTGCTTTAGATGACGAATCTATCATCTATATTATTTGTCATCAGCCATCAATCTGTATGACTGGAGGACAGCCGGGAAAGATCCATCTTTGAAATATCAGTTTCACAATGCTACTGCAACAGACAGTGGGACATCCAGCAGTCTAAGCCAGAGAGGATCACTTTGGCGCCCCCTTCTGGTAATCCAATGCATATCTAGCAATACCCACAGTTCTGTTCCCACTGTAGACTGATGTTAAAGTGCATTTACAATGAAACACATGACATGCGGAGAATACAGCCCGCTCCCACTTCAGCCGTCATCCTTCATCAAGCACGCTGACACTTAAGTAATAAGCCCTCCAAATATCAGACTGGAACGGCAGATGGGTGGCATGGTGATGCAGTGGTTGGCACTGTTGCCTCACACCTCTGGGACCTGGGTTTGAGTCTCCGCCTGGGTTACGTGTGTGTGGGATTTGCATGTTGTCATTGTGGGGTGTCCTCTGGGTACTCCGGTTTCCCCCCCACAGTTCAAAAACATGCTAAGGCTGATTGGAGTGCCTGAATTGCATGTGTGAGTGGTTGGTGTGTGAATGTGCCCTGTGATGGGCTGGCCCCCCATTCAAGGTTGTTCTGTGCCCGTTGCTTCTGGGACAGGCTCTGGACCGCCTGCGACCCAGTAGGATAAGCAGGTTGGAAAATGGATGGTATGGCAGACATTCTGTTAAGTCAGTGCAACATTTCGCCTGCAGACTAAAAGAAGTTCAGTTTGCAAAAACTAAGTTCAGGGCAAAGTTACTGATTTTTCAGCATCCAAACAAGAGAGGCTTATGCTATATTTCAGAAGCTATTTTATTGCCTTTATTAAGACATAATAAATTACCCACTACTGCACCATAGTTAATGCTCCATAGAACTTTAGAAAGATCCGTTTGAGTGTACTATATAACATGATGGAAACAAATATATATAAATACATATAAACTTAAAATAAATATTTTAACAATAATGTTATCTGTATTTGACCTAACAAAACATATAAACAAGCAGTGAAATGACCTGAAAGAATGAATCTATCTTGTGCACTGTACCTTCTCCAACTTTAGCCAGTACTCAGCTGGCTGGTGTTTCTCTGTAGAGCCAGGCTCTTTAAAAATCTGGAAATGCACTTATTACATTGCGATTGACAAATAACTACATTTTCCGATATTTAAACATGTTTGACTCAAGTTTATAATTCTTAAACAGAACCTGAATTCAAATAAGCAAATAATTTAAATAAATAATGTGCCAGTAGAAACATGTTAAAAGTGCATTACGTCGGCAGTGTCACCAATTCTGGGGTCAATTGAAATTCTTAGTTTGATGCTGATGTCCTTCAAACAAACATCACAGAAGTCCTAGGCATTATTTTAAAGTGAAATTCCTGGCTGTGGATTACAGAAGGCAGCCAGCATTAATGGGCGACGTTTCGATTTATATAACCAGCAGAACATACTTGTTGCTGTTTCCACTATGTGACATTGGAGGATGCCAAGCATGTCATCAGTTACCTCACTGAAACAATGGGCATTTTTATATAACGAATACCAGAGGCACACCTATCTTATTTGTCTGTGACAACGCAACCAGCTTGTGTATCAGGTTAACAATTAAATCTAAATAAAAGCATTAAATTCGAAATAAACATGTCTCTGAACCGTGATGTAAATGTTCGGTAAGGGAGACGGGGGAACAAAAGAGTGCTTGATGTGTAAATACTCTAATAGTCTAAATCTCTGTGTATATGTCCTGCAATTATGGTGACGTGCCACCTAGTGGTTAATTTTGCTAGTGTGTTTTCACCGGAAGTATAGCAGCCGTAAGGCGTTTGGCTAAAGTAGTGGTTCTCAATCACCCCCCCCACCAGAATGGACCTACACTGTTTTCAACCGGCCACATTCATTATTAGCCTATTAATGACCATATGAACCTGATTATTGGGTTGGAATGGTTGGAACATGATTGAGAACCACTGGGCTAAGTTATGAAAATATTTCTGAAACTCATATTATTTTTTTTAAACAATCAAACAAAAACATGTAAACAAAGGATTATGTAACTGGCAGAGCAAATGTGCCTGAAATGTGCATTGAACAGGCTGTCTTTCTTGGATGCCCTACTGGAATTTGTATAGATTTACAGCTTTAACTTTCAGCATCAGCGTTTATGGTTAGTGGCATAGAGACTGAACCCAGATATATGTTAAAAAACATTGTGATGAGTCCACTGAACCCCAATCATGAAACCATGTTAGCACAGTAACCCTAACTATAGGATCCCTCCCCATGTCCATTATTTGCCCCCCAGCTTGGCTTTCCCCTGGTCCTCGACCTTTTTGATGGCTGCCTGAATCTTGGCCTGGTCTCCCAGGAGCTGCCGGGGCTTGACTGGACGCAGGTCACTGTCCAGCTCGAGCAGAATCGGAACGCCGGTGGGCAAAGTGACGCCAGCGATGTCACTGTCTGAGATCCCTATCACAAGGAAAAAAAAAATGGAAGAGATTTCCTGTCTGGTTGAGTGGAAGTGAAACAGGAAGAAGACCATTAACTGCTTTACAGGATTATGGGAAGTCTGGTGGCCTTGCTAGAAACTCAGAGAATATGCATCCATCCGGCCACTTCCCTGCTTATTTTTGAACATTAAGGGGATCAAGATTTAGAAGTACAAATGAGTCTCAGAGGTTACAGCTGACTGAAATATAGCTGCCCTTAAACCTTTAAAGGGCATGCACTCCTACAATGTAACATTAACTGCCTGCCCTTTAGATAAACTTATGGGTGCCATTTTAAGACTAAAAACAGAACTCCTTCGAAAACAGGAAATATATAAGCTCAGCTACAGTTAAGGTTGTCCAAGTGTATACTGGGAGTATAAAGTGAGCATCTGCAGGTTTGATGGATGTGCAGGGTGACCAGATAATCCATGTCAGGAAGGACACTCTGAGCTACGACAGGAATTGTAAATTACCCTTTCAAGTAAAAAGACCTGGATTGGTTTACTGTGTGCTGATTGGTCAGTCTCCTATAATCATGCATGTGTCACTAATGCTAATGTGAAACAGCTGGATGAGTCTTTCAATCAAGGAAACAAACCAGTCAAAGCACAAGAAGAGCTGAACTATTTAGCAGAGCACAGGAGTCTTTCAGTTTGAAAGTAGTTTGTAAGACCCGAAGTAGCTCAAAGTGTCCTCCCTGACATGGATTATCTGGTGACCCTATGGATGTGGCATCAGTTATGGCTTTCTGAGATACCTTCAAGGTGTTTCAGGAGAGCCCTGCAGCTATTGCCGTGTGCAGAGAGTAGCACTGTTTTCCCACACTTAATCTCGGGGGCGATTATGTTGTTCCAGTAGGGCAACAAGCGATCCAGCACATCCTTTAGGCTCTCAGCGCGGGGGAGGTTTTCTTTGGGAATGTCACAGCTGTTGTACCGTCGGTCATTGTAGATCTCCGTGAAGTAGGGGTGGGACTCGTCGATGGGGGGTGGAGTCACGTCGTAGCTGCGGCGCCACAACTTGACGCGCTCCTCGCCATGGTTCAGGGCCATCTCGGCACGGTTGAGGCCGATCAGAGCCCCATAATGGCGCTCGTTCAGCCTCCAGCTCTTCACCACAGGGACCCACTCCAGCCCCATGACCTCCAACACCTGCCAGGCTGTCTGCACCGAGCGGCTGAGGATGGAGGTGAACACCATGTCAAACTGGCAGCCCATCACCTTGAGGAGCCTCCCGCACTCCTGTGCCTCCTTGACACCGTCCTCGCTCAGCTTCTGGTCAACCCAGCTGCAGAAGCGATTCTGTTTGTTCCAGGCCCCTTCCCCGTGCCTCAGGAGGAACAGTCTGTGTTCAGGCATCCCACTGACCCAAGGTAGGAACCCGCACACTCTGCTGAGGGAGCAAAGACGGCAAACAAGGACATCAGCACCTCGTTCACGCGCAAGGGAGCATCGAAGCAGCGCGTATTGGGACGCACTACGAGAACTATTTTGGTCAACTTATTTCACACTGTATAACTTGCTCCCCGAATACCGATTTCCTTTTTCAATTTAGAAAAATACGCAGTTCTTCCACAAAACAAATATAGGTTAATTAACAATTGAAATTAAAAGATGCAGGTGTCTCATTATTAGTATATGTACAATAATATTGATTATTATATTAGGTTCGTATACAGAATAGCCACGTTAGCCCGCTGCTACTTGTAACTTCCCATCTTTGCATCATATCGACAACGATCGACTTTTAATGCTTATTTTCTCAACACTTCCGGCATTTCATATTTACAAATAAAAGAGATTAATTATTAAATATACCTTGTACTGATCCAGTGTCCAGTATTCCGAGCTGTTTCCACGCAAGGCACAGCTGTCAGAATTTTACATTAGCACTTTCGTATTCCTTTACGGTTTGAGTGGCAGGGTGAACGGACCAATAGAGAGCCGGTAACTCCCAAGTAGGCGGTACTTGTGGTGTAAATCTATAAGTAGTCCGCAGCCCTTCTCGCAGTTTCTGTCCAACCAGATGTAGGCGTTCCTTGGCATAGCGAACGCTTTTTAAAAATGAGTAAAACTATTAATTTATTAAAACATTAATTAAATAATTTAAAGGAACTTATTCTCGTATATTTGCAAGGCAGTTTAGAAGTGTGGTAAGAGAATTTATTAATAAGCCTATCCGATGTAGTATCACTGACTGACAGGCTCAATTCGCTTGTTAGGTTACCGTTAATAGTTTCCCCCTCTTTCCTCTTTTTTGACAACTAAACCTTTACTGCATGCTAACGTCTTGCATGGCAGAATCGTAAGCCGACGTACAGCTATACGGTGTAGCCTGTATAGTGTATATTGTGGAGATGCGGTGCAGCAGGAGCCCCTACAATATCAAGGAACACAGGACAAAAAATTGGGGACATCCTGGATAGCACACGAGTCCATCAGGAAACTCAGGGTGACACACTCTTGGACTGTGGGAGAAATGCTGCACAAACATCGATGAGGACACGAAAACTCAGCTCAACTGAAGCTGTAACCCTGGAGGAGTGACGTCAAAATGCTGATCCCTGAGAGGCCACATCGCAATTCTCTGGAGATTTACGAGCTTTCAAAGCTCGGCACCTGGCACTTTAATTCATTAATCAATAGTTTTATATTAGGAATGAATTTTTACATTTGTAGTGACAAAAACATCAGTAAGCAATTGTCCTATAGCTGTAATAAGTCTTATTATTACATTATTATTATTGGAAAAATATAGGCTACCACATCACTTCACACATACACAAAGAACAGAACATCTTATTCTGGTCTTGCAGCCGTTATTACACTTCACATTCTGACATTCCACAAGGTTGCATCCAAACGAAATGTACAGGAATCTTCAAAAACGAGTTAATATACAGTATACATGAGAACAAAATCAGTTTATGTTTGCAAGCTTCATGAAGGCAGTGAAAATAATTTAATTATATTATAGGAAATGATGTTCTTTTGCTGGTGGATCAACAGGTAACTCCTGTTAGTATTTATGGAGTACCATTTGGCTTAATCACAAGCAAACAAAAACAGTGTATCCAGAGACCCGCCCCACGAATCGCTGTATGTCGCCGCCTACAGCTGAATAAGAGCAACAGCGTACACTTAAATATGCCAGCAGTACTGAAGTTTATTAATCTTGTCTCAGAGAATTGCAAATAGTGTCCATATCTTGTCTTTTTCACTTTGTAAACCTGTTAAAATCTGTATCAGCCCACCTACATCTTCTGAAATGTCCTTACTGTTGAAAGTTATATCTATTTAAAATCCCCATAGTCTAAATCTCTGTACATTTAACAGTATAATATAACTTGGAGAGATCTAAAAAAGAAGCATTTTACATGCTGTTCTTGATTACTACAATTATCTATAATTACTGTAATTAACTACACCACCAAATTTCAATTACTTGGTTAATTATTACATTTCAATTACTTGGTTAATTACAAATTTTCAATTACTGGGGCAGATTAGGAGCTCAGGCGCGAATGTCTTGCAAAAGACCGCGTTGAAGGGAATTCTTTCAATTCTTTCTTTCGTGGTGTCTTAATTTCAGCCAGACTGAGATCTGCCGTCCTGTTCACTGTCCGGGGTCGAACAACTTCTTCCTGCCCTCCATTCCTGACATGGCCTCTACATTCTTACGCCAGTCTGTCACCTCCTCCCTCTGCAGAGGTGACACATCGACAGTGGGGACACAGCAAAGAATTGCACAGCCTGTATGTCACATGCTGCCCTGTGTCCTATGTTTTCTGAGTATTTTCTGTATACTGGTTTGCATACCGCCCCACGATTCTCGCCTCGATATTTTGCATGATTGTGTTCTTTAACGGTTGGATTTCAGTAAGTGATTTTTAAAAACGTTCTGAGGCAATTATGTTGGGAAAGGTAATATAAAAATAATCTGAATTGAACTGAAATATCACAGAGTATGCCAGGTATAGATAAAGCCTCTTACAGCCAAAAGGTTTTGATTTGCTGACAGTTAATAGGCTTGATGAATAGAAGCTGTGTTGGTCACACTGGAATTTAGCTTGGCTCTTGCTTTATGAGGGGATTCTGGTTAGACAAGTGCATCACTGGCACTGCCACTAACAGACCATCAGTGGTCTGTGGTCAAAGGAACCTTGGTTTACCTTTTCCTCTTCCTTTTTGACGGTCTTGAGGTTGGCCTTGAAGTCAATGGATTCCTTCTGTTTGGCGCCCAGAAGGACACTCAGCAAGTTCTCAGTCGAGATCCTCACCCTCCTCAGGTTGGGCCTCTTCATTTTGCCCTTTATCTCGAAAATCTTCTGGGACAAATCCTGAATCTTTGGCCGCACACATCCGTGATGTTCAGTATGCACTGGCAGACTTACTTTAAGTACCCGAAAGCAGCACGAATGGTCGGTATTGTCGTACTGTACTTGAACAGACAGGTAATATATGCATAAAAAAATTATTTGAGCTTGGTGGCCCAATTAGCCATTAATATTTTGACAAGTAAAAAATAAATAGGATACAATTTATTTGGGCAAAGTAAATATTGGACATCAGAAATTTTATCAGTGATATTAAATACTCTGTGACCCAGACCGGAATAAGTGGTTAGAAGATGGATGGATTGATGGATGGACACATGGATGGATATTACATACCTTCTCTTCATTTTTTGCCACTTTCGCCCCAATGTCGTACCGTTCTTCATCAATGACATCAATTTTACGGTGCAGTTCTTTGCAAAGATTCTGTGACAAGTAAAAATTTTCATCAATTTAATATGCGTTCTTTAGTATGTATTACTAACACCCTGTTGGCGTTTGTGTTCTATTTGGTATCTTGAAGGTAAATCTAATTTATGTGAATGTTTACTTATGTAAGGGTTTGTGTAATGGATTACTAATGTCAGCTGGTAGCTGCCTGCATCGCATGACATGCTAGGCAGGTGAAGGATTTGGGTGCGGTACCTGAAGCTCCTGCACGGACAGTCCTGTGAGCTTCAAGGGAGGGACTTGTTCCTTCAGAGTGTTCTCTCTCTCAAGCCTCTTCTCCTCCCTTTCAGCTTCCAGCATTGAGGCTGCCTTTTTCAACAGATTGATCTGTGATGAAACAGGGTCAGTGACGCTTAACTCAAAAGGCAGGTGGTGTTGGCACCAATATAGAAATCAGCTTGTGGCATGATTGTCAGTGCTCCTGTCAAATGCTACTGTCTCCTCCTGTTAAAGGCTGGCTAAAATGTATCATTTACTCCCTTCTGCTGCCAGTCAAAGGCTTGCTGACATGTACCTTTAGTCACAGTCTACTCCTAGTCCAAAGCTGGCTAACATTTACCTTTAGTCCTTTCAACTGCCACGGAGTGGCTGGCTATTATGTACTTCTAGTTCCTTCTGTTGTCAGTGGGCTAACGTCTACCTTTACACCCATTCTCCTGCCAAACAAAAGCTAGGTAACATTTACCTTAAGTCCTTTTCACTGCCAATCAAAGGCTGGCTAACAGGTACTTTTAGTCCCATTGGCTGCCAAGCAAAGGCTGGCTAATATGTACCTTTAATCCCAGTCTTCGGGATGCAGTGATCTTGGGCTTCCTCTGGAAAAGAAGAAGAAGCAGACAAGTTAGATAATAAGACATGTTATAGGGGCAGCGTGTGGCTCAGTGGGCTAAGCCTGTGTGCCTGTAATTATGAGGTCACAGGTTCAAACCCAGCCTCAGCATGTCTGCAGGTCCTTGAGCAAGGCCCTTAACCCCCAGCTCCCTGGGCGCCCCAACAGGTGGCTACAAAGACCAAGTTGAGGGAGGCGTAAAAAGAATTTCCCCACGGGGACGATAAAGGATTGATTGTTATTAATAATTCTCTTGGCTCTTGATGGACTGTTGGTCTTATTTCTTCTTACTGTCAAGATCACCAGATACGTCATAAAGCTTATTAAGAATTTACATGCTGCTCCACCTAACACAACACCATCTGTTTTATCTTGGCACTTTACCTGAATTTACTTGTTGTCATTGCTACTGATACAACAGCGAACACATGTTTTATAATCTGGTTTCTAATCTGGAAGTTGAAAGTGAACATCTGTCATGCAGATGAAAATGTCAAGCAGGATCGCCAAGAAAAATGAACAAAAAATTCAGCTCGACAAATTGCATGCTCTAAGCAACTATGCTTCTGAAGTTTGTTACACTTTTTTTTATTGGATTACTATGGCTACTTGCTCTAGAAGTATTGATATTCTTGGCCGCCAGCTGTTAAATTATTGTTCAATAAGAACACTGAAAGATAACTTCTCAGCACTGAAATTGTTTTTTGTTATTATTTTAATTGTTGCATTAATAGTTCATGACACACATTTAGTTTTCTGCAAGGATAATAACACACTTACCGGGCTATTTTAGTATTGGGTCATACAGGGGAATAAAAAAAAGGTTAAATGGAAGAAATCAATTTCGATGCATTTCAAAAAGTCACAAGAATGAATTGGAGTATAGAACTGAAGGACAGTAAAATGCCTGCATACTTATCTGACATGGCTGTCACCGCTGATTTGACCTGAAAGAAGATCAGAATATCAGTTCTGCGTGTTCAAATCCTGTGAAAAGGTCCTACTTCAACAAATAGCTAGGCCCATTCCAGAGAAACATGATATGGTAATATCTAGTCTACGTTTGGGGATCCTACGAGTAATAGGTACTACAGAACTTTATTGCCTCAGAAAATGTCTTAAGGAGAACTATTAAGCTCCTTTCTCATCTGACCAGGCAGCCAATTAAATTACGCATGCCAAATGCTTTAAATGAGGAGTTGGAGGCTTGGTGTATTCTGGAGAGGCTAGTTATTTTGAGAATCAGTGACGAGCTAGAAACATGGAGAGTTATGGAGGACTAACTGTTCTCAGTGAATCTAAGGTTCTGACCACCAGTTGTTGAACTGTAAAATGAAAAACTGTCTTGACATGTTGCCTGGGATAACAGTTACATCTTTATGACCTTGATATAAATAACTGTAGGGTCCTGACATGAAAGTCCTATTCAATGAACTGCAAGGGAAGTTTAATTTCTGTACAGTACTATTATTACATTAAGCTTAAAACATTGTTATCCTGCAGCTATTTTGATAGATTTCCGTCATTGATTTATTCTCCTAAATATTGTCTCATAAAAATACTGATTTACTGAATAAGGAAGGAGAATAAAAATCTATTTGCATGCAGTTCTTACAAAAATTGAGAGCTTAATTTGTCCAGGGTTAATTTGAATGGTGAAGGAAGAATGTTCACAGATGGCAGAATCTTAGCGCAATCTGTTTGCAGAAACCGCAATCCCATCTCTATCTACACAAATGCAGTACATTAAGTACAGCCTTTGCTTTCAGATTATTCATGGACAGTAAGCACACAGTCATTCTGTTCTGGAACCGACAGCGCCGTAAGTGATACAAATGCAAATAGTGAACAGTAAATACACGCCGTGTTATTAAGATGTACTCACTCACTCACTCAGCTGGAGGCCAAATGTGATGCGGGGCAAGATCCTTCAGTCTTGCTGGTTTGAAGGAGGGTGAAGGAGATAAAATCAGATTTATAGTTTGTGGTGTCCGTGCGAAAAGCTGACGGATAATGAAAATGGACATCTGGTCATGTCAGTCTCCTGATTTTACCACAGTGCCTGGCATCCGTACGCAATTCGGCCAGGAAAGTCTAACGATGGCAAGTGTCATTGCTTGGATGACTGGTGGTATTGCATTGTGCGACTTTAAAAGTGGCCCTTTGGGAGTCATATTTCCTTGCCGCTCTTTCTTACACGCTCTCCTGCTAGACACTTGTTATGGATGGAGTTACAATAAACACATTTCTGGGGCCAAGATGCCAGCAGAGACGGCAGGGTTGAGCAACGTGAGGTGAAATTGGAGACGTGGGTCTATGGGTCAGGGTGACTGTGACCTTCTTGCCTGGCCCCCACTTGCATCACAGCCTGGGGCCGTTTTATTGGCTCTAAAGCCAAAGTCAGTCTGAATCAAAGGATGTCTACATATTCACAGAAAATACACAAGAAAGGAAACACTTGTACTCAGATCCAAGCAGCGCCTCCTAGTGACAACATGTGCCTATTGCAAACAGTTAGTTTGTGTCTCACCAGAAGCGACTGGTCTATAGAGGTAGAGAGGATAGTACCACCTCTATTTTTCAGATTAAATGATGAAACAAGTAACTTTGCTAGCAGTGTTATCTCAGCACTGTAATTTTTGTTGTCATTTATAAACTAATTTCTCTCTTCTTTGGATAAGAAAACCATTACTGTGATATTGTGATGTTGCTTAATTAGTGAGGTGGTAGTTTTCTAAAGTGGGATACCCACATACAGTCAATGTTTTTAAAATGTGGACTGTATGGTAGGGGTCTCGGAGAGAGCAAAAACACGAACTGACTGTAGGTCCCCAAGGACCGGGTTGGGAAACACTGCTCTAAGCATATCCATAGCCAGCGTTCTAGCTGAGTCACAGTGAGCCTGGATCTATTGTAGCACAGGGCACAGGACACACTGGATGAGATGCCAGACCATCACCAGGCTTGGGCAATCAAATAGTACGGGCAGTTTGTACCCAGAGGAAACCCACAAATAAGGGGTGAAGACCTACAAAGCCAGGGGTGGGATTCAAACTCCTACCCTCAAAAGTGCAAGAGCACAGCCACTGCCCAGTATGCCACTGGATCCACACTTAAATTACCAAAGACATTATTTGCTAGTATTAAAACCTCACATGCAAACAGAGTGGAGTTGAGTTACTGGAATCAAGGACCAAGGACCAAGGGCGTAGCTAGAAATTCCGGGCCCCCAACAAAATGTCACATTGGGCCACATCTGTATATTTTTCCAACTGAACGGAGGGAGTGATTCACAGACTGGGCCCCCAATTTTTGGGCCTCTGTAAAGCACTGGGCCCTCTGAGTCTGCCAGGGTATCCTGATCTGTCCAGTGCCCTATTCTGAAGATAAATGTGGTCTAGAGGCAGTGCTAAATAAACTGGAAAATGCTGCAGGCATAATGAAGCTCAAACAGGCAGGACAATTCCTTTCAACGTCCACCAGAGGGCAGCATTAGCACAAATCAGAAGACCCATAGCTGGACTCCATCCAGGTTTGAAGTCAAAATTCTGTTGTGTATTTTTAAAGTGGTAATTAAAGCCACGAAGGTGTCTAACACTGAAAATTACAAAATGCTTTAGGCTTTATGCCTTGGAACAAGGAACAAGGAACAAGCGGATAAATGTTTGGTGTGATTTATTAAGCAATTTGGAGTGGCTGGAACAGGTGCTGGATTGCCTTGGTGCAGTTTATGGTGGTATGTCAGAAGTGCATTCTCTATAAACCTCACGGGGGGCTGTCCGTGATAATAGGTCATCTTTTTTGGAATTGACACCCGACCTTTCTTTGTCAAGGCTAATCCGCTAAAAATACACTGGGAAGCTGTCTTGGAACAAGCACTCGAGTCTGGAATTGTTCACAAAATTCTGGGGGGGTTTAAAAGCCGCTGCAAAGCAGCAGACTTTGTTTATTAGGATGGCTAGCTTTTTTAGCATCCCTCTTGCTAACAATAAACAGACAAAATCATCCCTGATAAACCATCGCCTTGTAGGTTATAAACCTTTACCGCGTGCCGTCGGAGGGGCAGTTTGAGAGAGAACCTGGTACATTGTGGACTGTAAGTTAATAAGACTCAAGTCACACATAGTATTTTATTTATTTATTTATTTATTTTTAACTTCAGCTAGCAAATAGCTATAACAATGCGGTTAAAAGCGCACCCAGAAATTAAGGTGGTTCTTAAGGTGGTGTGCAACCTTTAAACACCAACCACAGTGTTATTACAGAGCACAGTATGAAACAGATTTTCAATTCTGAACAGTTTCTGTCATCAACAGTGGTTACTGCTAACATTCTGATGAAGGCAGGATAAATTTGGAGCTCTTTTTATGGGCAGATGAGCTACCTTGTCTCAGGCATATACACTCAGCTAAAGGATTATTAGGAACACCTGTTCAATTTTTTATTAATGCAATTATCTAATCAACCAGTCACATGGCAGTTGCTTCAATGCATTTAGGGGTGTGGTCCACGTCAAGACAATCTCCTGAACTCCAAACTGAACGTCCGAACGGGAAAGAAAGGTGATTTAAGCAATTTTGAGCGTGGCATGGTTGTTGGTGCCAGACGGGCTGGTCTGAGTATTTCACAATCTGCTCAATTGCTGGGATTTTCATGCACAACCATTTCTAGGGTTTACAAAGAATGGTGTGAAAAGGGAAAAACATCCAGTATGGGGCAGTCCTGTGGGCGAAAATGCCCTGTTGATGCTAGAGGTCAGAGGAGAATGGGCCGACTGATTCAAGCTGATAGA
>JABFEA020000067.1:23070577-23083888 GCA_019775915.2 Cyphomyrus plagiostoma
GCAGTTCTGAAGGCGAAAGGGGGTCAAACACCGTATTAGTATGGTGTTCCTAATAATCCTTTAGGTGAGTGTAGTTTGCCCAACTTTGCCCAAATAGGCCTCAATAATTAATTATGACTTCATTTATTTTCCTTCACATATGAAATGTAATTTTCCTTTTGTGATTGGCGGTGAACAGTATCCAATATTTACCTACATTAGTTTTTATGCATTAAACCTGGATTTAGTGCGGAAATGATCCCTATGAAGTGGGTCTGTATATTTTTCCATTCAGAATTCTTAAGAGATAGCTCCCCAAGGTCAGTATTAAGTTGATGCAGTCAGTAATAATTCTGCTTATATTCCGCTGTTAATTAATGAAGGAGACACAATATAAGGTCAAGCGATGGATTATGCAGGGATTCAAATGAAATCCAGCATTTGTTTTAGCTTTGCACGCTAATTTAACAAGTGCTGTGCTACTGACTGCATCTCATGATGCTCATCATCTGGCATGTGACAGAAATGCTTAACGTTTATGAATTTGGCATGTAGCATTTTAGCATTAGCGCAATGTAGTAGGAAGCGACGTCACGTCCTTGATATTCTGTGTGTAGCTAAGAACAATGCAGAGGTTTGCGTGATTGGTCTGTGAGAAGGGGCCCTTATATACGCTGCGTGTGAAACATGGTCTTTGCCATAGCTGAACTGTGGTCTCTCACAGATGGGTGGGGGCCAAATAACCATTGGCACTCCCCTTGTGCTTCCCAGGTCGGCGGACAAGCAAGATAAATACTAGATAAATACATTTTAAAGCATGTCCTTGCCCTTTTTAAGTAACAGGAAGTCTCTTTTGAGTTTGACTGAAACCAGAAAAAAGTGAATTGACAAAGTCTTTCATACTCTCATCTGAAAATGTAATAAAAGCACAAAATCTGAAATCGATATTACATGTGGGTACGATGAAGAGCACGTTCAGCCTCAACGACAAGCTTCCTGTCATTTTCCTGGCATTTTCCACATGTTTTGGTAATACCTTGAAGAAAAGATATTATCAGCCCCAGACTGTACGTGTACAGATTACGGACTGTGTGGAAGGATACTGGAGACTGTCCAGGAAGAATTTTTCTAAGATGATTTTTATCCGGGTAAATGACAAAAAAATATAACTGATTGTCGACATAATGATCTTTTTGGACTAAAAACACAAATACATGCAAACAAATACATGCACACATACACCATGTAATAAGGTGAAATTATATGCACATCAGAAACCGTGCAGTGCTAAAGGTGTATTGATGTAATCCTAACAATGAGAGCAGAACATAAGGCCAGGGTGGGGCAGGGAGTATACCCAACATGACCCCCAGGCTCTGACAGCCATATGTCCCACAAATAGATTTGCTTGAATTGGACTGAGTTGAATTGAGGTTTTATTTGCCTTTTGCACATGTACAGAAGCATAAGTACTCTGGAATTCTGGGAAGGTTCTCTTGTTGATTTAAAAACAACAAACACAATTATTCCAGCTTAACTATACAATCGAATTATTAAAAAGATTTAAACTACGATCGATGTGCTTAAATGATTGATAAGTAAGGTGCCTTGAGTGTCTGAAGCAGTGATGAAGGCCAGACTGACTACTGGAGTCTGTGATCAGCTGGTGCACCACGTGCCCTTGTATTCCCCGTGTTTCGATTCCCCTTGGACAACAGCGGTGAAATTGCTTGTAAACTCACACAGTTTGTGAAAATAAAACGCTACGTAAAGTTAAATAAAATGTGGTTGATCCATCTCTGTGTTTGTGTGGTCATTCAGATGTGAAATGAAGAGGCATGCTGAACTGCAGCAGAACTGGGTGCAAGAAAATGATATTAAAAATAACATAATATTTTAGTGTGTGAGCGCAAAGGAAGGTGAAACGATGCTTGGAGACTGCAGGGAGCCGGCAGAATAACATTCCGGCCAAGGCTGAATATAGAAAAGACAGATATTTGGGATTCAGGTCAGGAATATTGATTTTTATTTATGAGTGACACCATTCAATCAAAAATGCAATTTCAGAGCAATCGATGCAACACTGGCACCCTATTCTTTCACAATAATTGTTTTTGTGTTCAGGGCTCGGAGCTTGGTGCAATGCCCGTGCCGCGTCACGAAATAAAATCCCGACGGATGCCTTCCGATCTCCCGACAGGGTCTCCTATATTTTTTTATAGCTTCTTTAATTCATATCACTGAATCAACATGAACGGTGGGTGGGGGAATTTCCGCCTCGGGAACATATCGCTAGGCTGGAAACCAATACAAACAACAAGACCAGAAAGCCAACAAAACACCAGGAACGCTTTACAATCTGAGATTTAACTTAAAAAGAAAGACGCGACAAGATCTGTACACAATGAGACCATGCGTTCGACATTCATATCTTCTGTGGTCTGCCAAACCGTAGTCTCAGCCAACAAAAGTGGCAGCAAAAACGGAGTGAAGGACCTGGAATTTTACCCAAGTTTTCATGGCTAAGTCTCAGGAGGGCATTTCTGTTGTACCTCTGAGAGAGTTGCTTGGGTAGAATTACTTGAGGACAAATCAAGCTGTAATGCAGATGGGGAAAATTGAATACGGAGAACATGATGGAGGAAGACATCACACATAATCAATGACTGACAGTTCTGAGTCTGTGGGGGGGCATGAATAGTCAAAGGGATGGTAAGTTTTCCAAAGAATTATGGGACATGTAACCACACATATGTCTGCATGTGTCTATGTGTTATTATTTTACTGGGTAAAACTGGTTGACGATCGTAAACTGGTACCTTTCACTGGGCAGCATTAAACAGCTTCTTCCTGCCCTCCATTCCTGACATGGCCTCCACGTTCTTCCGCCAGTCTGTCACCTCCTCCCTCTGCAGAGACCGCGAGTTTAGAGTAGAGCTCAGTGATATTGCTGAACAACTTGAAAGATATTAGCATAGCGAATAGCCTGACTTTGATGGTAACTTTAGTCTGTGTATCTTCGTGAATGCTTGCAACGGCCTTGTACAAAAGCAGAACTAAATCAGTGTGAATCCTGGTCATATTGTTTTATTCCATACGAAGTTGACACCCTTTGTTAATCAGCTGTATTTTTTCCACTCTGGCCATGAAAATAACCAAATTTCACAATCGCATCAGATATTTCAGATGCCAGCTAACAACAAACACCGGAGATATAGTGGCCCTTGGTGTTCTGGTCAGACTGACCTACACCATTCCTGGCTGACTCACCTTCTCTTCCTCCTTCTTGACCGTCTTAAGGTTGGCTTTGAAGTCGGCCTTCATGAGCTTGGTGTCGCTCAAGGCGCCCAGCATGTCATCGGCCGATTTCTTCACCCTCTTCAGGTTGGGTCGCTTCATTTTGCCCTTCAGATCTGCGATCTTCTGACACAGGTTCTCGATCTGCCATTAAGGAAGACTCACACATTAGCTGAGTATAAAGCAAGCCTAATCCGGCTAAAACTTCAGGTGACCTGGTTCCCAGTACCTCCTTGTCATTTTTGCCGACTTTAACTTCGATGTCATACCGTGCTTCATCTACAATATCGATCTTGCGGTGGAGTTCTTTACAGAGTTCCTGTGAAGAGATGAGATTGGAGGACAGGGTGGGTGTTTACAAATCCTTATGGTGAGATTCATTTCAGTTCTGGCTATTTGCCTTCCTGGGGCTCCTTCGAAATACTGGGGGCGACTATGGGTGAAGGTCGTCTGTTCTGTGGACCATCAGGATGCAATTCTGTAGAAGAACGGCAGCTGGAACACCTACCTGCAGCTCCTTGACTGACAAACCAGCCAGCTTGAGAGGAGGAACCCTTTCCTTCAAGGTGCTCTCCCTCTCCATCATCTTCTCCTCCTTTTCGGCATCCAGCATGGTTGCTGCCTTCTTCAGCAGTTTAGACTGTCAAGAATGAAGCAAGTGACCAATGGAGTTCATCTGCACATTATACACTGAGATTACTGGGTCCCAGAGTTATGATCAGTCGCACATTCCCCCAGAAGAGGGAGCCAAATTCGGGTGGAGGGCCACATTCCCCCTGTAGGGGGAGCCATGTTGAGGCAGAGTGCCACATTCTCTCTGTAGGTGGCAACAATTCTACATCCATTTATGCCACTATGATCAATGATATCGTACACATATTTACTGTAAAGCAGTTTATGCAGTTAATGAAGGCATGCAGTGGACGGTAATGTTAAGGTAACAATGCTTAAAGAGTGTATCATTTGGCCGTCCAGTGTTGTTTTCTGAATCTACATGCATGGGTGAGTTCATGTGGAAGCTTGACCAATCAAAAAGTAATATCCCAAAATTAGGTGTGATACAGTAACATCAGTGCGACCTGAAACTTCACCTTCAGCTGAAGCCGACGTGTGGCTGAGTACTTCGATTTTTTCTGAAAGAGATCGCAGCAGCGGTTCAGTTCAGATGATGAACTTCACATTCCTGCAGACAGGGGGTGCCTAACTCCAGTCTTCGATTGCCACAGTGAATCTGGATTTCTTTCCGCATAGACTCTAAACTGCTACATTGTCATTACAGGGATTTTCACCTGTATACATAAATTCTGAAACAAACACTGGAGTTAGGTGTCCCCAACCTGCAAACGTTAAACTATTACGAAACAAAAGTATTAATGGCTACAAATCAGATGTTAGTCTCACTGATTAATCACTAAATATATAAAAAAATGAATCATTTTCCAGAATCTTATCAGGCATGTCACACATCACTTCAATTGTTTCTTGGGATTAACTTTTAATAATGTCTTTTGGAAAGCAACTGATATATTAATATTAAATGGTACTTAAATGGCTGAGTAAATTATTAACTTAGAGTAAAAATCAAACTGGTCTATAATTGAAAAATAACCCATCTCACCGGTCTGTGGATAACAGAGAACAAACAAACAGAGAATGAAACAAAAAGAGATTTTTACCGCAGATCAACAAGTCATTCTTTAATTAAGAAATTAAACAAGCTTTTTATGACTATAAGTACAAGCCTTGCTGTATGGTTCTTACCCCTCAGACATGGTGATTCCAGATTCTGTCCTGAAAGGCAAAAGGAATGTTTTGTCAGTCTATGGTCACGGTGTTGCAACAATAGCTGGACTCCTGGGTCTGATATATTAATCACATTAACCGAGTTCCCGTGCTCAGGGACAGGTGACGTCATGCGTGCACTGCTACGAAGGGACAGCAGGACATGACCGCAGCAGTTTGTGAGTCTTCCCACAAAGCTAAGCGTTGCCTCTGAAGAAGACAGTCTCTCTCCACCCCAGTGGGGAGTCCCTTGTAGTGCATACATATTTCTGTCACACATTTCATATCGTGCTCACGACAGGGACATCCTGGCAGATTCCTGCGGTGCCCAGTAAGGGGCGACGGTACTCTAGCGTGCACATTCCCCGAGACGTTCCGCTCGTGGGCGGCCACATGGATTCAATCTGGTGAGTACCTGCTGTTACCTGACCTTCACCGGTTTTGAGACACATGTTAGAAACGTCACACACTCAGGCTGGGATGCAAGCTTAGGGCTAAAGATGCTAAATGGCCAGTATATAGGTGATCAGTATCAATCAGCTACTCAATTCCCTAAATCCCTTTGCCACTCACCCTAGGCGGACAAAGACGCCAGGTAATTACTGAAAGCACACAACCACCCTCCCAAAAGCGCGCAGTTTGTGCGTGGAAATGACTGCACAACTGTATCCCGAAAAAATAAAGGCGTGTGACTCAGTTCCTTTTTCCAAAATGCCGTTGTCATTAGTAACACGTTCATACAGTTCCGCCATTTGATTTGTTTACCGTGTCTCATCATAATCAAATGTTAGCTCAAAAAAGAGGCCAGCAAAGAAAGATGTAAAACAGACTCCAGGCAATCACAGATTTCCCAGCAAAGATTTCATACCTTATCAAACAAAAGCCATACCCCTGTGAAAATACAATATTACTTGCCAACCTTAATAAATTGTCTTGACTAATATCTATTAGAACAGAAACAAGGATATCCTACATGTTTATTATTTCGGGGGGTGCAGTTAATTTTCCCCACTTACCCTTTGGTGTGAGCAGACGAGCTGGCTTGTGCAGGAGATGGAAGATGATGTTATATGTTACTTTGACTGATGGCTTTATGGGGTCTACCCGCCCGTGAAAGTAGGCTGAAACACTCCCCCTGGCCCCCTCCCCACCCCCACTTGCGCCAGTCATCCTGACCCTTGATACACACCATCCAAGTGCGTTTGAATGATCGCTCATCTTGAGTAGCCTTAAACTTTGTCCCTGACCTTTAGTCGTCCTACATACAAGACATTTACTTGTCCTGGAGGATTGTACTGCTAGTTTAAGAATATGATTCTTCACTTTTAAGATTGAATAGAAGCACATATAATAAGGTAAATAATCAAAAGCAAGAGTATCCAAGCTGGGTAAGAAATTACAACCGAAATGACTTGGGTTCCTCTCTTAACCGTTAGATGTAGCATGGAGATAAAAACATGAAAGTGCTTTGTGGTTGTGGAGCAATTTATGGCACTTGGCTTGCAAGCTGAAACCCTTTTTTGGCTGAACTGAGATCCTCCACAAAACAATCAGCGCTAATACACAATTAATTGATGGTTCAGCATAATGTCGCGATGTCCGTCAGACACTTGGAGGGAATCCCGAAAGGACTGAGCAGATACATCACAAAACCAAGGGGATTTTGAAATTTATCGCGTCCGTTGCCCCCAGTAGAGGGCAGTTAATGCGATTGACTCGTCCCGTTTCAATTGTTTTGCATTATTTGCTATGCTTGCGGTGATTGCTACGTCACATAAAGGCTCGATAACGGCTAAATTCGGTGTGCTATCATGCTGGATGCAGGAGCGCGTCCGTATAAGTCTCGGATGTGGTTTATGTATCGGGTTTTAAATAACAGGAACAGGTGTCTGCCCGCGTGGAGGCAGCCCGAGCCCTGTTCTCTATGAACTCTATGCGGCGCGTCCCCGACAATGGCTGTGTCCAGCGACAATGACATTCCACCTTTGTCCTCGTGCGTATTTGCTGGTGCGGTGTCCTCACGCTCTCTTGCACGTGCAGAAGTGGGCACACAGGCACAGCACGCCCTGCTTACCGCTGGTGACCTGCACTCCGCCCACCTCCATGCGGCGATCAGGAGGTGCTGAACCTCCCCCAGCTCACATGCCCGTTTTTCCTCTATTTCATCACGCGAGAGGTTGGCCCGAGGTGACACGGCCGTGTGGAATAGATCACATTGTTCCTTGGTTAGATCAGGGGAAACCATTATATTCATTTAAAATCAGAGCCGGGTTTACGTTCCCAGGAACATTGTTAGCACAGCGACACGGTGAATCAGGTGTCACATTACTCATAATCGGAATACAGCTGTTGTTTTGTTATTTCACAGTAAAAAGGACAACACTGCTCAGGGAAATCCTGTGAAACCCAAATAGGTTGTTAGCAGACTGAATGGAGCTCCAGGCAAAGCTGTTGTAGCTCGCCTTTTTAAAGGCATCTCATCTCAAATGCTTCACTAACTGGTTGCTTATGTGTGACAGAAATGCGCAGTTGTCACGTAAGTTCCTGTAATGCCGCTTAATGGCATATTGGATGTATCTGAGACCGCAGCATATTTTACCATTTTATGACCGGGTTGTGAATTAAAAAAAAACATTTCTTAGAAATATGTGGACTTTTGAAAGCGTTATAACGTGTCACGCCTCGCCTCTTCCTGGTGGTTCTGACGGTCTGATTTCAGTTACAGTAATTGGATGAGTTTCGGGGGTATGGATGCCCCCTGTTGATCAGCTGGGGAGGCAGTCGGCTCTTCTGCAGAGGAGCTTTAGAGGTGATTGAAGAGCTTCTGCCTTCTAATGGTGTAGCTGATATTCGCACCCAGTGCCGATGCTCATAAACACAGGTCACGGTTATTTGTTTTAATAACAGTGCTGGATTAAACAGTTCTTAATGTTACAGCGTCACCATCTGTCAGGTTAGGTAGGCAGCTCGATGGTACAACAGTCTCTCAATGAGTGTTTTTCCTTGGTTAAATACCTTACCAAATGGGTCAACCACAGCCCCATCCTGTGTTCAATGCCCATCTAAATGGCAACTCAACTGAAATCCTAATAGTATATGTACCATAATGGTACAACAGAAATTCCCTGTCTGAGATGGGTAAATGCAATTTCCAATTAATTATTTGTATCCCATTTTCACTGTTACCATTCAAATGAATTTTTTTCAGAAATAACTTTATTTTTCATTTTAGCTGGGATTTGAACATAACGAATGTCCCATGATTAACAAGGCTTATTTACTAAGAAATAAATTGTTCTCCTTTATAAAGGGGTGCGATATGAGCTGAATGACCCAAACAGAAGATCACCTCTTATACTGTAAGTCACAAGGGATAGAAGCAACTGCATATGAGAAGCACTTTACTTTAATAGATCTGCGATATTCACTTCATCACTGCCTGCATCACATTTAGACGGTGCAGTTTAATGGGGGAATCAGCTGCTCAAAGGACCTGCCCAATCACCCATGTCCCGCCATCAATAAGCCACCGTCGCCGGTCGAATATTAAATTTCACACATCATTTTGTACTTCGGTGAGCACAAACACATTTTCCTGTTTTCATATTTTAAAGCACTAATGAAATCTTTAGCAAACACCAAACTGGTAATACAACACATTTTACTACAGTCTCAAAGGCTTCCCTGAGGAAAAGGCCAAATTATCATGGCTGAAAGCTTCGGAAACATTTATAGGAATGAGGTTTTTCTTGGGCATAAGGCAAAGAAGCAATTCCATTATGCACTCATCTGACATGGCTAGCGAACTTTAATTTTGAGACCTGCACTTTTCTGTTTTGTCCTGTTTGATACTTTAGCCAGTGATTAACTTTTCAGCTTTACTCCGTGGCTGGTTTACACTGGTTCTACTTGAAGGCTACTTTTGTAATGCTTCTTTTTATTCACCTTATCGATCTGCGCGTCTCCATCAGCCATTGCGGTGTGCTTACCTCAGAGAAACACAAGGGGGCGAAATTCCGCTGTGCTGCTGAGTTTATAAAAATGAATCGTCCGTTGCCTAACTGTGCGGACTGCGTTTGGTGTTTGCAGTAACAGGTTAAAATGTAAACGTGCCAAATACAAGTGCACAGTAAAAATGGAAAAATCCCACATAGTTACTGCTGCATGAATTCCGTGCTCCAAAAGGACATTGAATTTTGGAACCACTTAGCTAACGAAACTGTTTAATTAGTTTGGCCAGGACCAACAATAGGCACAGAGGGCATCTCAACATTACTGCGACTGGATTTCCTGTTTAACACCCCTGTATTCCAAGTGCTCTACTTTTAAATTCATCATGCCAGACTTAAAAGAAGCCCATTTATATATTTACATTTCCATTATATTAGCTGTGTGGGAAATATCCAGCAGAGAGCTGAACCCCGCAAGTCTGCCAGAAATGGTACGATCCCCCGCACTGTCAGTGGAGCTGATGATGCGTGTGGAGCTCGCATGTCTGGATGGTAGCGGCTGAGGTCAGCAATCGTGTACGACTCCTCGGCTACCTGTTGCCCGGCCGATTCCTCGCGCCCCTCCCCGTGGAAAGTGCTGCTTTTTTGTTTCTGGTTGGGGAGGGTCTGTGAGGGGTGGGCTTCCTGTAATGTTTCTGACTGTGCCGCCATGGTACATAGCGTGGTCTCACCAGATACTGCACAGGTGGCGGCAGAGATTCTCATCGCTATGTAGAACACCTCCTTTACAACAAGGTGATGGTGACAGACTCACCAGGAGGAGGCGCCGCGCGAGTTGGTGACGCAGTCTGGAACGTGACCTTGAAGATGATCACAGTGGTACTGCTTAACAGACATCAGGAACTATTACTCACTACTTCCTCTGACAGTTAACACGTTACTCAGAAGGTATTATGTTTAAATAAAACTCCAGAATCCTCCTGTGAGTCAACAGTGAAATATGGACATATATCTGTCTACTACACTGCACACTCATATACAAGAAGAAGCAAAGAAGTAGCATTATTTGGGCTAAGAAGCCCAATGTGTCGGTTGGCTGGATTCTTGCCTATAATTACCTTATCATTAGCTAACGGATTTAGCCGGAGCATGTTGTAAAGTGGCAGCATGGTGAAATAGCTACACCTGTGGCCTGCCTTATCGGGTCGGCCATGCGTACGTCTCTCTCCGTGGGACTCTAAGTCATCAAATTGATTTTTAATTCGTTCGGGCTGAGGGCTTTGGCGGTCCCTGCCAGGCCTGTGTGTACGCTGTGTCTCAGTGTCACCGGCAAGGGCCAATGTCCGTTTCAATGCGGGGAGCCGTCAGCACCTCTCAGCATCCACCGAACCTGGGCGGGGGACACTGAGCGTGCCCATGGGGGGGAGGGGGGGGGCAGAGGGCAACCCCACTCTCTCATATAACCAGTCTTTCACTTCCTGTTTGCGGAGGATGGGTGGTTCAGATGTCCTACAAGGCTATTGCAGTGAGTTGTGGTTATGGAGGTCTGGCCACCCCGGAAACCCCCTCTATCTTACAACATCTAACTCGTCTGTGGCTCTGTCTTCACTATTTTGTGATCTGAATGTGAAGATCTGGCCAAAATCAGGTTAGATGTGACCATATAACAGCAGCAGCTCCCATAGGATGCCGACTTGGGTAAAATGTGACTGTGCAGAGGGTGCCCCCTGCTCATCTCTAAAGGAATTACACTGATCCATGTGAAGTCGAGGGTCTGGCTCACAGGTCAGTGACCTGTATTTTCTGTGATGGACACTACACACAATTGCTGGCTAAGATGCATACTCAGGGAAAGAGTGTGTGTATGTGTGCGTGGTGGGTGATGTATAACCAATGGGGCATAAGAGGCCTGATGAACACCCAATGGAAGTGTGAGGGGCCTTATGGATATCCAATTGGACTGTGAGGGACCTGATGAACACCCAATGGGAGTGTGGGGGGCCTGATGAATATCCAATGGAAGTGTGAGGGACCTGATGAACACCCAATGGGAGCGCAAAGGGCCAGATGAGTACCCAATGGGAGTGTGAGGGGCCAGATGAACACCAAATGGGAGTGTGAAGTGCCCTATGGATACTCAATGGGAGCACTGGGAACGGACCGTATGCCAGTTAAAACCTCATTAAGGCTAATTCAGGCTGCCAGGTTAGTCCAGTCACTGTGTCCCTGTCACTTTTGCAAAATCAACACTGGGCCCCTGACTCAGGCTAAACCTGTCTATCCTTGCAACAGCCTTCATCCACACACACACAGTTTCTTTTAACTGGGGGGGCGGAGGGCACGTATGACTCCCTCACCCACACCATGCTTCGTAACCCCCCCAAGCAATGTTCTGGTCCTCAGAACATGGCTTCTGGAGCGCCATGTTTTGTAGTGTCGGAGGCCCAAGGCTAAACATTCCTACTGAGTGCTAGTGTGTAAATCTGTCCCATCGAGTGTGCGTGTCAGAATGCATAATTTATCGCATAGGCTCTCTTGAAAGAGATTTTAGTTCATGAGTAGGTGACCTTGTCTCTTCTTGTCTGATATACTAAAACTGCATACATATCGGCTGTGTCCGGGAAGTTATTATGTTAAATAAATATTTGATGTTTGGATATCAAATATACATAAATGTAACAAACTCACTCATGTTGTTTTCTCTTTCCTGTGTGTTCTTGAGATGGGAAATCAATAGCAATTCTTTTTGCATGACAGGGAATTTCACTGGAATGCATCTCTAACATCACATGTGCCTTCCATTTAAATGTACTGCAGTCCTAAGACACACACAGAGGAAATAAGAAAACTACAGCTAAACGGGGAGATGTATGAAGAGGTGTTCCTCAGGGTCCTGTGCTGGGGCCTTCAGTTTTTACTGGTGACTGTAACACTGTAAGACAGGACCAGGGAATTATTTTCTGTGGAGGGCCAAATCAGAGCTTCACCATGTCAAAAGAGGGAATAAAGAAATATATTAAAGTGGTTCCTTGGTTCTCGAACTCACTAGAACTTGAATTTATTCAAGTCAAACAAACCAGTTTGACCTACAACTTGATTTGAATATCAGAAGTTGAACCGTGAACACTGACCTAATATAAATTGTACGCACCAGGAACAGGAGTCATACTACAAAGCAGTTCTTACTTGAATGCCTTCTTCACAGACTGGACGATTAACCAAATAAAGCAGTGCAACATTACAGCAACTAACTTATGTACTACTAGAGCATGTATGTCATTTATTTAAACTTTATTTTGCCAGGTAAATTAACTGAAAACCAGTTTTCACTGTTCTACATGATATTCGGGAGAAATAGCAGATTGCGCATCGTAACTGCCTGGGATACAAACTTTATGCGCATAACTAAACTCTTCAGCTAATAAGGGCAAAAGTGTGTTGTCACAGAGGCAGTTCCAGTTTGTGCAGCCAGGTGACAGGTCGCAATGCATCTAACCGATCTGAACCTGAGCGGTGTTTTGTTATTGGACTTCTGTGCTCATCACGGATTGTCCATAATGAACACCATGTTCAAGCATAAGGGCGTCCATATGTACACTTGGCACAAGACACCCTAGGCCACAGTTTGATGATCGACTTTGTGGTCGTGTCATCGGACTTGCCACCGCATGTATTGGACACTCGGGTGAGGAGAGGGGCGGAGCTGTCAACCAATCACCACCTGCTGGTGGGTTGGCTTCGCTGGTGGGGGAGGAAGCCGGTCAGACCTCGTAGATCCAAGCGTATAGTGTGGGTCTGTTGGGAACGCCTGGCGGAATCCCCTGTCAGGGGGAGTTTCAACTCCTACCTCCAACCCATGTCCCGAGGGAGGTGGGGGACATTGAGTCTGAATGGGCCATGTTCCACGCCTCCATTGTTGAGGCGGCTGATCAGAGCTGTGGCCGTAAGGTGGTCAGTGCTTGTCACGGCAGCAATCCCCGAACCCGTTAGTGGACACCGGTGGTGAGGAATGCCATCAAGCTGATGAAGGAGTCCTATTGGGCCTTTTCGGCCTGTGGGACTCCAGAAGCAGCTGCTGAGTACCGGCGGGACAAGTGGAATGTGGCTTCGGTGGTCGCTGAGGCAAAAACTCGGGTATGGGAGGAGTTTGGCGAGGCCATGGAGAATGACTTACGGACGGCTTCAAGGAGATTCTAGTCCACCATCCGGTGTCTCAGGGTGGGAATGCGGTGCAGCATTAACACTGTTTATGGTGGGGATGGTGCACTGCTGACCTCAGCTCGGGATGTTGTGGGTCGGTGGA
>JABFEA020000067.1:23121776-23134027 GCA_019775915.2 Cyphomyrus plagiostoma
AATCAATGCCACGTAGAATTAAGGCAGTTCTGAAGGCGAAAGGGGGTCAAACACCGTATTAGTATGGTGTTCCTAATTATCCTTTAGGTGAGTGTATATATGTGTGAGTATCCAAGACTTTCAGCAAAGTCGTCACATTTTACACATGATGAACAAATCTCAAATTTGTGTGACACCAAAGTCATCTACTCAAACGGCAATTGCGGAGTGACTGTACTTTAATGTAAATCTCAATCTTCAGAAGGACCAGCTGTAGGTGGGCAGGCTCAGTGACTCAGTGGGGAGTGTGCTTCCCTTTAGCTCGGGGGTGGGGGTTCACCTCTGGCCCCTGCAGAGTTTATGGTGTCTGTGTGTGCTTCCCCTGGCGTGTGGAGGCCTAGCAGCAGAAATCTTGTTGGATTTGATTTTTCAGCAGCGTTGGCGACAGGCATCCTGTGAGACATTATGATCACATCGCCTGTTTGGTCTCTTTTCTCTGGGCAGACATTTTTGTTATTATAAAAATGTGTCGTTTGGAGAAACTGATTAATGCAACTTGTGTGTGCAAGGTCCACCGTGCTCAAAAAAGTTTGCCAACTGTGGGGGGGAAGGGGGGGGTAAATTAATTTGGCTGACTTGGGGAGGGGTGGTTCCAAATAGTAAAATATGTTCAGCAGGGGGGCGGGTGCTCCATATTCAGTCGTATTCCTCAGTTTGACACCCGATACATTTGAAAATGTAATAGTCAGTGTGAAATTGGTCAGTTGAGGATGGGGGCAGCAGCACTGGTAGATTGCCAGGCATCCGGGCACCTGCTCCAGCGCACCAGCATTACATGACCTGAAACTACATACCTCCGAAATTCCAGGACAATGTTCCCCTCTCCAACACTCCACATTACTTCATGGGAGTCTTGCAGACTTCTACTCCTTAAATTATTCAGCGGGTCTAATTTAATAATTCACGGCATCTCACTAGACACCACGCAGATGGGACCTAAGTGTAACCACCACCGGCTGCTGTCTTCCCGGGCGGTGCCAACGGCAGCGGCGGGGATCCCGGAGCGATTCTTTACACCAAATTTAGATTCCGCTGCTCTTTGTGATTCACGAGGACATCAGAATCCGGGCCAACTGGATTTCATATTCCCCCTCTTTAACTGTACAGGAGTATCCCTATTTTCTTAGACAGACAGAATATATGGTACTGCACACAGGCTCAGGATCTGAGGCACCATTGGGGACTGACTTCTGGGGGACAGTATAGAGCTCTGGCAGTGTCACCTTTATGTTAGATAGCACAGTCACTGGATGATGCAGGGCTACAGACAGAGGACTGACTCAAGCATGTTGAAATCACAGGCAGAAGACAGCCTTATAAACTTCAGGATGAAGGGGAGCACAGGATATTACATTCTTCGGGACCATGGACTGCAAAGGGTCTAATATCACTCAGGACTGTGGACAGCATACAGTGTAAATACACTTCAGAACCTTGGACAGCATAGGGTCTAAATATACTTCAGGACGAAGTACATCATATGGTTTTTGCAAACCTCAGGACAATGAACAGTGTATGTTTTTTTGAATATTTCAGGACGATGGACAGCATGTGGTTTTTGCATACTTCAGGACTATGGACAGTGTACAGTGTTTGCATACTTCAGGACGATAGACATCATACAGTTTTTGCATACTACATGGATAGAGGAGTGTTCTATAGTCTTACATAATTCAGAATCATGGTCATGCATTATATATACTTCATATATCCTTCAGGTCTTCAGCCAGCAGGTGCCATCTACCACAAAATTACGGAGTGCACAGTATCGTAACTGCTTGAAGACCATGGAAAGCTGACTGCCTCACTTACAGTGACAGGCTTGCTGCTGCCCACTTACAGATAACCCCAAGGCCCTTCAGAGGAGATGTGGAAGGGTGAGCTCTCCCCTCATCTGCTCTCCCCCTCAGGGAGATGATCTCTCCCACCCGGGGACCGGGCAATGTGAGTGGCAGCCATTAGGACTGAGCCCATTAAACTCTTTTTCATTGGCCAAACATATATTTCTTTCTTCTTTTTTGATTTGTGCGCGAGGAAGAGGGCCCGCTGTAAACATGCCGTGACTGTGTGCCAGAGGACAGCAAATCCTACTCATTTCACAGTGGACAATTCACGTAATCCAGTGTCTATTAAGTGTTCACCATGAAGAACCAGGCGGCTCTGGCACCATTTCATTTTAAAACTGTTGGGGAAACATTTTTAAACGTTCATATAACAGTTAATTTTTAAATCCTTAATGTTACAATCATGCTTTTGACTGTATGATAGTCTGAAATTATCGTGCAATTAAACAGCAGAGAGATCCTGCGCCTAATACCCCTGTGATGATACCAGAGAGTGATACTGAGCATTATTCAGGTTGTTTCTGCACCATCTGAATTGTCTGCTCAGGAATTCTGGTTGCACATGCAGCTGTTTAACAACACATAATGATGTGGCGGTGGAACACCCATCTGTCTCACCAGCACACCATCTACAGCCTCGCCTGCGCTCTTCTTATCAGACAATGAGATAATCAACGGGGTCCCTTTTAGTGCCATTAAGCTGAGAACGACCAGGACTGAATTTGCTTAAGTGGAGAGATGTGTTGAGCGCCGCTGTCCGAGAGAGGGTAAAGACCGAGGTCTGATATCAGTGCTAGCGAGTGAGCGTGTGCATCACTGAAGGGGTGAAATGTCGTGCGGCTGGGAAGGAGCCATTAGTGGAAACAGCTGATGGATTACAGATGTCAGTTCAAACCGGAGCTGGAGCACCTTCCAATCTGGGTTACAGTGTCCCATATTCTTTCGAACACGGCTAACGATCTGGCCCTCTCACCCAAAGAGGGTATTGTTCAGGCCCCTGAAAAGCTGGCATGCGTTCTCCGATTTCTGCATCTGTCATGTGTCGGACAAGCACAGCTGAACCCTGAGGGCTTGCTCCGCCCACCTGACATCTGATTGGCCGTGAACAGCAGAGACATTCCCTGCTACAGTTGGAGGCAGCCTATTATACGCAGCAATAATTATAATCATTGGCCAGTGGTGATACTGTCTGCCAGTCACCAGTCCAGACTTCATTCCCAAACGTGATAGGACTTTCACATCACCTGAGCCTTTTTCATGGAGACAGGATTCACCTTTATACTCTCTAGACACAAATTCTTGTTGCTAGTTACATGACTATTCACCACATGATTAATTAAGAGCAATACTTGCAAACCACAATAGTGGCATCAGTAAGATAATGTCAGCTTTGTCTGAACAGTAAGTGGATTGAACAGTTTTACTGTAGCCTAACTCACATTAACACCATTTCCTGTCTTCCCATGTGGGCTGTAATGACATTTAATTACCAATGCAGGAATTTATTATCTCACTAAAGAATTTATCATCTCCTGAAAGCCAATAAAAATAGTCTTTTCCCTTTTTCATGCTGCTGCATATTTACCAGAACAAATGGTGTTAAATACTCCGATTGAGGCTAAAATGCTAAGATCCCTCCAGCCAACTGAATTGATGATCTTTCACTGTTACACAGCAGAACTGTTACTCGCAGAGGGTCACTAAAGGGAAAAAGCAATATTGCAGAAAAGCTATATTTTGGGCTATTAAAAATATTTCCAATTTACCAACTAGGTGTTTAATTAAAAAAGAAAGAGGCTGTCTCATTCATAGAGGGAACATCTGAGCAGGATGAGACTCCATAATCAGATACAATTTTTGTATCTAGACTGAAAATATGAAATATTAACATCTATCAAACTGCCCTGAGTCATTTTTGAATATAAGTAACAAATGAATCAAATAAAAATGTCAGACTATTAAAATATTAGGTTGTGTTTTTTTCCCCTCTCTGAATTGGTTAACGTGTCCCATCCCTAAAGGGCTGTAAATCTTCCAAGATAAAGCCACTCTCGTGTCCCAGTATTCTGACAGTGAGTGGAAATTTCCAGCATCTCGTCCTCCCCCGCGTTCCCAGGCTGATTGGGGGGACAAGGGCCTGACGAAACCACGGAAACAAATAGGAAGTGGAGGCAGCAGGAAGTGGAGGCGGCAGGAAGTGGAGGGGACAGGAAGTGGATGCGGCAAGAAGTGGAGGAGCCCCTTAATGTGCAAGGGGCCACTTTCATCCCATTTCCATCCTCCACCCCCCCTTCTCGCATCATACTTGTGTTGCTGTTCACTTTTATCTTCCCAGCACTTCCACAGCGTAAAACTTCTTCACACTGTCACACTCACACAGCTGGGTGATCTACTGCGGCAGCCTTTGATTCAAAGAGACAAGAGTGCCCCCCCCCCGACCCCTCCCAAAAAAGAAACCCACTACCCACAAACCTTTCTGCTCCAATCAGTGCCTTCTTTTAGCACTTGTGAGGGAAAAAAGGGCATTTCTCCTGAGTGAAATCTGATTGGCTGCAGGCACTTCACGGGCCAATCAAAGGCACTCTATTGTGAGCATACTAAAAATAAAAAGCCGGTACCCTTTGTCAGGATTTGTTTGAATAGCTCCGTCTCCAAAAGCACAGACTTCCCGGGCGTTTCAGACACAGGATGAGATGCGTGCTGACGGTTACCATGGTCACAAGACCGATGCCATGACACCAGCATCCCATCTCTGTTATTAACGAGCCAGAGAAACTCTCCAGTTTCCTTAAATGTCCCTATATGTCATTTAGAGCTATACTTCCCAAAAACACACCAACAGAAGTGTGTATAATTATATATGGGGGCACTTTCCGCTGCACACATTTCAATGCATTTAACCTGAGCTAATAAAAAGATTATATTAAAAGACGATTACAACTAACTAAAAAGTTGAGCACTTTTATGTTTAAAAAATGCATGCACGCACATCATTTTGGCAGAGACATGAATCTGGTACTTATAAATTGGAGTCACTGCAGAATAAAACATTGCAGAAGATTCTTTTTTGTTGAATAGATTTGATGTAGAATTGATGTATTATCAGATTTCCTTGTAAATGCTTGATCTGTTGGCATTGCTGTAATCGCATACAAGGGCTGCCTCTCGCGAGCCTCTCAGGATATTTGCTAATGAGACGTGGCTATGTTGGTCACATGTTTCCTGTGGATGCTGACGTGGGTCCCTAACCTTCCCGGGAGTGATTATAAGGCGGCATGGGGTCTGTCACCCTCCGTGGGCATGAGGCCAGGTGGACAGTGGAGACAGGGGGTGACAGGTGGTGACACCTGCAGCTTTTTGGTGTGAGGAAGGCTCTCCCGCCACAGTACACTGCTTCTTCTCACATGTACATCCATCCATTGTATACCTGAGAAAATGCCCCCACAAGGACACACACACACACATACACATATACAAGCACACAGACACACACACAAACAGAACCACACGTATGCACATGCGCACACACATACAGACAGAAACAGACATACAGACAAAAACAGACATACATACACACACACGCACACACACATACACACACACTCATGCATGCACACTCATGCACGTGCACACACATTCATGCACGCACGCACACACGCACACACACACACACACACACACACACACAGTCCGCATATTCACATCTTTATGGAGACTCCATTCATTTCTATGTACATGAACCTAATTCCAAAATTGACACTCCTAACGCCTACTCAGCCCTAAACTTAACCATAACTTTCCAAACAAAAATATAAGACTTTTTTAGTTTTATGATTGCAGTCACAAATTTTTATAAAATTGAGGTTATCCTTTTTGGGACTGAGAGAATGTCCCCACAAAGAAAAAAATTACAGGTTTTTATCACAATTTGTGGAAATCTGGCCCCACAAAGTAAGAATTACAGAAACATGGATATGGGGGGGTGGGATTTGAACCTAAACCCTGAAGGGTCAGAGAAAGAGTGCTACCCACTGAGCCTCTGAGACACCATACCCATTCAGGCCTCTATACATGAAACTGGTTCATGCGGAAAGGGGACATAATGAACAGTAAATTCTGGAACAGTGGGGGTCTTTTTCAGGGGACGCAGGGGGTTAATGATCGCGTTACATTAAAGCTCGATCTGGATCTGGCACTGGACACCCCCCTCACTCATACAGAAACACACACAAAATGGTACAAATTTACTCATCACGCCACATATTCCCATAACAACAATCTACCCCCCCACAAGGACACACATTGGGAGGGGGGGAGGCTTAAAAGTCATTAGTTATGGCGAGTCACACTAGAAATGAGCACATTTGCATACAGATTACACATAACTGGGCATTACCAGTAACAATAAATTACACTGAGGTACTAAGGATTACAATAAAAAGCATAACTGGCCGTGTGACTCTAATTATTCACAGTCATATCTATACAGGTCCAGATGTTGTAAGCGTACAGGCATAATGGCACTCGTTTATGACAATAAAATGGATTCCGAGCCCGTCGATTTACAGGGCCGCTACTTAGCGAATACTCAAGCTACCTTATTACAAAACAATAATTATAACTTAGACACGGACTGGCTGAGCTTCCAGTTTACAGTCAGCGGCTGGGCTTTTTTACTGGAGCCACTTTAAATATAAAATAAAGTCTGTTATTTGCTCGCTATGTTATGGCACAATCAAGCGAGACAAGGGGATGATTTACTCTGGCGTTTAAAGCAAATAGAAACCGCACACTGGAAGGCAGTACCTGTTCCTTTAACATATCCAGCAATCGATACTATGCTCTCCTTTTTATAATTGCCTGAGAGTAGCTGTGAGCTTACAGCCATGGCATATTGGAGCTTATTCCCCAGGGATGCCAAACAGAGGAGAACGAGGCTCGTTTTTGAGGATGCAGACCGGTTTGTGTCCTTGTCAGATTGACAGCTTAAAGACTGGGAGTGGAAACTCCTTCAAACGGCAATAGAAGCTTCATGTCATGGTGCCCTGCCCTTGTGGGGAGCAGAGGAGGCCTCTGGGTAACCTGATGAAACAGCGCTCATGCCTTAATGTTGTTTGGACCTGTGGGCAGCTTTAAAGAGACCTTAGATACTCACTACTGCAATAACACTTTAAAAGGCAGGGAAATATCTGAAGAATATCCATGCTTTTGTATTTTATTTCGTTTTACGGAGTCAAAAGCAATAACTGGATGATATCATGAATGCTCCTGTGTAAATACTTTAATTGGTTAACTGTACTCAAGCAAAATCCAGCCAAATTTACTCTTGTCGCACTCCCCATCATTTCGATGCAGTATGAGACTTCAAACAACACAAGGTGATGAGTCGACTGAATAAATCTGTACGAACGTCATACTGTCCTTGCCTTAAAAATGGCAACATACCAGACCTCCCTTTTTTCTTCACGTGGCACAATGATGCAGTTGTTTGGCCAATCGCTTTGAAGTCCCACTGCTGTGGACTGACAAAGTGTCCAGAGGGCGGAGCTGCGTGTTTTGCTTGGCCAATAACATGTGAGGGGCGGAGCTCTGAGCAATGTGTGCTTAATGTGCGGTTGTATTCCTTCACACCAGCACATCTATTACCACTGATCTTGCATATCAACACCTGAAAAGAAACAGCAAACCCTCCCCCCCCCACACACACATCCTGCACGCCTCCGTCCTTGAGAGAACAGATTTGTATATTTCTCCGGAGACACGTTAAATATAGGGTTGTAGCTGTTGGCTGGCCAACTGTATCGCTTCACCTGTTCATCTGTCTTCTCTGACAAACAGACTAGGAATTGAGCAGCCAACAGAGCGAATGAATTTATGTTCTAACACGGAGAGCACTTCTAAAATGATTTGACCTGATGCTTTCCGCTGCTGAGAAAGACCCAATTTGGCAGAACAAGTTAAGTTAACCCAACTGACAGTTGGAATAGCGTACAACTTACCTATCAGATCTCCTACTTCAGTGTTATGGTTTGATAACATTAACTTGGAAACTTAAGTATTTCTGTCTGCAGTGTATATGGCCTAAAATTGAACATCATTGCATTTGGATGGATACTTAAATGAAAGAATTATTTCTCAAGGATATAAAAACTGATCCTTTCTTGATGGATTTTTAAACCTTGGTCACATGTCAAGTTAGGCTATGATTTTATTTTATTTGGCTATTCAATGAACATGAAAAAAAATTAATTCCTATCAAACACTGGGGGGAAATATTAATTCTCTCAATACAATTTATGTAACCTTTTTAGCCTCGGAGATGGTGTCATACAGTTATACCACCAGGTCATTAACTTTTATCTGAGCAGAAGAGGAACAGGGTGCTAAAGAAATGTTGTTACGTCTGTGCAGTCCTCACATATTCATGCCTGCAAAATAAATGTCCTGAAATAAATTATACATAAAACCTGCATGCATATACAAACACATATGTATACAGAGAGGACTATATAAAAAAATCTTCAGAACTTTATAATTAGTAAAAGATGGAAAATGACACCCCATTCGGTGGGATAATTTGAGTTCTTGACATTCTAGGTCAAGCTTGTATACCTTCCTTCCTGAAAATGATCGTGATAATGCCTCTATTTGTCCAACATTGCCATGTTCTCCCAGAATGCATTGTGCTCTATTGTCAAATAATTAGCGCTTGATAAGATGACAGATTGCAGTGAGATCCTGCCACCGTCCTGTGCCCTGTCGTTACCCCCATCCCCTCATTATCCTCGTAATTGCGATTATCAGGGGCAGCTGAATTGTGGGTGACTTAGAACACGAGTGTCGACCCGTAACTAGCGGTGGAGGTGAAACTGTGAGTGCTCCTCCTCGGAGTCCCAGAGAGTGAGCGCACAGCTCCACGGTGGCCTCACAAGGCGGGAGCCAACATTTAGTCCACGACAAAGCCTTTGATCCTCGGTAATTAGCACATAAGCCAATTATCATCACCTGCATACAGCGAGTTCAGGTCCTCTCAGATATACAGATGGTCCTATATATTCACATGCTCTATAACCTGTTAGTTTTGTGAGGGACAGGAGATGTGTTATCAGATTTCCTTGTAAATCCCAGGATATAAGCACGACGTTGCACGTAAGGCCACATCTTAAAGCCCATTTCATGTTGACCTCATTTGTTTTTGGTTTGTCTGAAATGTGATCAGTAGAGCTACACAGTCATATATCAGTCTAAGATCTGATATTTATATCATTTGTCTTCCAGTTGTATGTCCAGGGATGCAGAGCAGGGTCTGGAGACTATCCAAGAAAAGCACGGGAACACCAAGGACAGGATGCCAGGCCATCACAGAGCACAGGCACAGACCCAACTTGTGGCGCTTTTCCATTGGCATACGGAAACCAAGCTGTACCCATCTGTACTGCCACTAGTTATAGAACGTTTCCAGCTTGCTTTGATTTCCCGCTACAGAAGGGTCGGCTTGGTAAATTACTGGGTTTGGAGAGTGAATTACTGGGTTTGGAGAGTGACAGTGACGGAAAACTAATGAGACACTTGTTTACTGTTCACATGGTGTACATCATGATTTACGATGTGCTTATTTCTGCATGTTAATGCTAATTCTGTTAGCGTTCGATGCTAACATAACACAGCCATTTCACCCACAAGAATTGGAAATTCGGGAATGGATAAATTATGAATAATACATAAAATATGTTCCATTTCCATTTACATAACCTGCGCATATTGACACAGATAACTGGTTCTTACCTGTATATTTCATCCAATCAGAGGGCGGTGATTCAGCCAGCTTGGTTTAAACATGCTTTTGGCCCTGCATGTAAACAGGGCTGTCCGGCACAGGGACCAGTTGGGTACAGCTTGCATACTTTACAATGGAAAACTGTCAGTTCAAGGTACAGTTCAGATTCCTGGTGCCAGTGTGAAATCACTATTGGAGATGCCAGTTCACCTAACAGTCCTTGGATTAACTACAGAGAGAACAGCCAGAACGGGGGGGATACAAGCCCCCAACACTTGGGTCCAATACATTAAACAACCATTACCTCCATAACCATCTACACACACAGGTACATACATTACTGTGCCAAAATCTTAGGCAAAGAAAATGATGTTCAAATACTCTTTATGCTGGTGTAAAATGATGTTATCATGTCTGTCAAAGTGAGTCAGCTTAGCAATTTCAAAACTTCTAGTCTTCGCATGGATTGGGAATTTTGAGTTGGCGTTCTTTGCCAGCAAATTCCACCCTGTTACGTCCAGCGACGTCCGCTCCTCCTGTGTGTGCCACGCCCATCTCGTTACCTCTTGTGATTACCCATCGTTTCCACCTGTGTGGCGTTGCCGCTCGCCAGTCCTGTGCTTGTCTTGTGTTCTTAGGTCTGCGTCTGCGTCTCTTCCGGCAGACGCGGCATTAACGTTGTCCTGTGTCGGTTGTAGTGTCCAATAAACCCTCGTTCGCCCTCGTACCTGCTTGGACTTCCTCCTTCTTTGCCCTGCACTACCCATATACGCAACACACCCCCCCCACCCCCACCTTTTCTTACACATAAAACCAAGAACATACAGCACGGTACAAAGATCTTAGGCAGTCAAAGAAAAGTGATGTTTAAATGATCTTAATATTGGTGTAAAACTATGATATGTTTGTCAAAGTGCGTCAGCTTAGCCATTTCAGAACCTCTCCTAAAATCACCCCAGTATTTACAGAAACCGTCCAATATACCCATACATTTTTTGACTTTACCACTACCCGCCATGTTTGGCTAATCAATACCTCATTGAGTTATGTAATTAACTAAATAAGTTAATTAATTAAGAGAGCTTGTAGTAAAATGTAACAGGGGCTGAGATGCCCCCCAAGGGGAGCTTCAGGCCCTGAAGCGGTGCTCATCTAGACATCCAGCAAGATATCAGTAACTTTCTGGAGGACAGAACAGAATCTTTTTAGTTCTTATTGTGTTACCTTTAATTTGCATACATTGTTTTTTGTGTTTTTTGAGTGAATATACACTTACTACCCAGATAAACAGCTTTAAACATTTTTGATTGACTGCCAAAGACTTGCATGATACAACAAACTTCCGGAGAAACAGACTCCTCCCCCACCCAACACTAGCTCCCCTGACAGCCCTCAGCCATGGAGCCCTTCGAGATGTACGATCCCCCAGGAACTGAAGTGGGGACCCAACACCGTCTCCACCAAAAAAAGCCCAACAGAGGATGTACTTTCTGCAACAGCTGAGGAAGTTCAACCTGCCTCTGAAGATGCTGATCCAGCTCCACACAGCAACCATCACGTCTGTTCTTTGCACGTCTCTCACAGTCCGGTTGGGATCAGCTACCCAATAAGATAAACATGTTATAAAGGACAATCAGGGTTGCAGAAAAGATCACTGGCTCCCATCTGCCCAACCCCCCAGGACCTGTACGCCTCCCAAGTCAGAAAGCGGGCAGGAAAAATCATCCCTGACCCACCTCACCCTGGCCACAATTTCTTTCAATTGCTCCGGTCTGGTTGGCACTACAGACCTCTAGGTGCCAAAACAAGCCGGCAGAGGAATCTCTTCCCTCCACCTGCAATCATGCTCATGCTCAACAGCAAACTAGCAATAGCCTGTCACTTTAACTTGTTCATTTTTGTATGACAATAGTCTTTATTGTGCAAATCTCTGCACATAATTTATAGTCCTGTAAATGCATTGTCCTGAAAATGCCTGTCCTGTACTTTTTATATTCCAGTATATATATATATTGTATAGCGCCTGTACAGTGTATTTTATGATATTTCTAATTTATTACCTTCTGCTTTATTGTCTTGTAAGTTATTGTCTCTAATTTCTTCGCAAGGGAGTACAGCTACAGGAGTGAAATTCCCAGCAAATTTAGCCAGCAAACTTGATTCTGTTTCTGAATGTGGCCGGCTCCCTTTAACTGACCTTGTTTTAATCCAACATACAGAATATCTTTAGGTCCTGAATTCTGCGCACGGCAGGCGGCTAACGCGACCCATCAAGACATGGCCTCAGCGAGGAGAAGCCGGGGGATTCGCCACAAAGCACCCTGCTCACACCTCACGGGAGACTCCAAACTCCCAGCCTTCCGAAGCTGATTGGCACACGCCGGGAGGGATGTAGTGGGATTCGGGACAGGAGATCCGGCTGCCTGGCTTCAGCTGGTCGGAAGTGGTGACCTTGATGAAAATCTTTCAAGCAGTTACTTGATTTCAGACAGGGGTGGGCAAGGAAGGGACGATGGGGTCAGGACTTTCGGCATGGGGGCGGGGCCATGTGAGGGGGTGGGGCTTTGTGAGGATGCTGTGTACAGAGGAAG
>JABFEA020000067.1:23134127-23153182 GCA_019775915.2 Cyphomyrus plagiostoma
TTTTTTTTTTTTTTTTTTTTTTTTTTTTTGTGGTTGGGGTTTTTTTGTTTTTTTGGGTTTTTTTTTTGGGTTTGGGGGGGGGGGTTTTTTGTGGGGGTGGGTTTTTGTGTGTGGGGGGGGCTTTATGGGGGGGCTGAGCTTTGTGTGAGGGCGGGGCTTTATGTGGGGGCTGGGCTTTGTGTGAGGGCGGGCCTTTATGTGGGTGGAGTAAGGGCAGCTGGATCACAAGAATCCTGTGACGACATGCTTGTGAGGTGAAAAAGAAGGGGGCGATAAATGAGAGAAAGGTGAGGTTTTGAGGGTCCATGCTGGTCACGGATGCACTTGTAGCAAGCGGCTGTCCATGGGGACATGATGTGGGAGAGGGGCGGGGAGCTGCTTCCAGCCCTCTGAGCACAGAGTCCCTGACAAGCCCCACCAACCTTTTATGAAAGCTATCTATCTTCCAATTGGTTATCTGGGACAAGGTCATGGGGGGTCTGGAGCTTATCCCATTCGGCACAGGGCCCACAGCAGGGGTACTCCCAGACCATGGTGCTAGTCCATCACAGGACAAAGGCATCCCACGCTGGCACATGAAAGGCAATTTAGAGAAACCGCATCACCTTAATGCAGCTGGATTGTGGGAGGAAAAACATGGAATAAAACGAGAACCTAAAACATACAGGCTGGAGGTGTGAGGAGACCCTGCTGCTCCCTGCACCCCACCTTTTTGGGAACAATACAATAAAGTCTTTAAATGGCATTGCAGGGCCTCTGAGACAAGGAAGGAGTCCCTCCGCCAAAGTGCTTTCCTAGTTATCCTTGATCTGCGGCCTCTCCAAGAAAGTTCTTCCAACACCAACGTGACCGAGTTGGGATTGCATGTTCAGTACACACCGGCTGCAGTTTCGGGATGGAGCCGCTTGGGCGTTTTATAAAGCCGCTGTATCGATTAGTGGCCCTCGGAGGGCGTTCTGATTAAGATTAACCGCACCGTTTACCCGGCTGACTTGCGCTCAGGGCTACATGGCGGCCTGTTAATCTCATCTCCCTGTGAGAGCCCCTGCTCTTCCCGCTAGATTAAATGAATCATGAGGGAGGGGTTCATTTAGCTGGAGATGGCGTCGTCCTCTAATTGTGTGCTGATGTGAAAGAGGCGACAGGGAAAACGTCACCTGGAGGGAAGAGGGGTGCACCCCGCCATCAGCTCGAAGAGCTGGGGTCACCCACCGCTGTCGGAATCTGCCTGCCTGTTAGCTGCCGTCCCGATGTACCCAGTACGCCTTCCAGAACCAGCACCGTCATGTTTTTTTAGGGTATTTCGTCTCACAGTTCTTAAAGGGACTATAATCCGAGAACTCTCTCTCTCTTTCATCTGCTTATCGAGAAGGAGGCGGGGGTGCACTATTTATCTAAATGTTGCTGAGGAATGTATCGGAAAGTGTGGCAGCATTTGGATTGAAGTGAAAAAAGAAAAAAAAAATGCATCGATGTTACTGCAACACAAAGTAATCAGAAAACCCCCAAGCATCAGCTCTGGGCCTGAATTTCCAGTTAGCATTTCTCGGCTTTTACAAATAATCAAAAATGCAGCTCATTTCATGTATAGTGGAATGGTAGTGGGGGGGTTGTGGGGGTAGGTTTCTATCAACATTTAATCGGAGGAACAGGGAAAACTGAAGTATGCACTAAGGCCACCTTGTCTTGGGAAATATCATCTATAATTCATGCGGAGAGGTGGTGGCAGGAAACTTTTTTTTTTTTACGTGGGTATGAATAATACATTTAAAGGTAGCAGAAATGAGGCATCCCTTTAAGGGGATTCAACGTTTTTACCGCCAGTGTGGCAGGATGACGAGGGCCACGCGACACGTACATAAACCATGTCCGGAAACATCTGCACGCTAGACAAGGTCTATAAATCGCGATGCTATACATGATTATATTTAAGTGCTCTTCTGGTGGGGTCTTCAGAGAAGATGCCTTACATCAAGCATGTTATCTCCTCCCCTGCAGTGACAGCCATCATCATTTTCTGTCCGTCCTTTAGAGACTGGCATCTGAGATATTGAGCAGACGATTGAAAATATATGGCTGCAATTCTCTAAAACACGGATGAAAAGGGGGATGCTTTTTTTCTCCGTTTTTTTGTGTTTGGACTGTAAAGTGCGTGTGCGTGGTAAAATCCCAAACCCCATGCCCTCTGTTGTGGGATGTTTTTACAGATGTTTTAAAGGACATTAAACCTCATCCTTAAAAACAAAACCACCTCTCCCGCAGGTGAGTTCATCATGCCAGGTTGCCCTCACATCTTAGCATGGAGCAGAGACACTGAACTGGTAACAAACCCCATCCTGTTAAATCCCGCGGGGCAGTAAGGCAATATTTTGATCTTCGGCCCTTAATAAGCTCAATTTACCCCATGGGATCATAACGGATCACGAAACAGAAAAGGGAGACAGTCAAATTTTAAAAAATAGTTTTGAATATTATATTAAATTACATGCAGAAATTTGAGTGAGAGGATACAAAATAAATGTATGCCATCCTACTGGAAATAAAAAAGGCTCAACATCCTAAAGACTTTCATCTCTGTATCATACCAGGATGACTCAGATACACTCATTAAACAGTATTTATACAGAGGGATGTAATCTGTCGCTTCACAATAATTAACAGTACAGAGATGTATCACGTTTTCAAACACTTTCAGCTCACTCAGCTCATCTATTCTCACATGCAATTTCACTGTGTTACCTCTTGGCAACCTTTGTGAATTCCCCACCATCTGCTTTGAAAAGTGATATGTCTTTCTTTTGTCCAAGATCTGCACTCGCAGAACGAACGTGTCAGTACCCAGTGAGCCGCCGGTCATGTGGAAACCTGTCAGAATCTGGAAGCGGGAGGAGAGAGAAGGTGCAGTTTCACAACATTGCGATGAGGAAGGATGTGTGATCTGTGAATAATGAACTCATCTCGGAATAAGGGAGATAGAGGATCGGTCCTCGGACTGACCCTTGGGGCACCACTGAACAAAGGTTACGGTTACATGGCTACCTATTCAGACCAGACAGTAACACCAGTCACCACATTAAGGCTCACTGCTAAACCAGCATACATTCACAAAGCAGGACAAAAGCTTTGACATTCAATGATTTAAAATAAACGTAATCATTGTACTACTGTATTTTGCCAGATTTCTATTCTAAAACATTGCAAAAGCTTAGCATTCATTCATATAATACTGTCATTATGTAAGGATTACCACAGTACAGTGTTATTTGACTGAAATGACTCTTCTAGGCACAGAAATAAAATAATTATTGCCAACATACATGCAGTGGCACAATAGATTCTGGAAAAAAAATATGGTTAAGGACAGAGCAAGAATAAATGAATTAAATGATCACATATAATTACTTTATTTAATGTGCTACAGTATTATTCAGCTGCTGACTGACTTTAATCCAAAAGCTAACAAAGATGCTTATGAGCTGCGTGCCGTCGACTACAGTTAGTGTTACATTTTACATACAGCTACGAAATTTGCGGTTTGGCCGCTTCTGTCAAACCACTTCATCTGGGGAGCTCTCAGTTGAGAAGTATTGTATGGAATTCCTCCCCCACAACTTGCACCCCTACTGCAGTCCGTTATGGAGCCAGTAGATAAACTGCCCACTCATTTCACCTACAAATCTATCCAAAAAATAAATAAATAAAAATTCACCCCCACAAGTTCCCTGCAGATGAAAGGGATTAGATTCTTAGACAAAACACTGGCCCTGGTAACAAACCCTGGGCTGATACGTCAGGAAACAATGCGAAATGGCAGAAGGGTAACAGCTTTGTGGCTGACATTTATAGATGGCTAATGTCGAATGCTAAATCGTGAATGCTAAGCTGCCATCGCTGGAAAAACCCCAAAGAATGAACAGCAAATAAGACCTTTTTTCGAGTGGAGTAAGACACAAAATTGCCTGTTAATACCACATTTTTATTTCAGTAAATCCAGGGCTTTTGTTGAACGTGGTAGTAATAGCAGATTAAAAATACTATTAGGCTAAGTAATAATGAAAGCCTTACTCCCGGCCAAGATGCTGGCAGAGAGTAGCTGTCCTTATCGGAGGACTCTCAGGTAAATACACACTCAGGGCTCTGAGGTGCTCCCCTCAGCGTCCCTGATTACATTCAGGGAAATTAAGGTGGTCTTAAGTCTTTCCGCTTATTACCGTGGGAACTGTAAAAACGTCCCAAGGTGCCCTTGACTATGCTCCCAGAATTCCTCGGGGCAGCTTGACCCTCTGACCTGAAGCTTTGGTCTAGCAGAGGTGGAAGAAGGCAACAGACACCACATAGTTGCTGCAGTTGGAACTGCATTATCTTTTTGTTCTTCTCATGATTGGCTGCATCATTCTGCCCCCTCAATCCCATCCCATTGCTGATTGGTATGGGTTCCTGTTCACCAGCATTGCTGGCTTCTCCCCATTCCTTTCTATGGGGAAAACTCTAATCCCAACAATGACGACCTTAACCCCTATCCAGTCCTAACTCTATCCATAACCATAACCATAAGTAGCCAAACAAAATAAGAGACTTTTAGGCATTTTTACTTTTTTGATTGAATTCACAGATCTTTGAGGGGACCAGAAAAATGGTCCCCACAACATTGACAGGTTTTTGTTACATTATAGGGACCATTTATTCCCTACAATGTAATATAATCATAATCCACACACACACACACACGTGTCTTCTCTTGCTTCCAAAATGCCATTCACCTCACTTCCTATTTTGTCTGCACTGTGAGCCAAATTCTGGCTCAATTTACGGGCTGTCAGCGCAGCTACACGCTCATAAACAACTTCCCGTGTACCTGCTAATGCATGGCGAAGATACGTGTGGGGAAAAAAAATAGCCAGCAACAAAGACTCCTTCAGAGGTGCTGTGATTGTGTAGCATGTGTTTAACGACCGGGTGTAAACCTGATATATAAAGCCCTGAATGAGCCTCTCACACACCCAGAAAGACAGATATCACGTGGAGAAGAGACCACACAAACCCTGCGGGGAGAAGCTCCAGATGTGCGTCTGCTTGCACCAGATGTGCGGGCATCTTGGAGAGCGCTGCCACAACTGTCTCCATCTTCATCACGTCCTTCCCAAGTACCTCACGCAGCCATGTGACACCTCATAACGCCGCTACAGATTACTGCCTTTCGGATTAAATACCGCATGCCTTGCAAAGGTTAATGGCCCTTGCTGCGTGTGACCTTTTGCGATGCTGATTTGTACTGTTTGCCACTTAGGTCAAACGTTTGAGGAGTGTGCCACCAAGTCAACCGCCTCGTAAAAGCGGGTCCTGCATATTTAATACGGCATTTCGCAGAGCTGTTTCCTCCATGCGGACCGGTCGATGCCGTTAACAGGCAAGAGAGACTCATTACTTTGTGTTTCCAGTGACTCTCTTGGGGTAAATATGTGTTTTTTTTCCTGGCTTATATAGCTGAACATGATCTATATTCACACTTGGGCTTGTTTTTTCATCACCTGTTATCCGGGGCGAAAAGATCAGAGCGTGAGGTGCACAAAGATTGTCCTCATCTGAAGAAGACGTGCCACTTATCTAGGAGTCTGATGTCCATTAGTGTGTTTGACTGCATATGTCACAGGTTCTGACTTTATCTGTGCTTGGGGAGAAGGGAAGGAACTCGGCGCAGCCACGAAGTATGTAGCATGTCACTTTAATATGAGGTGGAGTGTGAGGACAAACAGACAGCTCATCCCACATCTTCAGTCAGATGGGTGGACCTTTCAGGGCCTATTTAGAGAGGGAGAGGGGAAAAAAAATCAATATTCAAAATGCCAAATGAATATTATGGGAGAAGGAATATTTTATCAGATGAAGGAGCAAATGGGATATGAAGAATGACCCAGCGCGGGAGAGTCAATGGGCTGCCATGACAACGCGCGTTTAATGGCAGTCCGGTGGCGCAGAGATTTACGGCAGCTGCGCGATATGGAGTGGCCGCGCACTGCTGACTCGGCACATCATGCAACGCGTCCGGATCGGCGCCAGTGCCACATCAGGCGCATTTCCTGCATGGAGACTATCGATCCCGTCGAAGTCCACGGCCGTGCGGCGGCTGTTGCGGGTGCGGGAAATGAGATCACACAGGTAATCTGTCATCCTGTTCCCATCCGGCGTCTTCCACGAGACGTCTGTTCATAAATCACAAACATTTTAATTATTCTGGATTTTTTTTCCCTTTTCTTTCGCTGATGTTGCTGAGTGAGTTGGTTTGGCGCAGATCCCCGCTTTGGCATCGGGCTTGCGGGGGGGATGAGGGTCGATAAAGGCGCATGATGGACGTGCATATCGTGACGTGCCCGTAATTCTGCCCCCTATCTTGCCGACTCACCGCTGCGAGACCGGGGTGTGAAATCACGCTAATTTTTTCATTCACTCTGACTGACTTAATATCACTCAAATGGCAAACTTCATGATGTGAAATATGAGAATGAACAGAAATAAACAGAGCCTTGACTGCTCATCCATGGGTTTATCTATTTAAATCGTAAAATAGTTTCTCCTCAGTAATGCAGCCACTATGACATGGGATAGAAGAGGAGGAAGCACTGTTTTGGGGGGGGGGGGATATTGTGCTTCTATTCTGCACCATCCTTTGTTTTATAAAGGGGATCTGAGCACCTCCAATGTTGTCTGCTGTTTAGATCTATTAAAAACACCTCAGGGGATATTCCCTGAAAAAATATGAGTATTTAAGGGCTACAAATATCCCTCGGAAAAATCCGCCTGGGAAAATTCCAGGAGAGCTCGACCTGCAAAGGAGAGTTACGGCATATCTGGATCCTATCCCAGGAATGTGAGAAGGTGAAGTTGAGTGGGATTCCAGTCCAACATAGGGCACACACACACACACACACAGAGAAAACTGGGGCAGGAATTAAGCCCACAGGCCTGTTGGGGTTAGGCCACAGCGCTACCACTGTGAGCTAAACACAGCGGGTCTTGAGGACACAGATAGGACTGACCAATGGCAGCACAGCGATAAGAAAACTGGTTAACCGTGAATGAAAGGTTATAAGTTTATGTGCTGGGAGTGACCCTAGCCTGGCACCAGTGTGTAAAGCGCTTAACCCGCATTATTTAAGTAGAAATATCAGACTGCATGAAGAGGCTCACAGTTAAAGGGCAAATTATGTGACACGGCGAGAGAGCCTGCAGAGGATGTGTGTCCAGAACCTGGCCTTTACATTCCTGACCGATGGATGTTTGGTGTATCCAAATCACACTGTGATTCTGCAGTTCCTCTCCCTGGAGACCAGAGCTGGGCACCTTTAAAGGTCCTCATTAGAAGCTTACAGTTTCTGGGCCTTATGGACTAGGTGAAGCGACAGTGTGAACGTTTGGTGGTCAACCCACAGCAATGCATTCTGGGAGTTGCACAGTGATGCAATCAGGGCTCTGTGAGAGATCTGGCAATCATGCCCTCTCACTTTCCTTCAGAAAATCAGTGACTGAGTGACTAAACTTCAAACCCTTTCCTTTCCCAGGACAGCCAGGGAAGAATGCCCCTGGTTTGATGATTCTCATGGAGATGAGATGCTTTTTTGATTGACTATTACTCACGATAGACTGACACAGCACTGACACAGCTTCCATATCCCTGCTGGCCATGAACCTGATGCAACCTCATTATCTCAGAGGCAAAGAGTAAGAAGAAAAGCCACCTTAATCCTAGGCCACACCCCAACTCTATACTTTATCCAATCAGAAGACCAGCTTAGTGCTATAATGAGCAATACTGAGGTATGTACCACCACAGTCCCCTTTTTCTTGTAAATTCCATAATTATTAGTCAAGTTATGTTCTCCCAGGTCTATTAAAGTTATCAGAGCTTTCTGGCAGGTGTAGCTCAACTGAAGAGACTGTTGAATTTTTTGGATAGAAGGGAAAATGAGGGTAAAATTAAAAATAGAAATGAATTAAAAACATAAGTGAGCAGACTTATTTATAATTGTACAATGAAAGATATCAGCGGTTGCAGTTTTCAATTAACTTTTCTCATTTGAAGTGCCGTACATGGGCAAGAGAACAGAAAACACTCTACAGATACCTTCTTGTTTCGGCCATTCATCGCTCTGTTCTAGTTGCTTGCCATTTGAGAACATATGTCAGTCATCTAATGTTACCTGTCAAGTCTGAAGGCAGCTGGAATACCAGAATCCAGCCGTGGAGGGGATCTGATGCCTTTGGATTTACTAGGCGAGCATGAACTTGTACGCCCGTTTGAGTGCCTCCAAGAAGATCCAGCAAAGTGAAGCCATCACTGTCAATATAGGTAGGACATACCTGTCAAAAAGAGGTAATGTGCCTGCCAATGTAAAGACGAAGTAATTGCCAATTCACAGATGATGTTGTGGTCAATGCGCAGATTACGTCATCACCAAGTCCACCAAGATAATGCACAGGTGATGTTGCTGACAGCAAAACTGTCTATTAACTGATGAAGTAATCACTATTTCACAGACCACATAGCCAACAATGTTCAGAGTTTGGTATAGCTAAGAGGCATCATACTCATTGACATCTGGATGATGTAATCATTGATTTACAGACGTAACTATCAAGGCACAGATTAAGTACCTGGTAATTTACAAATGACATGCACAGATTAAGTTATACTTAACTCAGTAGCATCATAGTGGTTGATGTGTGGATGATGTAATCATTGATTCATATATGATGCAACCAACAAGGCATAAATTGTCAATTCAGAAATTACACAGATTATATACACAGATTATGCTATTGCTAGCTCACAGGCGTAATGGTCATCAATGTGCAAATGACATAATCACTGATGACGGAGCCATCAATGCACAGACCTTGATATAGCTAAATCAGAGGCATCGTAACTGTCGATTTGTAGATGATGTCATCCCCCATTCGCTAGTGACATAGCCGTCAATGCACAGATTATGCAATCACTGATACGTCACTATCAACATCAAAACTCACAGCTGGCCTGCAGGACTGTCAAACCCTTGACTTTCACCATAGAGCCGCAAGACAACTAGCCGTCAGGCATCTGCAAGCTGCCTGACGTCTTATCCTACACTCCGTATGTAAAGTTAATAGCATTTTAACGAAATTGTCAATCCCAGGCAGCCGCCTGTGTCATATTACATAGCGCGCAGGCCTTGCCTTGTTTTTGGTGATGAAAGACATTATCCCTAACAGCGGCAAGGAAACAGCTCGCTTTCTTTGCCCATCGCATGGCGGCATTAAAAACTGATCCATTTCTTGCTGACAATTTCCATTTCAATCTACATTTATATAACCTCGGTCGAGGAAAACCCATTTAAAGGACCCTTTCCTCACGGCCTGGCATGCACTTCTTTCACAATAAATCAGTAGCACAAGGTGAATGATGTCAGCGGTGACTTTATAAGGTACCCCCCTATTCAGATTGACTTCACCCGTACATCAGCTGTCTAAAAGTGTTCTCTGAGCGATCAAAGAGCCATCAGTTTTGAGTCAGAGCCCGGGCATAAAATATTTCCTCCTATGGTTAAGCTTGACACTATCCATCCATTCTAAAAAAAAAGACTAAAGAAGTATTAGATATTGATTGAGCGGGGGAGCATTTGATATCATGCCGAAAATATGAGGATCGATGGCAACTTTTCACATTAATAACATCTGGAAACTTTTTGTTTGTTTATCATTCTGAAATTAAAAAGCAAAACGAAAAAAAAAATGTGATGTGGGCTGCATTTCTGAATTTCACACACAATTAACAAAATAAAAACAGAAAGATACCCCAGATCCCCAGGTTGAAAAAGATGCAATACGAGCATTTAAATCCAGCTGAGCAGGTTACAGCTTCGACAATTCGATAAGCCAGCTTTGCCCTGTGACATTTCTTTTAATTCAGTCAGTGCGGAACGTGCTACGAGCCCCAGTGTGCGGAGCTGAGCCTCATACTGAGCGACACCATAACATCGCTCCTCTATTAAACATTCATAGAGTCCTCCTTGTTGTCGACGAACATTTGTGAAATTTCTAAAGGTCGTACTGGGGTTTAAAACCGCTTTAATGGGGCGTGAAGAGTGTAGGAGAGCCAGCAGATCGCTTAGATAACGAACGTTCCGTGTCGGGGTTGGAGACGGAAACGATTCCGGAGCGGCATCATTATTTACTTTGTTCTGCAAGAAACAGAATGGTGAAAAAACAAAAGAGGAAAAATATGACTAAACGAGGTTAGTATGAGGACAGGCAGGAGTGCTAAGATGCTATGGATGAGGGCCACCTGATCATCTGGAATCTTCCAGTAATCACCCAGTTCTTCAGAAGAACATATTCACTTTATCACATAGCTGTCAGCCACCTGTCAATCACAATCAGACTTTAATTCTAGGGAAGGTATGGATCTCTTCTACCCCACAGGAATTCAGCTTCCATGAGCATAAAACAGGACTGGATTAACCGGGCACTAAATGGAGACAGTGCAAGGGATGAGGGTATTATATGAAGGGCGTGAGGGAAGGCAAGGCCTTTCCTGTGAGGCAGTGGGATGATTGTATTATATGAAGGGCATGAGAGAAGGCACGGCCTCTCCTGTAAGGCAACAAAATGAGGGTATTATATGAAGGGTGTGAGAGAAGGCACGGCCTCTCCTGTGAGGCAGCGGGATGAGGGTATTATATGAAGGGTGTGAGAGAAGGCACGGCCTCTCCTGTGAGGCAGCCACAGCGCTCTGACTCGGAAGGAATAACATAAACATCCAGGCAATTTGACGCCAGGCCTTCTCCAAGCAGCTCCCCTCACAGCAGTGCCTTTCAGAAGATAAATTGTGATTGGTCGGAAGGTTCTTCAGGGAGGAATGAAGCTGCGGAGCGTGGCGAGATTAAATGCGGCGTGCTGATTTACGGCGTCCGGGGGAACGCGGTGGTGGCGGTGGCGGCACAGCCCGTGTGACAGCTTTATCGGTACAGACAGCGTAACGGTTCCACTTCCTGTTGTCCTGCTATTTGCACTGTTTAAAAGCTGGACAATGCATTTCTTAAGGTTAAATACTTTTATATATAAATACTTATATATATTGTATATATAAGCTCTTTATGTAATAAAAAAGGTTGCGAAATGCAATCATATTTGTACCAAACATAAAAAAGTAATGAACATTAGTCGATCTGTATCAAATGCGAATATGTCACAGACATTATTCCGATCTATATCAAATACAAACATGTCACAAACATCATTCTGATCTTCATCAATGTCCTCAAACAATATTCAGGACTGCTACAAAGGTATCACAAGCAGAATCAAACAGAAAAGCATCAGGATAATCTGTTATTGCGCTGGAAAATAAATATCCTTGGCTCAGCTCAGACCAATGAAATGTGTGTCGACAGGTGTGTCAGGCAGCTCAGCAGTGAGGTGTATTCAGCGGGATGTTCCAAAGACTGAGTTAATGGAAAAGATGAGTCATTTCAGCTCGATTTACATGTGGCCGTCGTAACTGGCAGGACGATCCATCCAGAAACCCCGTCGTTTCTCTACTCCCCTTGGATAAGCTCCTTCAAACCTATGCGTTTGTCATCACTGTGCTCTCACACACGCATGGTGACATCCTGCCAGGTCGTACTGACAGCTGGCCATGCCGGTGTGGAGTATTGGTGGGACAAACAACACCTCATGAACCATTTGCAATATTTTTTGACCCCACTAGATGGTGGTCTTGACTTGTTTTTTCAAACAGACAGCACCATTTAGTGGGGTCAAAAAAGACTGCAAATAGTTCATGAAGCTTCATTTGTGTCATCACTAGGGTGGAGGATGACGGATTTGGGAGGACACTCTTCTCAGTGGTCCTTCATGAATCCCAATGCCTACACAGCTTAGAAAGAGACACAACCCTAATATCAGTACTCCGAACATTGTTTGGAATGTGCCATTTTGTGGCAAGTCCAGGGGATCCCTTAGATTTCCTCAAATCAAGGATTTGGGTATATATACAGTAGGGACATGCACCTACTATTATTGTGAGAGTATTGTGTGTGTTTAGGGGAGCAGGGGCTTCAGGGATGATTTGGCCCCTACTGGTGAAGAAATCAAAGATATGACCTTACCTCAAATGGCCCCTTCCCTGCCTTGAAAGCCTCTCACTAAGAATGGCCAGCTTTCTGTTGACTGATGGTGAGGTACTGTACACACTCATCTCATACCAGCATTTAAATAAGAAAAAAATCAAAAGAACAGAAAAAATAGAGACAAAGAAATCTCCCTGTAGGACACAGCTAGAGTCCGATAAGCACAGTTACCTACAAGAACCCCCCCCCCCATTCAAATCCATTTAGCAGATGCATCTCTGTGGCCTCACACTATACGAGGCGCCGATGGGAAGGTTACATTGCGGTGTAAAGGGTGAAATCATCACACCCCCCTCTGCGTCCAACAGGCAGGAACAAATGCAGGTCGCGGGAACTGGAGTGGGGTGGGAGATAAGTCACAAGGTGATTGAATTCTCCCCCCCACCATGAATCACCTAGAGAAACTGAAGAGTCAGGTGGTCACATGACTGCATAGAGCAGGGGCATAATTCAACTATGGCTTCTCTGACAGCCATTTTAAACGGTGTATTGTTGGTCTGGAGGTCATGCTTTCAGTTGTGTATTCGGCTATTTAGCCTGACGGCGCTAATATGTGAAAAGCTAAGCACAATTATTGGTGGAAAAAAGGGGGAATCCACATGGTATTTGTCAGCCCTTGCTTAGAACATCCCGTCTGCCGACTACCTTTCTGTTGGCAATTGGCAAGGCATCCAATAGGCTTTACTCAGACCATGGTTTCACAACCCAGTCCTCAGGCACCCCCAGACAGTCCATATTATTGCTACCACCAATCTCCCAGCCAATAGAAAATATCTGGTATAGGTATGCTGGGAGGGAGAAAAAATGTGGACTGTCTGCGGGGCCTTGGGACCTGGGATGAGAAACACTGACTTTGACTATACACCAACTGTGTGTGGGGATACTTCCAATGGTGGCTGGCCTTTCCTCAGAGCAGCCCTACAAGCTGGTAGGTAGGCTTTTATAGACATTGCATGGCATATCTCCCCACAGCACAAGGAAAGATCTGGGCTCTCTGTTGTGCAGAAAACATATATACATAGGCAAACAGGGAGACAGATTTCACACATGCTAAACGCGTTAGCCTGAGGCTTAACTTGGCTACTGTGGGCGTGGCTAAGCTGAGTTCGTTGCTGATTGAGGCTGGTGCAGCTCAGCAGGTTGGGATCCTGTGCCTGTGATTGGAAGGTCGTTAAGTGCAGAATCCTCAGCTGCTCAAGGGACTGTCTGACCGTGCTTGGTGAAAAATATGTTGGCTAAATAAATGAATTGTAAATGAATGGTTCTCAATCTGTTGCCAGCTCTAATGTCCTTTGGTATCAATAAAGTATCTATCTATTTATGTAAAAGGATACATCTATCCATCCATCCATCCATCCATCTTTTTGGGCTCTGTAGGTACTCACGAGGCTGGTGTGCCGTGCCTTTTCTCCGCAGTACGAATGTGTCAGTAAACAGTAAAATGCACCCAGGCGTATGGCTTGTGGGTACCGCATCAGGACAGCACACCTCTGTATGAATCCAAAATCTGCAGAGAGCCTCACTCACAGCACCAGAGACTTCTAGTCTTCGCATGGATCGGGAATTTTGAGTTGGCGTTCTCTGCCAGCAAACCCCCCCCAGGCACCTTTTCTCACACATAAAACCAAGAACATACAGCACGGTACAAACATCTTAGGCAGTCAAAGAAAAATTATTTAAATGATCTTCATATTGGTGCAAAACGATGATACGTCTGTCAAAGTGTGTCAGCTTAGCCATTTCAGAACCTGTCCTAAAATCACCCCAGTATTTGCAATTACTGTCCAATATACCCATACATTTTTTGACTTGACCAGTATCCTGCCTTGTTTGGCTAATCAATACCTCATTGGGTTATTTAATTAACTATATAAGTTAATTAATTAATAGAACTGGTGCTAAAATTATTGTTTATTTTTTATTGTGTTATTGTTATTGTGTATTGTGTTATTGGTCTAATGTTAAATTATGTTTTGTTTTTTTGAACAAACATACAATAACTCCCCAGATAGAGAGCTTTAAACATTTCCTTTGGTGGCATAAGGCTTTCACACCGTACTGTACATGTGTCTGGGTGCTTGCATACTGTGCATAGAAGTAGCAGTGATGAGCCTCTTAATCACCTCCAGATCTCCAGAATGAGGTGACCTCTGCTCTGTTTACTCTTAGAATACATCGCCTGCATGCAGATTTCGGGGAATCCCAGTCGGATTAATTCTCTGGGTTGCTGCTAAGGGATGCATGTTGAAATGCAATTCTTTTTCAATTTTTTTGCCCCTGCCATTGACCTTATTCCAGATCACATTGCTCTGTTAAACACACTCTGTTAAATTTTCCATTTCAGACTCGTTAATAGTTCTTGAAGTGGTGATTTGCGTCATGCTTACGCTCCGGATAGCTGCATAAGAGTCTGGCGGAAATTCTGCAGCCGACGCAGAAATTCAGTCACTTGGAACTGGAATCTGTCCATCCATCCATTTTCTATAACCAGTACAGGGTCACAACAAACCTGGAGCATGATCCTAGAAGTGCAAGGCAGGGGATACCCTGGACGGGGTGCCAGTCTGTCACAGGACACAAGGCAGGGGACACCCTGGATGAGGTGCTTAGTGCATGTCAGTGATTCTGATTACAATTAAAAGCTTTCCTTTTTTGCTGTTGGCAAACAGATCTTCCACCAAATGCATTTCTACAAAAAGCCAAACCCAGGTCAAGAACAGGCAGGTGATTCCATTCCACTACCAGGACAAAGAACTACTCCAGGCCAGTAAACCGTCGGGGACCTCCTCAGAGCAGGTGGAGCCGACTTATCTTCAGTCCCACCAATGCAACACAAAACATTCATCATCACTCAAGTTGTTGGTTCCAGTCAGGAGGACACCCTGGATAGGCACACACTCACACAGAGGACAGTTATTCACACAGGGGAATATAGAGACACAAAGACACCTGACCACTTGCTTTTGGACTGAGAGGGGGGTAGAGGAATCTATGGCACCTGGAGTAAACACGAGCAGAATCCCAAAGGTACATCAGAGTTACCCACAGTGATCAGCAGCGTCTCTCCATGACATCACATGGTTAATAGCACAGCAACGGCTCTCCCTTCAACTGCCTCGTCACCAATCAGATCACTCAACACCCAGGCAGAATCCTCGTCAAGCATGGCTTTGGCGAATCCCCACACATCTCAGAAGCACGGAGGAAAGGTGTGAAGGCGGGGGGGGGGGGCATGGAGAACGGCTAGCGGATGCGAGTGGGCGCGTTTCCTGTCAGCATGTCAGCCACTACGGGCGGAAATGGAGGAAGACCGTGAGATAGGGCCACATTTTCACCTTCCATCCATCCATTTTCACCTTCAGTACCATACATGTCCACAAAGCCCTCAGCACCTTCCAAGAGTAGCAAAGACGACAAAACTGTTATTCAGCTGCCACAATTTTCAGTATATTTTACACTTGGTACCACGCAACACCTTAGTCTTAGTCCCCGAATTCAGCAGCTGGTACAATAATCCCATTGCGTGAGCTAGGTGTTTTCGTAACACCAATTCTACAGGCATTTTATATAAAAATATATGTCATAAATATTATAATAAAACTGAAGAGAGATCTCTGGCATGGGTCAAAACACTGGAGGAGGCTACATTCGATTTGTATTGTCACAGTATTAAGTTGAAGGCTGTTTTTGCTTCCCCCGGTTAAACTGGCAGCTGGATATCAGTATTACTCATGATACACCCCCCCCACGGCTAGAAACAGGACATCCTCCAACATGTCACATGAAACAGTGTGCTGGCCTGACTGGGATGTAGTGCTTCCTTTTTAATTTTGACTTTTGTTTAGTGAAATTCTCTGAAGTCCTACTGGGAATGACATGCTCACTCCGAGGCTGAATCCTCCTTACTCCACCGGCACAGGAAGCTGACCCATCTCAGCTCCCTCGTCAGCGCCTTGCCACTGGGGCCAGGATGTGGGGGTGAGACTCTTAGTGACAGCAAGAACCCAAACTAAGTGCATGGGCTCCATGGATGGGATTGACTCACTGCTTCTGTGTGGCATCACTGTGAGACTGGCAGTGTGGTAGGAGCAAGCAGGCAAGCTTGCTATTGATTTTCCTGACATACATAACGTCCACACACTCTCAAGTGAAGGAGCTTCTCTCCACTAAATCTTGCCTCTGTAACTTTAATTTTGTGCCTAATATGTGTTTCTGACAGTTCCTTCTCTCTGTTCCCCTTCCCTCTCCATTCCTCCTCTATGTCACCATTCCCTCTCATTCCTCCCCTCTGTTATCCTTCTCTCCCCATTCCTTTCCTTATTTCCCTTCTTTCTCCATTCATTTTGTTCCCCTTCCCTCTCAATTCCTCCACTATGTTCCCCTTCGTTCTCATTCATTCTGTTCCCTTAATTTCCCTCTCCATTACTTCCCCATGTTCCCCTTCCCTCTCCATTGTTCTCCACCGTTCCCCTTCTCTCTCATTCCTTCTGTCTATTCCGCCTTCCCACTGTTCTACCTTTTTCTCCATTCCTTCTGCCCCCCTTTCCTCTCGATTCCTTCCCTTCATGCCCCTTTTCTCTCTATTCCCTCCCATATGTGCTCCTTCCCTCTCCACTCCATCTCTCCCATCTTTTTCATTCTTCCATGCCGGCCTCACCAGCTGTCGCTCTGCTTCCTGTACACACAGGCACTAACGACGATCTGAGTGCTCCAAGGCCATGCGGCTATCGCGGGCTGATATACGATGCTGTCAGTGTTAATAAAGAGGATAAAGGAGGGGACCCATGAGGTTTCATCCGTCAAGGAAGCATGCCACAATGTTATCCGGATGTTTCCCTAAGCGGCGTCAGATTCAGACACGGCACGGTCTATCGGCCTAATGACCACCTGAGATTAAAAGCATCACGGTCAATATAGGAATGTCATTTCTATAGCTCCCAGCACTGTGCCATAACTGACTGTGTTGGGCCTTTCAGAGCAGTGATTGGGACCCAGATCAGTCCTGTTTGATCATTAGAGTGATTCACTTTAAGTGACCAGACAACAGAAACTGCCAAAGCGAGATGGGCCACCACAGGGTCGAACCCTCAAACAGATTGAATTTTATTCTCGAAAGAAATTTGTTTACAATCAGTGATACAGAAATGGCCCCAATGTAATAATAAAACGTAAAATGACTCATACAACAAATGCAAAACAGGCACCGTCCTCATTTTTGTCCAGTTAATTTTGTCCAGCTGCCTTGGAAATGCAACAGTTTGTGACAGAAAAAAATCTCAAAAAACATCAGCCTTGCGCATCTTTTACAGGGGCGGCAAATCAACTTCTTAGCTTGGGCTAGAGGGACACTGGCACCAGCTGAAAGCTGATTGGTCCCCCTGAGTGCCCCTCCTCTGTCACTCACTGATTCAAACCCTTACCAATAACAATGCTGGTCCCTACGTATGAATTATGGGCCCCCTTTTGCCTCCCATCTTAAGACTCTCAGAATCCCCCATGGTCACTTAATTATAAGACGCAGTTTTTCGAATGGATTATTTACCAGTAGCTCTGCTACGCTTTTCCCCTCGGAGCCATGTGCCTGACAGGCTCAGTCAGTCACTCGGGTGACGTCATCCCCCCATGTTGCCCCCAGGTGTCACTCACGTTAGGGGAGACTGAGAGATGGCTTAAGGCACCAGGCACCAGCGCTTTGCATCCGTCTCCCGGTTCCTGCCTTGTTCTTGCCGCAGCTCTGGCAGATAACGTGACGGATCGGTCCACAAGGCCTGAAGTCTCGTACAATTAACATGCTTTGGGACAAAATGGTGTGAGAGACAGAACACCGCTTCTGCCCCCTGCTGGGTTTGGGGGCAATTATTATTCCAACTGAGACCCTTACGGCCACGCCCATCAATCTGACAGGCTGCTATAAAAAACAGCTAACATAACCGATCGCACCAGCAGGCTTTCTACCTATGCTGCCTTGGTTAGGGTGCGGCCCCCACTGCCACCCCCACGCGTGGGAATGGAGTGCAGCATGGCATTGACAGTGGATCTGGAGGCCAGGCTGGGGGGTTACATCTGTGTACCCATCCAAATTTCCTGTGTACGCAGCCAAATTTCTAATATGGTTCTGTCTGTCTGGCCTTCTCACAATCCCCTAATTCAGCACGACAATAAACCCCTTTCGTCTCCACGGCAACTAATTGTCCTGACACTACTGAGCTATTGTGGAAAAAGGAAACACTATGTAGATCACCCATAAGCATGATTGGGCTATATGACCCCCCACTCCTCAGAACCAGGCCATTCCCCCAGGCTGACTGAGGCTGTGAATCAGAGGAAAAGGGGCTCCATGCAGCCATCGCTAACATGCTAAAGGAGGAGCAGGGGCTCCGTGCAGCCATCGCTAACATGCTAAAGGAGGAGCAGGGGCTCCGTGCAGCCATCGCTAACATTCTAAAGGAGGAGCAGGGGCTCCATGCAGCCATCGCTAACATGCTAAGGAGGAGCAGGGGTCTTTCCTACTCTCAGCAGCCCTGTCCTTAGTCAGTCAGACCCAGTCACTTGATGACTCCCCATTACACCACAGCAGGGCTCTCAAGTGTCATGCATTGAGCGTGACAGTCACTCTTTTCAGTCTTTTGTCACGCACTCCTGCCACACACGCAGAAAAATAATTTCTAGGCTAATATGCAGCTGCAACCAATATTTCTCAGACCGCGGCACAGTAGCGCCTCACTATAAAACAAGCGCGTCTCTGCTGGAGTCTAATGGTGCATTCATTTTTATCTCGGAACTCAGAAATTCCGAGTTGAGTGACATCACGTCTGACAATCTCCCGTTCGAGCTACCACATCTCGGAACAAACATGGCTGCCTCCATGAACACGCTGCTGTGTGTTGTTGC
>JABFEA020000067.1:23154905-23194555 GCA_019775915.2 Cyphomyrus plagiostoma
CTAACAAGTCTGGTAAAAATCTGATATTGCATGCTAGGATACTGTTTACGGTCATGATATGGTATTCTCTAAATCGACCACGTGCAATTACATTTATAACTATTAATACATTTAATAAAATAAACATCTTTAAACATTTATAAAATAGAATGACTGTTGCGTGTGTAATCCGCCATGTTGAAATTCCGTCACAGGGGCAACTCGGACAATCTTGTCTGACATCAACGTCATAAAAGAGGCGTGTTTCTGAAGGGAAGTGACATTATTCGTGATGTTTTCATCAGAGTTCCAAACAAATGCACCATTAGAGCCTGTCACTTACCAGCCAATCAAAAAAAAAAAAGAAAGGCCCTACACAATAGCCAACCAGAAAATAATACTGGGTAAAATGCAACGCAACAACCAATGAAAAAGCATCCTGTGGAATGTCACTCTTGCCCGTCTTCAAAACTTGAGAGCCCTGCACCACAGTTTGAGTCCCTACCCTGACACCCACTTCGGTGTCAGAAGCTCCAGGCCTGTTCCAGTCGGAATACAGCCCAGCCTAAGCTTTCCCGGGAAGCCGCTGTCTGAGTCGCCGGCGGCCGTGACTCCCGCAGGTGATCATGGCTACTGCCGCCAGCTGCAGCTCCGCTCCCCCGCAGCGCCTCTCCAGGGCCCCCGGCTGCGCTGATGAGGATAATGACGGGTGCTTGCTGCCCCCTCCCCCTATACATGTGTCTCCTTCTTCCGGCCTTTTATAATCAGGGTTATCAATGGCCCAGTTATCGAGTGTAACTAATGGATAGCTGAATACATTCCACTGAATTACTCCTCCTGCAGTGAATCCGTCAATATATCATTAGTACTAGTGGTACTTAAGGGTGTAACGCTTTAAAAGATCCTTATGTCCCATAGATTTGGAGGGACATAGTACTCTCTTAGCAAATGACGGGACGCAGCAAACACAGCACAGGAAATTCACAGGTAATAAATAAAATATGCATCTTTAACAAATTCCTTTTTAACTGATAGTTTGCTCCCTTCTTAAGCCAGAGATGTAGAGATTAATTAGTGTAATTGAGTTCTATTACCTAGGTCCTTTTAATTTTTTAGTACATCTTGACTCTTGGCTTCAGATTTTGTCTTTTTAATCCTGAAGCTGAGAATTTTTTTTCAGGATTTTATATCCTTTATAAAAAGAGGATGGGCCTTATTTAGATGTAGTCTCCGCAGCTTCCTATATCACCTTGTTACTGTGTAAAAATATGTGTTTGTTTAGTTTTTATAAACATCCATTCATCCATCCGTCCATTCCATGAGCAGTATGGGGTCACTGTGCGCCTGGAGCCTATTCCAGGAAGCATGGGGCACAAGACAGGGGACCTTTTGTGTATCAAAGGGGTTTCTATAAAAAGCCCTCTCTTCATTGTTTTTCTTGTTGGTGCAAACATCTTCCACCTATAGAATTTTCCTGATCCAGTCCTTGGGGCCCCAGACAGTCCATGTTTTTGCTTGCCCCTAGCTCCGCAGCAAAAATGTGGACTGTCTGGGAGGGAGCAAAAATGTGGACTGAACTGGGAAATACTGGCCTAGAGTATGCTTATAATAACCAATCCCATGTCAAGAAGAGGCAGTCCATAGGAACTACCCCGTCCCAGTAAAACCATGGAGGGGGGGGGGGGGGGTCCTCAAACCATGTGGGACACTCTTCTTCCCAGTCCCCCAAAACCACACAGAGCACTCATCAATGGCCAAGAACCAAGAACCATGGGAGAGGACCAGGTTGTGAATGGGGTTTACTCAGACCTGGTACTTTTCCTGTTTTTCCATAGGATAAAACACACAACCCGCGGGTTAAATCATGGGAGTAAATGTGCGTTGGTCGGCCAATAAAAAAGCATACCCCCACGCACCTACGTGACTGTATGGATTTACCACCCACGAGGACGAAGCACACTAAGGCTACATGTGGGTAGCTGATTGGATGTGCCATAAATGGCCTTGGGCGCTAAAACATTAATTAGAGTATTAGGGAATTAATTAGCTGTGCTATTAAAGAGCAGAGGGTTTCAGTGACTTGATTCATTCCGTTGTTACTCAGTTACCAAGTGGGCGACAGTCCGGGTGAGTGGGTGTGTGGGGCATCTAACCGCAGCTCACTTTCAGATGCGTGATTTCTGTGGCAGAATATTCTGGCATGCCTGTGTGGGTCCGGCTTCCCCACTCGAGGGGCCACGGAGCTCATGGAGAGTCCCGTCTGTGCTCCGAGTCTGCCCGCTTGCCAGATCCAGAACGCTCCTCACGCGGATCTTCCAGCTCTAGTGCTTTGGGACAGAGTGGACTGGAGGCCTCCCTGAGGTCAAATCTCACCCGCCAATCCTGGGAGCTTCACAAGCATTCCGTTCCGCTTCCCGTTTTCCAAACTGCCAGATTGACCCTGTATCAGCGCCTGCTGGTGTAAGAGAGCAGCCTGCCTGCCCCCTCCCCTCCACCCCACCCTACGTCTGTCAATAAATTTATTTTCCTCTGACTATGAAAAGGCAGACCTGTAGGTATCAGGCTATGCTGAGCTGCAGAGCGCCCCCTGCACTTAGAACAAATTGATTTCATGGACTCACTCACTACCCCCCGCCAGGCGGGAATTCCACAGTGCGTCGCGCTTCCTTGACGTGAAACCGCTCACGTGCATAATCCCAACCCAGCAAACACCCAGTGCTCGTAAGCGCTGCTATTGCGGACCCCATCACCATTTAGTTGATCCTTTAAATATAGGCATGCGCGTGCCGGGAAAAAGGTTACACGAGCATAACGCCTGCTATAAACAGAAAGCGAGCTCCGGAACAGAAGGCTAATTGCACGTTATCTGAGCTTTTGCTCTCGCTCCGAATCGGCCCTCGTTCTCATTCGCACAACGGAGGTGACTGGGTGGCATGTGACTGTCAAACTTAGATTGGACGGCCGCTGGGAAGCGCTGACTGGAGATACTGCAACGTGCGTTTATAGGAAGCTACGGTGAAGACAAATCCACCCGTCTACCGGTCAAAGTCTACCAGTCAAACAACACCGCTCTTTAAAGTGACGCTTTCTTTCACCACGAAAAGCTCTTTGGAAAACATCTGAGAACTGAGGATTCGAGAAACCAGAAAAAAAAGCTCAACGCTAGTAATGGTTTCGTGACCCTGGGATAGATAGAAGAGCAGAATTTCTGCAAGAAAAAAAGGAAGGAGGATATTTAATGTGGAGAAATCGAAAGACACGCCTCTTGCCAGCAGGTGATTGCAGGGCATCTGTGCCTCGCTGTAGAGTCAGCCTCAGGCGGGGGGGCAGCCTCAGGCGAGGCGGTCCAACCACTCTCCCAGCCCGCTGCCATTTAATTGGTGGACGTATGCCTTTGAAAAAGGGCTAACTTCTCCCTGCGGCCGAGCTGTCAGTCACAAAGCCGGTCGCTGTACAGTCACTAGGAGCTGAATCTGATCCACTTAACATCAGAGCTCCTTAATACTGTAGCTGCTCAATTTGCTTCAGGATGCACAATACGACCTCGGCTACAGTAAAGTGACAGGTCTGCACGAGCTGCATGGAGAAATTGACGTCAAACCCAGTCCCCTTCCTCGCCATTTAGCCAGAAACACCAAACTGCTCTTAGGAAGCGCTAATCTCGGTTAAGAAGATGACCGGTAGGTGACACGTAACGCTGCCATTATGCTGTTTAGTGTATGGTGGCTCTCATGTCTACAGTGATGACCAGGAGCTCCTGGGAGGGAGCAACCCAATCTGAGCACGTACACTGAGGAATGTCTGTAGGGAGACGAGCTGAGTGGGGCCCTGCACCCGGCTCTCCAAACGTAGCTGATTGGTATGCCTACTCAGAGAGTCCATACCACACCTCCCAAAACTCACCAATATAATCACAACTGCTAACTGCTTACAGATAACAGGTTTCTGCTAATAGCAGAAGCCACCCTCCAGAATGACTACAAAGATCAATGGTTTTTCTGCTTCTATGCTGGACACTTAGGTAAACCACCTGGTTAGGCTAAGTATATGGACGCTGGAACGCAAAACACAACACATATTCAAGTCTGTCTCTCACATCTATAATGCAGGTAATCGTAATAAACTATTAATGTTCTTCAACTGTGTTTTGCACCTTAAATAAAAACTGAAAATGGAGGGAGAGCCGGGTTAATCTTCAAACGGCATCTGAAGTCTTCTTTTGGTATGGGATGGGTAGAAATTAGGTTTTAAAGTGTGTCCCATGCTACAAAGTGTGTTGCTGTATCGCCTTAGGATGGTATAGCTAAACACGGTACCTCATTTACGCACAGTCTGAGCAATCTTGTAATACAGGAAGTGAAGCTTGTATTGTCTTTGAGAACGAAGGCCAAAGCATATGTCTCATTCCCCATCCTGGACAACCTCAAGTTGCGGCTGGAGGTCGCAAAAGCAGGCAAATTTGCAAAACGACACAGAAGACCATTTCATTAAGTATTTTGCAAATCTCATTAAATTACCACCGTTTCTCCCATAAGGCCATACTTAATATTTTAAAGTTTTTCAACCTCAGGCTATAAGAGAGGCATGCATAATGCATATCGCTAGTCAACAACAAGATTTTTTCAGCGGGTGCGTCAAGACCAATAAACAAAAATGTTCTTGCATTGCCCCATCTCTGTCTGCTTTGTACAGTACATCCAACAAAAACACCACTTTTAAGTTGTTTTTTGTCATGTGAGACCTCAAAAGCCACCTGATGTCACCGAACCAAAAGGTGATGTCACCGATAGCCTAGTACAGATGCAGCTGGCAACTCGATTTGAGGCTTTGATTCCCAGGGAAGGGAGCTGAACAGGACCTACAGATCAACCCAGTAAAACAAACCGTCTGTGTTAAAGGGTCAAATACTACTAACTATGAAAATCACTTCAGAGACATTTTGTTTACCAAAGACTTTAAAAGGAAAACTATTGTTACGCCATCTGAGGGAAACGCATCCATTAAACCTCCTCTTACATTTTGTATCTCACTTATACAACTGAAGGGTCATGGTGGAATGAAATGTGGATCTTTGTCAATATTTATCGTTGGTATAAGAAATGACTTCTTGTGACTGGGACCCTTTTTCTGACGTTAAGAATTAAACCTGATTCTAGTAACCATTATAAAGATAGTACAGAAAAACACGGCGGGAGGTATTTTTATACCGTGCAGCTACATCTGTCAAGCTGGAGAAATTACATGGTCAAACGGGCAGAATGTCCCTTTCTATGAAAAATACCCGCCATGGATGATGAGAATGTCGTATTTGTGGTGCTATTCCCCCTTTTATAACTAAAGCACTCTGCTTACGCACTTCAGAGAAATTATCCGGAAGGGTGGGACCACCCACCCACGCAGAAGGTCCCCTATGCGCTGGCGTTTTGGTCCCGGCCTGTCCATGGAGTGATGTTAAAAATTGGGGGGTGGGGTGTATATACTTCACATCTGCTCCTGAAGTCAAAGCTTTCAGAAACCTTGAGCGATTCGGAAGCCAAACCAGAAAAAAATGCTTCACTGTTAAGGGTCAGAAACACATTAACACCCACAGTAGTGGGATTAGCGGAGCCAAATGCAAGGAAATGACGCGATTACGCTGCCGTGAAATAACTCCACTGGACGGGAGGGACTTAAGCCGTTAAAGCTGGGATATTTGGTAGATAGGCTCACTGGAGTAACTGGAAAGCACATCTAGAACAAGTGCTGGCCTTGCGAACTACAAATTGTTGCGGATTTATAGCATAATGTAGGGGACAGTGAATGGGTATAGCAGGGAGAATAATGAAACAGTATAGCAGGGAGAATAATGAAATGGTATAGTGGGAGAGCAGTGAATGGGTATAGCAGAGAGGATAATGAAAGGGTATACCAGAGGGGACAGGGACTGGGTATAGTGGGGAAGACAGGGGATGGGTATAGCAGAGAGGATAATGAAAGGGTATAGCAGGGGGGACAGGGACGGTATAGTGGGGAGGACAGGGGATGGGAATAGCAGGGAGGACAGGGGATGGGAATAGCGGGGAGGATAATGAAAGGGGGGACAGGGACTGGGTATAGCGGGGAGGATAATGAAAGGGTATAGCGGGGGGGACAGGGACTGGGTATAGCGGGGGGGAACAGTGAATGGTTATTGTGATGGAAGGGCACAGAGTCGGTATTGTGGTGGGGGCACTGAATGGTTATAGTGGGAGGGGGGCAGTGTGCATTATCCGCGAGGTGGAGGACAAAGATGGTGAGGCAGCTGCCCCGTTGCCTGGGGATGAGCGCAGCCCCTGGGATGCCCTAGGGCTGCAGCCACTGCTCTGGCTGCTTTGCTCTCTAGAATACATGTTTGTCTTCCTGGGATTCAGATCTCTGCACCACAAACGCTGTCCCAGGACAGCAAGAAACGCTGCATACTTCAGGGAGCTGGCCGAACGCATAAGAGCTCATCTCCGTGCGGGTCGGGAGGGGGCTCGCTCAAGCCCAGCATCAGGCACAGGGCTCTTGCTGCGCTCCACAATGATGGATACCAGGGCTCTCTGGCCAACACTCAACCCTGTACTGGCTAAGCTTAGTTTAAATTCAAATGGATAATTAACAGTTATGTTATTATATGGAAATCCATAGATAGTAATAGTGCTTACATACTCACCGGTTAAGATTAGTTTTAAATGACAGAGGTTACTTAAGCTTGACGTGACTTTTTGGGAATTCGAGCAATAAAAATTTCTGTGTTACAAATTCTGTATGGCAGCTATGCAGCTGTTTTTCCTCTAACTCTGATCTGAAGTTTTGCACAATGGAAATGTATGTCAAAACCGATTCCCGTTTGTGTCGCCGTAAAGAGCGGGGTTTCATTTAAAAAAAATGGCTTTGGCTACCACTAATGAGAGCGAAATGCACTGATCTGGGCCCTAAGGCAATGGGGAGCCTGTACCTACTGCTGAAGGTCTCCCAAAAGCTGCACCTCTTCTGCATTAAAAACTTAGAACAGCTCCCTGAAAAAGCTCCAGCTGGGAATTGGGGGGGCATATCCTAGTATATGTACAGTCATGTGAAAGAAAAATAGGACAGCCATTAAATATTTAGTGCTTTATTAAGAAATATCAACATACCAATATTAAATCTTCTTTCAAATTATATTTGTAGGTAAAGGTGATGTAATTGCAGAAAGGTTATCCCCACTCTCCAATGCAGAATTCTTTAAGCAGTGCGATGTTTGAAAGGTGTCTCGCGTGCACGGCCCGTTTCAAATCACCCCACAGCATCGCAATAAGATTTAAGACCTAGGCTTTGATGTAGCTATTCCAGAACTCTCCATTTCTATCTTCTAAACCTTTTCTTGGTAGATTTACTAGAATGTTTTGGGTCATTGTCAGGTTGTATGGTCCACCCCCACTTCAGCTTCAACTTCCAGACACATTGTCCTCAAGCACCCTCTGATATGATGAAGAATTCATAGTGGATTCTATGATGAGCTGGCCAGGTTCTGCTGCAGCAAAGCAGCCCCAAACCATGACATTTCCACCCTCAAGCTTCACAGCTGGTGTGAGGTGCTTTTTCCTCAAAATCATGCACCAAACATGTCCTCTGACACCACGTTCAAATAATTCAGATTTAGATTCTTCTGCCCAAAGCACAATGTTCCAAAAGTCCTGGTCTTTGTCTAGGTGGTCTCTGGCATACTTGGCCTGATATTTTTTAACAGTAAGGGTTTTCTCCTTGCACACCTCCCATGTAAATCAAACTTGTGCTGTGTCTTTCTGATGGTAGATGCATGTACTTTGACATCAACTATAGCAAAGGCTTCCCGTATGTCCCGTGACGACATTTTAATAATTCTTTCAGCGGCTTGCGGTCAGCTCTTGCTAGGACAGCCTGCCCTGGCCATTTTAGCAATTATTTTAAATGTTCTCCACTTGTAAATTTTTTTTCCAGACAGTGAAATGGCTGATTCCAAACTCTCTTGAGAGTTCATACCCCTTCCCAGACTCACATACATCTACAAGCTTCTTTCTGAAGGCCTCAGAGAGCTCTTTAGATCTCACCATGTTAAAAACACTCACTTCAACATTCAAGAGCAAACCAAACTAAATGTCTGAGGTTTAAATAAAACAGGTTCCACCAAAAAGCTGTGTAACAATGTTCTAATCATTTTCACCTGAAATGCACCTGAATCTAATTGTAGGCATTTAATTGGTAATGAATGTGAGGGTGTTCTATTTTTTTCCTCAGTGGAAATTAGCATCCTAGTTAATTTCTTTTGTTAAATAAGTGAATTTGTTTCCTGTTTTTGCATAGGTGATGCAATTACATCACATTTATCTACAGATATAATTTGAAAGAAGATTTAATATTGATATGTTGATATTTTTAAATAAAGAACTAAATATTTAATGGGGTGCCCTAATTTTTTCACATGACTTTATATTGAACACTTTAAAGACTTTTAGGAAACTGAATGACTTTTTCACCATATTTTGGGGAAAAGAAATAGATGTTTCTAGAAGAATTAAAAATTTAAGGTGATTTTTAAAACCTGAGGTCAATTTCTAAGCCCTTTGATTCACGTCCAGATGAACAGCGTATCCTCCAGTGCTTTATCTCCATGCAGGATGGAGCCTCACATGGATGCAAGACGTCCACAGGCAGCGACCACAAGGACCATATCCCCATGACCTTGACCGTACTGGATCAGCTAGCATCCTGGCAGTGTGCGAGACAACAAACTGTATAAGCCAACCTGCATGGGTTGCTATGGGTAACAAAGTCAGTTAAACAGAGATGCTGTTTTCGATGTGTGTTTCTGCTAAACCATTTACAAATGTGAAATTCAGTTAATGAATTACACTAGAGCCTCGATCCCACAAAATGGACCCTGTGAATCATTACCTTCCCCACTACTTTTACTGAAAAGCTGAAGCCTTTGTGCAAAAAGCACAACCTGATATCAAAATCACATAAATGGACTTTACCAGACAAGGCACATCTTCCAGCATGTACCAGGACCTCACTGCTTCTGGCTCAGTTAGGGCATTACGGAGAATCGGCAGCTCATTGTTGGAAGGCCGCTTGTGAGGCCGCAGGCGTGAAGAGAGGTGGTGAGGGTGAGGGGTCACGCAGGAACTCAGGAGTTTCAAGGCACATTATCCGGGCAAAAACATCCGGCTGTATGAACGGCTAAGATGTGAAGAAAAAAAGGATAAATTATTCACGTTGCTTTGAACAAAAGGAACAGCGATGGAGCAGGATCAAAATGAAATAATAATCATTCAAACAATGCATTATGGATCAATGGCGCCGGGGAAATTTGTGTTTTTCACTTCCACTTATCATCGTCAGATGCATTTAGAACGTTGATAGATGCGTTCAGATTAAACAGGTTAACCTCTGCTGAGGACATGCAGGCCATTTACGTGTCATGTATCTCCTTATTCCGGCTTCCTGACAACATCCAGCGTTCAGCCACACAAGAGATGGAGCATTCAAACTTTTTTCTCTCCAGCAAATGCTCGAGGATTAGCAGAGCACAGATATACATCCCCCAGTTCTTGCTTTGCCTTTATGCCTCAGGAATCCGGGGGCGGAGCCTTGTGACAAACAAGCTGATGCAGCCAATCAAAAAGAGCCATCTGCAGACCCCCCTCCGCTCCCAGGAGCTTCGAGGCTATTGGCTGGTCTCTGGGGAGAGGTGGGGGTTGCTCAGTTATTAATGACCGCTGAGCGGGCAGCACCATGTCCGTGTGACAGCTGATCGGGTGAGCGATGCGCCACTAACCGCCGTGGAGGAAGGAAGGGAGGAGGAGGAGGGGGATAAAAAGCAGCTCGCCGCGGTCGCCTGCAGTGGAGCGCGCGGCTCTGGCCAGGCAGAAACAGATCAGCGGCACAGGAAGCGGGAGCAGCTCTGTGACCGGCACCAGCACCACCAGGAGGGACGTGTGTCGGCGAATACAGATGCTATGGAGAGCAGGAGGGGCACGGATAGCAGCGCACACGGTGGGGATTAAAGGAATACAAGCAGCTGCATGTGCCGGGAGGATCTGCAGAGCCGGTGAGCCCCGTCTGCCGCCGCAGCCGCTGCATTCAGAGAGGCTTTTTGATCGAGGTGCGTTACTGACGCAGCTTTCCAGCAAGTTCCTCAAATCGCTCTTAGGGGATTGATGTGTGTGTGGGGGTGATGGGATTGATGGAGTGGGGGGGTGCAGAGCGTGGGGGCAGAGTGGCGGGATGGTCCGCTGTCGTCCGCGGTGAGCTGGCAGCGGCAGAATCCTCCGGTGGTTAACGGCGCGGACACGCACACGCACATGCACGCCGACCCGCTCACCCGCAGACCAGATTCAGGCTTCCTGGAGATTGCGTTTATCTCTTGTGTTTCTTTTTTTTTTATTGCGACGATGGAGGATTGGGGGGAGGGGGGTTCAGCATACCCGGCAAAGAACCAAGGGCTTGCTTGTTCCAACACCAGTGCTAACAACCAGGAGCAGATTAAGATCCGCTAAGGGGGTCGTGGGGCCGAGTACTGGGGGCACGTGCTTCATCCTTGGAGGTGAATTGGCCGCTCTGGCAATCAGGACTAGCCCCCCCCCCCCGTCACTTGAATCACCCTGTTGCAATCAGCAGAGCCCGCCTTGGCATACGGCTCACCGGGCTTTGCGCAGCACGTTAAATCTCGCCTGTTTACTCCCAGAGCGTGACGACAGGGGAGCCATCGCAGCGCCTTCGTAATTAACACTGTCAGTTCGACGCGGTCGCTAGGACGCTCGGGGGCTCGCTCCCGATCCCTGGCCTCGCACACCTCACCGCGGCTCTCTCCCGGGCTCTCTCACGCGCTCAGCTCGCTCGCCATCAGGGACCCGCAGGCGTCACCCTCCACGGGGCCATGAAGGGTTAAGCGGTGTGTATGATGATGCTCCTCTCTGGGCTGCTGCGTCTATCAAGCCCGATGGACACCAGGGCCCGGAAGGCGATGCTTCCCCATCCGCCAGAAATGGACTCACTCTCTTAAAGATGCCATACATTTCGGTGAAGGGTTCGCTGACCTCATCCTTTGGGCCTCGCAGCAAGGGACTGGATGCAAGCCAACACATGGTACAGGTTCGAGACCCTGATCCACCCCCACAACAATGAAATTCCCGGGTCACCATTGCTGCTGCGGATGCAGTTCGGCGGAATCGTGGTCCTCGTCCTCCCTGTCATGAGTTGCTCCCGTCCGGCCTTGTCTCAACTCCACCATTCCCGCCGATCATGTAGCCAGAGGTAGGACTGAGTTGGCCCGCTGTCCCCAGAGAGTGTGGACAACGAAGTGGCTGTGCTTGACAGGGCAACCTAGCTGATTCTGCTGTGGAGCAGAGGCGTCATTTGACAGGTCGCTGGCCATCATGGCAAACCACTGCCCTTTAGATTCGCCCATGCCATCAATGCCTGATGCATTTGTAGTTTACACAGATTTCCTGTTTGAAAATATAAGGCAACAGATTATTGGAGGGAACTGGCGCACAACCATCATGTGACAGCCAATGACATCCAAATAGAAAATCCAATGTTATGTAGGTCACAACAAAAGACACACAAGCCTCTCGGGGCTAAAGTGTGTGCGTGTATTATTCCTTGACTGCTGTTAAGGTTTATCAGATACCATCCAGCCAAACCAAGCAGCGGCCAGTAATCCCCCCCCCGCCGTGGACCCTGAAGCACCCTCCCCATCGTCGGGGGCTTGACACTCTGTGTTTATCCCGTTCCTCTCTCTCACCAGAACGAACGGCTGTGGCGTTTTCGGGTTCATAAATGGCGAGATGGAACAGAAAAGCACAATTCTCCTTCCCCCCCAGCCTTGTGTACAGGGCTGCCTTGAAAGCGTCTGCGCAGGCGGGCGGCAGACGGACAGCCAGAGAAAGCTGCCGATCGGTATCATTTTAAATAAATAAAAAGGGCGGATAAGAGGAGCACAGGGTGTGTGTCCGGAACTTTACTCCCAGCCACGCACACGATACAAAATTACGATAGATATCCAGGGCCTTTAAGCACAAGGGAAGACAGAGTTTACAAGGCAGGGTGCACTCAGGAGCGATACTGTAAAATGTATATATGCCGCACACACAGAAGCGGGCTGACACACACAGCAGCCACGCTACAAAACAGCCTCAGATATGGATGCTTTCTGCTACACAGAGCTTTCAGCCGCTGCCAGCACGGTGACAGGTGACTCTGAGAAGTTCCCACACTCACGCTCGAAGACGGGGGAGGGGAGCACCGCGTTCAGCCTGAAAATTTATAACTGGTGCCGCCCCACCAGTGGCGTATAAAGATGCTGTCTTCTCACCTGCCTCCAACCTCCTGACCTTTTGGCAGGTGGCTGCAGGCCGCACTGTAAGGATCTATATTCTATCGGCAGCCTATATACTGGAGATGAGGGCTTTATAGAGATAGGAAGGCCCTTCCAACACCCACCGCTTATAACCAGCTGACGATTCTGCATCATGACCACCAAACAGGGCCTGGCAAACGTTCGATCGTAATGTGTGGAGCGACAAATGGGCCGTGTCCATCCCCCTCCACCAAAGCACGCTGTTTTTTTTTTTTTGTTAATCTGGTCTCCCTTCGGGAGGGGCAGGGGTAGCTGAAAACCAAAAACCTGTGGGGTCTGACAGCTCAGCATCGATTCCTAATTAATTGCCGACTCTGCGCTTGTTTGTCAGCAAGCCAGAGCAGGTGTAAAGCAAGCGTCCCGCGCAAAATTTCATTATGCGTGCTCCGTGGGGGCCACGCTGTTTAACTCTGCTGGGGGGTGTAAAGGAGGAAAGCTAAATTGTAAATCAATACTGTGTGGCTGTGAGGGCGGGCTCATTTATGGCACTGCCCACCTGGAAATTCCGCCAATGCCCCTGTGGTTGGCAGCTTGACAGACTTTCATGGCCACCATTTAGCTAAAGAATGACAGGGGAAGAAGTGGGCGGGGACTTATTGCTGGAGGACAGGGGCAGGAATCAATCACATAGTATAAGCAGGGTAACAATATTCTGTCTTTCAGCCTGTTCTGAGTACAATCTATTTAATGATCAGGACACAGAGAGATTTAGCCTGAAGACACAGTCTTCAATACAGTAGGGTCAACCTTCAACAATACACTCCAGAGAGACATCATACAGAGTTTAAGATCACGTTTTCACAAGTCGAAAACAGAAGAAAACAATAAAAATCCAGCTATATTTATATCAAACAAATGAAATATGTGTAAAATGATTTTAACCAGTTACATATGTTTCCTTAAAATGTTTTAATCCTTGTTGCAGGATAGCTACTAATCTTTTAAGGTAATGTATATAACAAATAATTAATAAAGCAGAGATAGATAAGTAGCTATTAGGAAAACCCACTAACAATTTACTATACTGCGTATGAAAAGTTAATAGAAAACACACACACATGGCCTTTCCAATATGCTTGCATTTATTTTTCACTTTATTAATCAGCTTTTTCCTTACATTGCTAACACTGCAAATTAAAATGAAAATAAAAAGGTAAGCTTAGCTTTACTCAGAGGGTCCTGCATAATTGGAGGAATCATGATATCAAAACATTACATTTTTTTCTCCACGGTTCCTGCTACCTAAGGACTAACACTGCATAAAAAATAAGCGCTTGCAAGTAAAAAAAAATATAATAAAAATCTCTTTAATTTCTTCAGGGTAACTTTTTGTAGATCTTTTTTTAGATTTAATCATTGAACTATTAGCACCTAGTTTTCTTCCTTTAATATAATGATATGTGTGTATACGTGTATGATTTACGATTATGTAGTTCCAATAATATACTCGCGCTTGTAGTTTTTAGGGGAAATTTGATTAGGCTTCATTTACAGGTACGAATCGTCTTGCCATATGGGGAAAAACACCCTCTAAGGTTATCCCGATGGAGGATTCCGATTGTAGCGGGAACGGGGGTTGGGGCAACGGCACACCATGTGTCGTAAAAGTCGCACGTTGTTCAGTCTGTCCACCATGACACTTTTATTGAATTACAGGGACCGATCAACTTCCGAGTGTATGATTTTATCCCAAGATATTTGCAGTCTGTATGTATGGCATCGCAGGCTTATACAAATCTCTTTAGCGTTTTGCTAAAGAGATTTAGCATAATTTATTTTGCCCAAGGGTACAAAAGCAGAGAGCCCCCTCTGGGGAGTCCGAGAGCATAATCACCGCTCTGCCATCTGCCCTGCTGTGTGTCCTAGCAGGAAGGATGGCATGCTGCCTTACTGTGCCTAGACCACACTTCATTCCTCTTCACTCAGCCATTCTTATTGCCGTGATTAAGATCTGTCATTTTCTATCTTCAGACCATTCCTCGGGACGTATATCTAAGATGAGCACAGTCCTTTTTTACATCCGTGCGTTGAGTCCATTTAGCATGTTGGCTAAATGACCTTCCTTAAATTAATCGGGAAGGACGATTCTCACGCAAGCAGGGAAAACCAGTCAAACCACTATTGCTTCATGGGGGCATGGAAAAAAATTAAATCCCCCCCGGCTTGTTCCAATCTGCCATTAGGTGACCTCAGCTCCTCACCACGTCCAGTTCATAGCCATCTCAGCTGCAGACGGTTTAGATGAATCCCTCGAGTGAGGAGGGGCATGGGGTGCTATCCATTGCCTCCCCAGACTGCCTCCTCAGATTCAATCTGCTTGACAGTGCCATGCCATATACACGCTGCATGAAATCCTAACGAATGAAAATAATATTACATTTTGCCCTCTCTATGGAATACTGAAACTGTAAACTCCATAGGTTATCTCCCCGTTTGTCTTCCATAGCCTCTTAATACAGCTTTTAATCCATCCATCCACGCATCTCCCATAAGTACTTATCCAGCAGTGGGTCAAAGGAAACCTGGAACCCATCCCAGGAAACAGGGCAGGAAACAGGGGACGTCCTTGCCAGGATGCCCGTCCATTGCACATCCCGCCCTGTGGCAAATTCAGAGATACCGGTTCACCTAAATGGCATTTGGGAAACCTGAGCAAATATGGGGAGAGCAGTTTGCACACAGAGATCTGGGGCAGGATTACATGCCTATCCCTGGAGGTGTGAGGCTGCAGGGCTCACCGCTTAGCCACCGCGCTACGAATATATCATCATATATTAGCATGGTAGCAATCCACCGTGTCCAAGGCGAAGCTGTTAGCGGATTAGTGCAAAAGGTGCCAAGCAGGCAAAGCAAACTCTTGATTGATTTACCCTGAACTGCAAGGACCCATGTGCTAAGCAGCAACACATGCTAATTTTGCAGGTACACTCCGCTCCCGCTTGTAATGCACCATAGGCAGAGCCCAGTTGCATCAGTGACTATTCCATCGCTGTCAAATACCATGCTTCTGCCATAGTGGTGCCATGATGAGGGTGTGATGCAGGTCACTCATCTGTGGGTCTCATTTGCTCTTCTAGTGTTACCTACGTGTCTCTGCAGAAACACTCAGGGTTTACGTAAGATATCAGCTCTTCCATAAGCTGTTTTTCACATTTGCAACTCGTCTTTTTTTAAACTTAGGTAAAGTTGCTCAGTAGCTAAAGTTAGCTAGGCAGGGTTACAGTGGGCAGCACTGTTGCCTCACACCTCAGGGGGCTGAGGGATTTGAATCCCACCCACATTATTGTGTGGAGTTTGCATGGTCCCACTGCGTGGGTTATGTGTAGTTACCGTAAGATCAATTGGTGTCCTAAATTCCCAGGATAGGTTCCAGTCTAACCCTATGACCCTTCAGCACACAATGAGTTTGAAGATGGATGGATGAATTTACTCAATTGTCTTTTGCAAGAGTTCTAGAATTCCTACAATTACAGACAGTCATTTGAAGCAGATGATTTGCAATTGTTCACATCTACCAGACTATCTGCTTGGTTGACTGGTGATCAAATGTGCCCTCGCTGCGTGAACGATAGAATCATAATTTAGACGTTTTTCTCTTGAATGGACACACAAGCTACTGGGCACATACACATAATTATTATGACATGTTTGCCTCTTGGGGCGCTTGGCATTTAATGGAGATTTAACTAATTTTGCAGGCTCATAAAACAGCAGAATTGATTTCGACATATTCCAGTCTGATTCGCAATTTCTGATCAGGCTGAAACAATTAATATGAGTTGTCTGGAATATGGAGCAAGTTGGGCAAGACATGTGTGTTCTGCCGATCCACTAAGATGGGAGAGGTGAACATGTGCTCAGAAATGATGCAGAGAAGTTATTGGGTGAAAGTTTGGTTCTGTAATAGTTATTTGTCCCCACCAGACTGTAAAACATGTGGCCCGTCTTTTTCATATCATACTTTGGTGGACAGCAAAGAACCCAGGGCTTTGTTTGTGCCCTGCACTGCTAAAGTAACAATAAGTGGTACAGCCATTCAGCCTGAATGGTGCTCCATTAGTGTTTTCGACATGACGTTAGGGTCGCGTTTTCCCGGAGCCCTCTATTCCAAGAGTGGGATGGCGGGTCACGCCATCAGTCGTTACAGTGTGATAAGGAGCCCTTTGCACACTGGTCACCTCTCCTGACTTTGTAGGAAAATGCACAAAAATGCACTTTGAACCACTTTAATGGGGCAGCCTGGAGTCAGGAGCACTCAGTCTTTAGAACCAGATTCCCTCTGAAAGGGTTTAAATTCTTAGCGGCTCAGGCTGCTGCTGTCTGAATTTTTTTTCCTATGTCATAAATACAGGCAATTCTTTTTGGATTTTACTGTTTTCCCAACTAGGGCCACTTGTCTCCATTTCAGAGCTTTCAAGGTGCCTTAAAGTTCACTGCATTCTTAGGTTGCAAAATAGTTGATGGGATGAGTCTCAAGTAAAAGTTCAGGCAGAACACGCTATGTTGTCATCGGAATGAATGTGCCACAAAACTCATCATATCCCAGATCCATAACCTCTGTAAAATCGAAGGATCTACAAACCTTCACCAGAAGCTTGGCTTGAAGATGAAAGACAGTGTCTGATCCATTCCAGGAAAATGAAAAGGTAATTCATTGTGTAATCAGCATTTCTCCACTTGCAAAGCAATGATGACATATAAGCAATGGAATCCCTGCATCACTAAAGCTAAAAAAGAATATATAACTTTTTAATTATATTTTTGCTTCCCTTGTTTTTTGCATGTTACAAAAAATCAACATTTATTGCATCAGTGATGAGTGTCGAGGTTTTTGCATGCACCCTCCCCTGGCTCATTTGTGTAAAAAACAAGTACATTTTACAAATATGCGCTACAAGCTTCGGGATCGGATGCGAAAACAGTGTCAGCTACACCCCTACCAGGAAAATGGATGACGTGATAATTAGCGGATATGCACACATTACCATAATAGATGTGGAAGTGAAGAGTGTTGTGTGAGGTGGGTTACAGAGAGTTCATTGCATTTTATTGAGTGGGCGGGGCTATAAATGACGGGGTTTTTTTTGTATTTCTAAACAGCTGGTGGATCACAACATAAAAATGTGGTCCCTCCACGTTCCAACAGAGCCTGAAAACAAACAAAAAAGCCGCATTTGCCAGCGACCTTCGAGCAAGTGCAGTGCAAGGTGGTGCAGTGTTGCATCTCGTGCTGCGTCCTTCCTGCTGTTGTCATGCCGACATCAGCGGCAGCAGTAATGGCGTTGCCATCACCACAAATGTATCAGGCCCCACATCTGTGTAGACAAAAAAACGGTGATGCTCCCCCAGAGCCGGCAGCAGCTGCCTCCGTAGACCACAGTGCCCCCTGCAGACATGCACAGCCAGTCACAGTTGGAGCCCGTTCGCGTGAATTGACCTCGAGTGATTTGATTAATCTTTACCCAGTGCCCTTTCTGACATAGCTATCCCAAAGCGCTTAAAACGGAGATTTAGCGAAAAAGAACTTTTCAGGTTGGCTGGACACCAATTAAAAAGAGACTCATGTGAAGCCAAAGTAATAGTTACCCAATGTCATTCAACATATGTTATGTACTTTAAGTATGTATATACTAATGTTTCTGGGAAGGTTCAGGTGGGGTTTTTTTGGGGTTCACAATAAAAAGAGTAAGAGTGAGGATGCTTGAGAACAGAACTTACAGCATATGTGTTTTGCCCAGCTTGTTCAGAATGGAGATATGGGGATTGTGGCTGTGAAAAAGAGCAGCTAAACTAAGACCCACATATATCAGTACCAGGGAGAAACATAAACATCTAGATATATGAATTTGCTTGATGACGCACCGTCCTAATGAAGCCAGAAGGGTTAGGGTTAAGCAGACGACTGGAACTAGGAGACTGAGTCGAAGATGTAAGATGTTCATTCTGGAAGCCTGACATGCATGCTGCCTTTAATCTATCCATCCATCTCGCATAACTGCAAATCCAGCCCAAGGTCATGGCAAGATGGGAGGCTGTCCCAGGAAGCACAGGGCACGAGGCAGGGGATAGCCGGGCAGGATGCCAGTCCATCCCAGGACATGCATGCAAACACACTCGCACTCACATGGCTAAGGGTAATTTAGCAACATCATTTACTATAATGGCCACTAGAGGAAACTTCAGCATTGGGGTGTAATCCATGTAAACACAGCGAGAAATATTCAGCAACACACACAAGATCTTAACCCCTATGCAGCCCTGACTGTAACTACAAGCAACCAAATAAAAATTCCGAAAGTCTTGTATTTTAGGTCTTTGATTGCAGTCATGGATTTTTATAAAATTAAATTTCCCCTTGTGGGGACCGAAAAAACAGTCACACAGTGTCAAAATAACAGCTTTTTATCACATTGTGGGGACCAAATGTCCCCACAATGTAATATATCCATAACCCCCCACCACACAGACACACACAGAGTCCTTCAGCCCTAACAGCCATCCTCTCCTTGTTCATCTGACTTCATCTTCACCTGCCCACAATGGCACGCAAACAAAGCTCTCCACCCATGAGCAGCATATCCTGTTTTGAATTAGTGCAGACAGGCACCCCCGCTTCTTGTAGGCAGGCGCGGCCCGGCGCTGCCATAAGCTCCTCCACCCACCATGACAGCCAGCTTGGCTTCCCCCACGGCCGAGTGCCCCGGTGTCCTCGTCCGAGGAGCGAGCGCTCTGGATTTGCGTTGTGAGGCAGAGAGCCGAGAGGGAGTGAGAGAAGGAGCTTGCGACGTGCCGCTATCCTCTGCTCCGGCCCTCATCTCAGCCGCAGTTCCAGCCAGGAGAAACTGTTTATCTCTAAGGAACAGGGGTCACGTCCCCCCCACCCAACCCAGATACGCAGTGATGTACGAACATGTATTACTGACACGTCACTAGGCCACATGTTTGCTAAGGGAAGCTACACAAGTACATCTGCTAAGGGAGGATATGCTAGCACGATATGCTACGGGAAACTATGCTAGTACCATTTGCTAAAGGAAGCTACGCTAGAAGTGTTTGTTAAGAGAAGCTATGCTAGTAAATATTTCTTCATTTAACTGCTAATCTTTAGGGTAAAATTAGTCCCTAACTGCAGACACATTAAGGGAGCAAAGGTTTACAAAAATTATCTGATGAACAGCACAGAGGTCTGCAATTTTAAACATATATTTTAGTCCATCCATCCTCCATAACGGTTTTATCCATTACAGATTCTGCAGCCTATCCCAGGGGGCACCGGGTATAAAGGAACGAATGAAAAGGACACCATTGGGGTTTAGGACAAGCTCACACAGTCACACACTCTGGGCTGTTTAAGTTCTCTAATCCACCTAAACCACGGCACTTTGGGTGGACTGTGGAGACCCGAGTACCCAGAGGAACATGACATGTACAGCAGGAGACCAAGGACAGGAAGTGATGCTTCTCCTCCTAATTTAGCTCGCTTGCCACACCCGTAATGCTAGAAGATTCCATCCATCTAATGGGTTTGTCGGTGTTATCACCCAAGAGCAAGGGGGCATTTTTGCACTCAGAGTCAAGACATTAATCAGAGCATCAATGGAGACTGCCGACTGAAGCGATTCCCTGGAGGTGTGGTGCTCGTGGTATGGCAGTGGTCATGGTATGATTGCACCTGTGGTATAGCAGCGCTCGTGGGACGATTGTATAGCAATATGGCACTCCACTCCTTGTCCTTCAGCAATAATACAGGAATCCTTTTGGCTGCAACAACTGCGACATGGTTATTTTTGCGCAACTAAACGGATGCTTGTGTGTTCAGTTGTTTGTTCATCTGTGGTTTTTCTTGTTCGGTACTGAATTTCGTATGACTGGGGAAAATGATGGAACAATAAAAATTCAATAAAACAAAGATCTTAAAGGGATGGGTTGCCTAATGGTTTAAGTTAGTCTACCTTTAATAGAAATACCAGACTATACTATGACTTTCCTGGGATTGGGCCTTTGAAGGATCATCAAATTTTAGACTATTTTCTATGAATGATAATCCCATAACCCTTTTAAAGTGGTTTTGTACCACTAGACAGACTGTTCCATACACCATAGTAGATGTGCCATCCTTACTACTGTACAGAAATCATAATGTTAAAACAAACATTTTTAATTAACACAAAACTAAGAATGTCGTATGATAGCTGGTGAATGGGAGCCAAATAAACAGAGTGATCCATCACAACCTTTGTACAGCAGGTCATGTAATCACCAGCAATTCTGATTTTTTTCCTAGCACACCCTGGTGATGTTTTATGAAGCCTAAATTAAGAAATCTTTTGGATAATTTATTTAAATTTCTCCCCAAACTACGTTACCTGGATTAAAGCAGTTCTCATACAGTATACTGCTCCAGCTGATTTGGCTGAGGATCATAAAGACCTCAGTCAGGGTCCCAGATCAAAATAGACCCCAGCTGGGCATCAAAGTAACCTTTTGCTTTTCCTGATCCTGGCGGGCAACCCTCAGCATGCTGGTCTTCACGCAAGCTGTGCCCTGTATCAACCAGCCTTGACTGAGCCCATCCTCTGATTTCTGTGAATTCACATTGCTCCATTTTTTTTTCCCTTCAGATATGCTTCCCATTGTCGCGTTTAACATTTATGTACAGATATAGAATAATGTTTCTACAAAAAATGTAACTGAAATGTAAGTCAAACTTTACCCAAGCTGGGTTTATGTTTCCAAATCATCCAACACACCTAACAAGAAAAAAAAAAAAAACACGCGCGCACACACAAGCCAAAAATACACTAGTTACATGCACTAAAGAACACATATTAAATAAGTGCATCAAATGCTTCTATAAACTCCATGTATCTCAGATATAGACCAGATTTATGTAAGTGGAGAGCCACCTTTATTTGAAAACGTAAGGTTTTATTAGCTATATTTACTGTTTATCCGTTGTGTACATTTAAAAATGTAAGGAAATAGCTAATAAAACCATATATTTTTGGGAAGGAGGACACAAAGGCTTAATTTTTCTAAGTGGGGGAAAAAAATGTCAAGGACTTTTTCCCACTTCTTTTCATATCTGGTAAATAGACATATGACATCCAGATGATTGATTTGACAACTGCCCAATCAAGACTAATGGACAAAGATGCCAGATGGATCTAAACCACTGCACACAAGACTGGGACATCTTGTTCCAGGGCACTGGTTCACATCCCTGGTCCATGGGGGAGGGGAGCGGGGGAGTTCAGCCGGAACCCTCTGCCTGATCACTCGACTGTCTTGTGCTGCCAACTGAATCAATTTGGCCCGGTTTCTCAGGGCTGAGGCTGCTAGCATCTTACCGAGAGCTGTAAAATTTGCAGAAGGTGCGAGCGGTTTTGGGTTTAGGGACTGGGAAGAGGCACTGTTCCAGAATTTTCCCTTTAGAAAGCAGTCATTCAAAGATCACTAGCTCATGCTGAGTATAACAATAAATCTTTGTTACATATTTTAAAAATTTCCTTTTGATAAATCCAGGTTCATGTAAAATTATTCTATATGAGGCAGTCTTGACTGCTGCTAGCTTTTGCATTCATGTACTTTAAAGTAAACTGAAAAGTTCAAACTTCAAAGTGTAACTGTCAGTAATCTTTCCATTCTGCAATGAAATGCATTCATATCTTTTTTTTGTTTTTTGTTTTTTTTCCCCTCAAATCAGATGGACAAGTGATAGCAGATACTAATGACAGAAGCCTCAGCAATTAATTCTGTTCAGAGAAGTTCTTGCACTTGGATCATCCATGGGCTCGCTGCCTCTGCTCCTTGAAGGATGAGACGACCTTCATGAATTCACCGTGCATGACAACCTCATGTGAGACCGCTGAAAGGTTTCTCCGCTCAGCCGAGGAAAACGGCACCGCCGACTGGGACACTGATCAGGGGGAAATGTCTGTGGCATCGCCTCAGTAAAAAATGGCTCCCCTCTTCCTGAAGTTAACGGTAACAACCGTTGATCCTCTAAGCACCAGTTACAAGCTAAGGATAAACGGGGCCAAAATGAAGGACGTGGCATTTGTGTTATGTCTCATTATGGGAGTCGCTATGACTACTGTACTTCCTGCAACAGTGGAAGAAGCCAACTGTCCCTTGTCATGTGTATGTGAAATCAGACCATGGTTCTCCCCAAACTCTGTTTATATGGAAGCCCCCACTGTTGACTGTAATGATTTAGGACTCTCTGTCCTACCAGAAAAATTACCAGTGGACACACAGGTATTACTGCTACAGACTAACAATATTGCTAAAATCGAGAGGTCTCTGGAATACCTAGCTAACCTCACAGAGATAGATGTGTCTCAGAACAATCTGTCCGCCATTGGGGATGTAAACTTGGGCCGACTTCACCAGCTTTTGTCACTGCACATGGAGGAGAACTGGATTCATGTTCTTCCAGACAGCTGCTTCTCTGAGCTAACTGACCTCCAAGAGCTCTATATCAACCACAACAAGATTTCCATTATTGTACCTGGGGCATTTCTGGGGCTGAAAAACCTGCTGCGACTCCACCTAAACTCTAACCGGCTAGAGGCCATCAGCAGTGAATGGTTCAAAGCCACACCACGACTGGAAATCCTCATGATTGGAGAAAACCCGGTTGCCAAGATCGAGGACATGAACTTTAGGCCACTCGCTAACCTTCGAAGCCTGGTCTTGGCCAGAATGAACCTATCAGACATACCTGACAATGCACTGGTCGGCCTTGAGCAGCTTGAGAGCATCTCATTTTATGACAACACTTTTGCCAGAGTTCCGCGCACCGCTCTGAAGAAGGTTCAGAGTCTCAAGTTTCTGGACCTCAACAAGAATCCCATTCAGAGGATACAGAGAGGGGACTTCGTCGACATGCTGCACCTCAAGGAGCTGGGCATTAACAGCATGCCTGAGCTTGTGTCCATCGACAGCTTTGCCCTTAGCAATTTGCCAGAACTGACCAAAATTGAGGCAACAAACAATCCCAAGCTGTCCTACATCCATCCAAATGCTTTTCACAGACTACCCCAGCTGGAGACACTTATGGTGAACAGCAATGCCCTGAGTGCCTTGCATCGTGTCACTGTGGAGTCTCTACCCAACCTTCGGGAGGTGAGTCTGCACAGCAACCCCATCCGCTGTGACTGTGTTGTCCGCTGGATGAACGCCAACAGGACGGCCATTCGTTTCATGGAGCCAGAATCGTTGTTCTGTGTAGAGCCGCCCGAGCTGGAAGGTCGGCAAGTTCGGCAGGTGCACATCCGTGAGATGACGGAGGTATGCCTGCCACTCATCTCTCCTGGGAGCCTCCCAGGGATAATCCAAGCACGCAAGGGGAGTTCACTGTCTCTTCACTGCCGGGCATTTGCTGAGCCTGAGCCTGCAATCTACTGGGTCACGCCCTCAGGAAATCGGGTCTTACCCAGCACCTTCTCCAAGAAGTACTACGTGCATCCAGAGGGCACATTTGACATATATGACATCACGGAACGTGAAGCCGGATTATACACATGTGTTGCGCATAACTTTGTTGGTGCGGACCTCAAATCAGTCTCTGTGGAAGTCGATGGTTACTTTCCACAGCCAAAAAATGGGTCCTTGATCTTAAAGGTTGAATCTGTGAGGCCAAACTCCGTCCTAGTATCTTGGAAGGCATCTCTCGGCAGCCTGGCTGCAAACGTTAAGTGGTCCACGACTGCAACGCAAAGCAGACCCACTCTGGTCTTCACAGTGAGGGTCCCATCCAATGTGAAGGCATACAATCTAACACACCTAGAGCCCTCCACACAGTATAAGGTGTGTGTGGACATTCCCAGCATCCACTACAGGAGACATGGAAAATGTGTCGACATCACCACAAAGGGAATAGAGCCTGCAGTGATGAACTCGGAGTGGCAGGATGCTGCTGCCATTATGTCCCCCACTGTTCTTTTGGCCATGGTATCCGTTGCCTGTTTGTTCATCTGCGTGATGATGAAGAACCGTCTCATGTCTGGAGAGTTGAGGAAATCGGAGGCCAAGACCTTGCTGAATCCCCTGGCTGAATCGCCCTTCCTACAGAGGAGATTTTGGGACTATACAAAGGGGCCAGCCAGCATGGTCCAAGTGAAGGCCACAGTTTTAGAGGTGTCCAACAACTCCATATAAAGAAACATACCTTTCTGTTATAAGTGTGTGGATTTCTTGAAAAAAAAAAAGACCTGAGATTGGACAAAAGCAAATGGGGAAAGCACAAAGCACGCAAGTCCCTAAATATGCATTTCTTGCCCCGACACTGATGTTCTGGAACACTGCAAGATTGTGTTTTGGAGGGGGTCTCTAATGGCAAGAGGCAGACGTTCCATAAGCCAACGTTAATGGAGAAGTGGTCTACAGTGACAGTATTAACAAGCATCACAGGGATTATCGCTCAGCACGTGGCTCGAGTTGCTGGGTATTGGCTCTTATCCAATGAACAAACAGAACCAAGGGCAGGTGAAAGTGTTGTCCCTTATTGGCTGTTATATATGTAAAGAATAGTGGAAATATCCTCGTGGTCCCAAGCAATACCTTGTGTGCTGTATTAAATAAATAGGCAAAATTAGACATGCCACACGTGATGTTTATAATGGAGAAAACCTAGTAGAATAGATCATAATGGTGACTATGATGTAAGACTTTTATGAAATATACATTTTTTATTAAAAAGGGGGCTTTGTCTTTTTTATGTTGGTAAACGATTTATTACGCTGGCCCGGAGAACCAGCTGAATACATGGTCCTAATTGCATGTTGCTGATGAAGCAGCATGTTTGTATTATCTGGGGTCCGGGCGCTAAATTAAATGTCATGCCGTCACTGGGTGAAAATGACGGGCATATCCCATGGACAGCTGCAAATGGATATGGGGTCTCTCTTGAGGTATGGGATAGGGGGGTGGCGTGCAGTACGTTTAACATTAAAGAAACGTATGTTGATTCCTTGTCACTATTAATGAATTCAGTGTCTCTGAAAGTACTGGATGAGGCCGGTTTTTCAAATGTGAATGAGTGGCTGTAACTAAAGTGGAACACGGACCTAAGATTTCTAGAGACTGTGAACAAGGGAACACGAGCAAAGCCCCCTGAACAACAATTATGAGCTCTAGTTTAATGTTCCAACAGCAAGACAACTATCTTGGGTTATAAAAATGCTGGAAGACAGCTTGAAATTTCAACTATTGTATTGCTTGTGAATAAAATTCTACCCACAAATAAGGAGGTCAGCCTCTCCGGTGTATCACTGCGGTGGTGGATGGTGACAGAATCCCATAAAGAACATAAAGTTAGCTATTAGCTGCGCCATAAACGTGAGAAGGGTGGTAATGAGTTCCCTTCCTGATTTTAGGGTTCACAGGCCATAGTGAGTGGTGTATCTCTGTTTAGGAACTGGAGTCTGCTCAGGTCAAGGACAAAGCAGCTCAGGTAAGCTTGAAGACACTTTCCGGCTGTGATAATGTGTGTGAGTCTGACTCCCTTTTGATGGACTAGCCTCCATGTATCCAGCCTCATACCCTGATCTTCTGTATCTCCAGGACTCAGAATGGATAAGCTTTTATCGAAAATGGATGGGCCAACATATAATATGGATCAGACAAACTTGTCCTCAATGAATCTCTTGCGAATGCCTTCAATTCTGTGCACAGTGGAAGCATTTTTTTCTGCATTGGCTGTTCCTCAATTGTTTCACTGCCAATACAAATATTAAAACAATTTTTACTCACCACAGAGACAGAAAGATCAACATCTTGATGTGTGTAGACTGACAGGATAATCTGTCTAATAGACAGAACCACATATCATGGCGTCCGTGTCATAGATGAGCCTTAATATGGGACATGGATCAGACACACACTCTCATACCGCAGATTCAGGCCCCAATTTCTTCATTTCATCTCCATTTATATAGAAACCCTTGACCTTTGACCCCAGTCTGGCTGAGATATCATGAAAAGGCTGTTTTAGCTAATAAGAGACACCACATGAGGTGGATAATGAAACTCAACAAAACTACTGTCTTTGTCCATGCCAGAGATCATTCCAGAGTGTATGCAATCTGGTGGCCTTTTTATAGAGTTTTACTTTGGGTTCTCAACTCCTCAAGACTCAACAGACCAACAACAAAACGCATGGGAAATTCTAGGATTTTGTTATGGTGGGAGGCATATGAGGGGCTGTTTTGAACTGGTGAATGATAGAGGGAACACAGTAGAGTATCAGGTTTCAGCTGGGGCCAGGGCCCCAAGCCCCACGCTGTATATGCCCCTGCTGGAACCTGTGGACCTTTGCACTGTCACAAGAGCAGATACTTATCTCCTAGGCTGCACACCTTCCCAATTTGATTCCCTCAGTCCTCACCGATCCATATCAGATCCAGGACGGCGTCGACCGAATGTCAACACCAAACGCCAGCCCGTGTTACACTTCCCTTAATTATACACACATGGCTGCAGAACAGCTGTTGACTCATCCAGCCGCTGGCGGACTGGCACACTCCTTGACAGTCGCTGACGCGTGCTCTGTGACAGATAATCTACCTCAACGCCATATCCCAAAAAGTCATCCTGACAGCTGGTTATGCTATATCTCTTCCCACGCTTGGTGCCTTAAACTTAATGTATCTCTTGTTACCAAGCTAATTTCCATTTGCGCTGTGATGCATTTCGGCTCCCGCATATTCATCTCAAGACATTTTCGGCCGAAGATGGCGGTAATCCCCCAATGTAACGAACTGTCCTTTCAAAGACGGTAAGTATCTGACTAGTGTGGTGCACGCGGTTAAGTGTTTTCTGTACAACACGTTACTATGACAACTATCTATAGCTCGGGTTTGCTAGCAATCAGAAAGAAAAGGTACCGAGGAATACTAATCAAAACAGAGGTCCTTCACAGCACACGGCTGTGGTTATGAAAGACAGGAACGAGAATATAAAACCGTTCCCCTTTATGTGATGTGCTGAATATGATGCAATATAAAACATAACCCTTTAAAGCCAAATCCGAGAACAGATTTCTCATCCTGTAGTGAAACGTCTCTTTTTGTGACACCCTAAATGTGTTGCACAGTGCTAGCTCCTAATCACTAGCTTCAAGTGCGCACACACACACACACACACACACACAAAATAACAGGCAGGCATTTAGTTCGGGGGAAAAAAGAAAACATTGGATAATACACTGAACCAAACATAACCTATTTTGTTTAAAATGTGCCTTTTAATACTGTTGGATTCTTGGCAAATTACAATTCAGTATGGAGTGGTTTTTCTAACTAGACTAGTGCTATATGACTAAAACCAAAAGTGTTTCTTTCTCCTATTTCCTTGCATGACAATACGTCACATGGATACCCACATTTCATCTTGGAAAAAATAAAAAGTGAGGAGATTAGTTTGCCTGCTAACAGATCAGGAAGCAGGGGCCTTTCCGTATCTGTCTCGCCATCACACACAAAGAGCTAAGTCGCTGCACCATCTCCTCCCTTAGCCATATATATTGCCGTCCTGTGGATTAAACTCCAATAAATCAAACATGAAACGAACTAGTGGACTGTCAGTGTTTAATGCGCAGAGAAAAATGAAATGAGAGGTTACCCAATGAATATTTCCCAAATCACTAAAGTTCAAAATCCATTTCAATGCAGCACCAGATTACAATGTACATCTCTATGAATATTAAGCTTGTTCTAGACAAAGTGACATGATAAATTGCCTTTAGCGAGGTGGGAAGAAGGAAAGAATGTTAAACTCATTTACCTGCAGCCTTTCTGGATATATTTTGGTGAAACTCCCAAAACAGAAAATAGCATGCTTTGAAAGAAATAAAACACAATGGTGTTTTGTGGTGTTATATTAGAATGTGAACATTAGAATATATGACTTCTGTGCATTACAAAAGGAACAGCATTCGCATCATGTGACTGTACAGACACTCCTCATAGGGCAGGGGCTGTGACTCCCTTACATCTGATTGGTATGCATACACATCCACACAACATAAGTGGCATGTCCCCTTGAATTTGAACCCAATTGAATTTCAAAGTGAGGTGGCTTAGTGGGAGCACTGTGGCCTTCTGTCTCAGGGATTGTGGGTCTGATCCCTCCCTTGACTTGTGTGTGTGTATGTGTATGGGTTATGTATATATTAATGTATTAAAAATTTGTTATGTTGATGTTGTGGGGAGAATTTTTTTCAGTTCCCACAAGGGGAAACTCAATCTTATAAAGATCTGCAACTTCCCATAATGCAAGAGTACTTATGGTTATGGCTGGGTAGGGGTTAAGGCAGGGGTGGACTTCCCATAATGCAAGGGTAGGCATCTGCCCGGGACCCCGACAACTAGGAGCCCCATTTAGATATAATTTCCAGACGTTACATTTATGCATAATAGAAGTGAATGTTTAAATTACAGCAAGATCGATGTCTATTATTTGCATTTTTAGTGACACTTTTTAAGACAAAGTTCCCCCATCCCAGCTGTAATGAACTATTCCCACTCTTAACGCTACCCAACTTCCTTTTAAACATTGGAGTCTAGTGGTAGGTTGCTTCACTGCCAAGTGAACTGACAAAGTAGAGGAAGAAAATGGAGCAAAAATACGAGCCTAACATGACATTTCCCATGTTTTTTGGTACTGTCCTGCAAGAGTCGTAGATTACATGTAAATGAAGAGACACAATTAACGAGCGTATGCAAAAATTCAAGACTAACCTTAGCAAAAGAGGGAACAGTTAAATTTCTAAAATTTGACCTATCAATCCACCAGTGTGATACCCTCCTCCCCCCGATTGGTGAATATTACCGACGGTACTCCTGCCCCCACTCAGATTGGTAAGTTTTTCTGCTGTGCCACTGGTATACTGTTGATGTTCCATTGTTTTTAATTCCCTTTTGTTTCTATATTGGCTGGAAAAACTAGCTCAAATGGCCCACTAAGCCACTCCTACCCCAGCCTACAGCTCCCAGGTAAATTAGGTTGCCGACGCTGGGATTAGGGTTCTTCCCATAGAGATGAATGGACAGTCCCTACAAAGATATGAACGTGTGTGTTTGTTGAAATGTCACATACAGGCAGCTATTGACTGAAGTAAGTAATCCGGTTCACAAACTATGATCTAAGTCAAATTTTATGTAAATTGAATTTACCTTTCCATATCATTCAAGACATCACATAACAAAAAACACATAGACCAAAAATATACAGTAACACCTTGGATTGCAAGCATAATTGTAATCCAAGCACTAGTATACCAAAGTGAATTTTCCCATTAGAAATAATAGAAACTCAGATGATTCGTTCCACAACCCAAAAAATATTCATATAAAAATGATTAATACAAAACATAAAGTAAAAATACATAAAACAAATTAACCTGCACTTTACCTTTGAAAAGAATCGTTGATGGTGTGAGGGAGGTGAGAGAGAGGAGAAGAGGAGGATTATTTTGTCGGATGACTTTCACTATAACTAACAGAATCACCGCTATCTATTGGCTCACTGGAATCATCTTCTTTTTGTGCAACTTTAACAAGGAGCCTGTCAGGCTTTTGCCTTCTTTTCAATTTTGTGGAAATGTGGACATTGCATTGTTCTTAAACAGATTCAGCACTCGCACTGCTACGCCCTTATTTAGGTGGTGCTTTTCTACTAAATTTTGAATACACGAGTGAGGCACGCCGACTGGGATCGAACATGGGAAACAATTCCCCACAATCTCGCAGTGAGAGAGCGAAAACCATAGGCTCAGTTGTGATTACGTGATGCTCGGCAGACAAAGCATATACGTAGTACTCGTATTGCAAGACCTTGCTCGTTTATCAAGTTAAAATTTATTTTAAAATTTTGCTTGTCTTGCAAAACACTTGCAAACTCACTGTTTGTGACTCTGCAATATAAAAGGGATGGATGGATGGATGGATGGATAGATGGATGGATGGGAGAATGTCTGGGGTTAGCAATGAGAAGAAATTTTTAAAGAGTCACATTGCTTTTGTGACATTTAATTTTTCCAGCACAGATATCGGATAAAAACAATCTCTTCATGTTCTGAAACAGATAAGGTTTTTAATAGCAAAAGCTCAAAAATACAACATGAACATGTCACGGCACGCCTCAGTTATTTCTATTTATTCCAGCTTGTCAACTTCTGTACACGCAAGGTGACATCCTTAAGGACAAAGGCAGACTTCTTTTAATGTGAATCTTAACTTAATATCCATCCCAGACATTTCCCGCCATTTAGTGCATACTGTGTCAAAGAAAAATTATGGGCAATCTATCCCCAGCTTGAGTTTTTGCAACCTGAAAGCGACCCCTGTCTTTATAACAGCATTAGAGAGCAAACAATCACCTTCGTGTCATAATCAGTCTGAGGTCATTAGCGGCCTGATTTGTGCAGCTGTGTTTGCTCTGAATTTAATGTTTAAGGCCAAGCTGAGCACGGCTAAATGATGATTGTTGCTAGTGGTAACAATGACCACAAATTTGACACCAAATTCCTTCCTAGGGTTATGGTTAGTTACCAGTGTTATCAGGTATTCAATGTGTGAAGACGTGTATCGTGCTGATTAAGGTAAATCTGGGTTGTGGGCAGGGGTGTATTCAGGGGCTTGGCCAAAGGGGCAATGACCTAGAATGAAAGCTCATTGGCCATCAGAGACCCCTCTCCTTTGTCACTCACTGATTCAAAACATATCATTGACTAATGACAAGGTTGGCCCCTCTGTATGAATATTGGCCATTCTCATGGTCCTGACTATGGGGGATCCAAAGCAATGTCAGAAGAGCTCTCCAGCATACAAGCCAGGCTCCAAGGTCTTTATCCATCTCAGATCAGGCAAAAAAAACAATGAAAACAGTGTTCATTTCTGCTGCATTTGCATGTTGATTCTCCCGATAATTAAGCAGCGCTGGGGTTGCAGATCGCCTCCAGCAGGAAATAATGTGCTTGCATATCATAGTTTTTGTCCCATTGTCTATACTCAACAAAAGGTGAGGGGAAAGGGCAGTACCGAGACAGGATTATTTTTTTTAAATGAATAATTCATTCATCAAAAAGGGAACTATTACTGAAAACCTAAAGGATTTAGCATTTACATGATCATATTTGGGAAATACCTAACGAATGTTCAAGTACTTGATGCTGGTTTTCAGAGCGATTAATGGACCCGCGCCCATCGGGAGGCTCTTTATGAACTAAGTCCTTGGTCAGCAAATCAGTGCTGCATGGTGGAGATGTTTCAATCCAGATGGTTCTCTTGTGTGGTTCCCCAATGGTGGAATGAGCTGCCAAACCACATCCAGTCATCACACTCCCTCTCAACCTTCAAGAAATGTCTCAAGATCCATCTGTTCCAATTCCTTTACAAGCCTAATTGTATTTCATGTTCCCTGAATGTTCCTAACGGTGCACTTTCTGCCGATTGAATATTCATCTTATTAGGCTCTTGCTTAGTTTGGAAGATGATGTGTAATTCAGGCTCCAGTACTCCTTACACTTGTACTTGGGTCATCATTGGCAGACGGATGAAAGTTCACAGACCACAAGCTTTCACTTCAGCCTAGGGCTTTCGGTGGTTTATGGTTAAGTGAGCGTGATCGTTTGAATCCAGCAAGTTCTCTGGAGAGCATGAGATTTTGAGGCACATTAATGATGTGATAATTAATCATTGGAAAGGATTATAAGTCTGTTAAAATCAGTTACTCACACTGAGTAATCTCTCCCCTGGACTTGAGCAGAGATCAGAAGAGCAGAGCATTGGTACCAGCCTCACCTCTTGAGGCAAACAGCCCTGATCCTAAACCCAACACCTCTATCTGAGACAGGGAGAGCAGTGCAGGCCAGCACGACATTCACTGAGTCACTGAGTAATTCTGAAAGCACTGTCACAGTGCTCAGCGTACCTTCTGATAGAAACTGTGCTATACAAACGCAATTAACCTATTAGACATCAATAATGGCTCCTTAAGAGGGAAAAATAGCCATGAAATGAGACCAGTGCTCTTTGAAGAATGAGTAGGCTTCGCAAGTCGTGATGGGTTTTTTCGGATGATTCCTACCAAGTGAGGCTGAAAAAGGGTCCCTTGTTCCTTAGTTTACCGGGTTGACACATGAAATTTCAGGTCATAGGTGCTTTAGGAAGCAGAGATTAAATCAGGTTAAGGCTCCGTTCACCTTCTGCATCCCCCAGTGGGGCCGTCCCCTCCTTGTCAGGCTTGTGTGCTGCTGTAGCTTGTTCTGTGGCCTTCCAGTCTGAGAGGAAGCAACTCTGCCCTCACCTTTACCCCTGAGGCCCACACACCCTTTATCCACATGTAACCCTGCAGAAGCGATTCTTCCCAGAATGCCCTGCCTGGTGCACTACCTCCCCACGGTGTGTATCTGGCAGCCCCGTGTCGTTAGATTATGCCTGGGGCACATCCTGGCCGCTCCAGCCGCACGGCACCGCCCCGAGAAGCTCTGTTTGATGTCTGTTATCCTCTTGCCTGATTCCTGTGCTCTCTGTAGCCTCCCCCACTCAGCCCCGATAAGACAGATCCACCAAATTAGAGTGGATTACCGCCGAGATGCGCAGCGCCCCACTCTGTACCGATGATAGCTGAACTTAATGCTAATTAGCTATTTAAAATATTTGAAATTCAAATGAGCGAGCCAGCTAGTTATAACACCGTAGCGTGAAACAAGCTCATACAGATGTAGGGGGGACCATGTTAGGATGCAAGATGAGGTCAGGATACTCATTGGCCTGGCGATGTCATTTAGGCTACATGTTACCGACGCGGCCCACGTCACGGAGTGGCTACCGTGACGGAACGTTCCAGAGGGTTAGCGGACGTGATTGTCAGCCGGCGGCTTTAAAATCCCCAGCATGCTACAGAAGAGCCTGGCTATGAAACGGAACTTCAAAGTGACTGATTACATTAGCCGGACCGCCTCTCTCGCATTTAATCTCGCTTTTAGCGTGCGGAGGCGCGTCAGGGAACGTGGGGTGATAATCGCAATCACCTCGGTGTACGGTTCAGCCACGGCCCGATTAGACGCGTGAACCAGGACCTCCCTCCGTCTCAGAGGACCACGACCGCGAGCCCCTGCGGAAACTTTGTCAAATGCGGTGCTGTATTTGACCGCTCCAGCTTTGAACTGATGAAATTCTGAGCAATAAACAAAAACTGTTTCCTCTGTGACAACAGGTGACAGAGGGAAGGAGCGTCTGTTCCGTTGGCAAGGCAGGAGTGGAGCCCTGCTGTAGAAAAGATTCCATCCCTCAGTCCCCCACCTGGATAAAATGGTTGGGTGACAGGAGTTAACAATCATCTGCATTTTATTGTCCATCAGTGTTATTCACTCGCACCTTCAGGTCTGGTGGTTTGATTCCCACCCCCTGACATTGTGCGTGTCTTCAGGGTGGGTTAGGAGTTCCTAGCCTTCTGAAGACTGTGGCCTGATGCGCATCGTGCAAAAATTTCACAGACTGGTAAAACTTATCAGCATAGGGGGGAGGCGTTGTTATAAAATGACAATAAAATTTGGGGGGGGTATTTTTCAATACGGGATAATCCTGCAATATACAGAACTAGATATTTAATAACAGGTTCAATAAGTTTAACTGTTTAAAAAATAAATAAATAAAAACTAATAAAACAAAAAAAATAAAGCATGGCTTGAACACATTGATTATTTTTGGAAATTCACCAGACACTTGCCCTTAATCCAAGCGTTCTGCAGCCTGAATCGGGTAGGGAATCCCTCGTTTAGGTGATTCAGTGCCTCTAAACAGCCCTTAGTGTGTGATCAGAGTGTTTACATGTGTGTAGTTTGTGACAAGCTGGTATGTCCCCTTTCTCCTGCCCTACGTTTGCCGTGGCCGGCTCCAGGCTCCCCTGGACTCTGCCGAAAATGCATTACATTTGGGTATGTATGGTAGGGACATGTTCCCATCCATGCTGTAGGAGTATGTGTTTAGTGGGGCAGGGGGTTCAGGCTGGATTGGTCCCTATCGATGCTGAAACACTAGTGCCCTCATGATTTTATCTCTCATAAACATGCTGCAAATTATGTCCAATTTCATGCCATTCTGAACAAAAAAAAGCTACTGTCTTGAACCCAGATTCTATTATGCTCAATAATTAATAGTACCTTAGCTTGTCTGCTGAAATCAAGCCTTGATAGGGGGTCAGTCTGATTGAAAGGTGCCAATCAGATTAGCCCGTGATATTTATACAATCTTTGTAAAAGGGATATGACCACATTCTCAGCAGGGCTATATGGGGTATATTCGCTGTATATTCGATAACAAATGTGAAGCTTCCCGTTCATATGGTGTCCCAGATGCTGCTGCTATTGCCCGCCGATGGTGTCCTCTAACAAATCACAGGCTCACGGTTCATCTAAAAGCCAAAAAGCATTTTCCAGCTTTTCCCCAGCGTTTACCATCATCCGTAAGCACCCCAGGATCGAGGGGGACTCGCTTCCCAAAACGTCCATGGTGATATAGTTTCTTTCATAGATACAGTTCACTGATACTTTTCAGGGTTCTTGTTTTTAGGGGGGTTGCTATGGAGACTGGCTGATTACAGATGGGGTGAGGTGTGCCCTTCTCTTTACTCACATCCTGTGGTCCCCTTACAGTTTTGACGCAGTGTGGTCATCATAACCGAACAGAAGTTAGTTCTAAAAGATCATGAGCTTGTTCGCCCGTGGAATGTGACCTGCTGGTTTGGAGCTGATGAACGCACCCCCATCCCCCAGCTGTGTAGGGTTCCGTGTGCTCAGAGCAGAGTGGGGCTGTGGAGGGAGACGAGGAGTGCATTTGTCAGCTTCGAGTGGACTTCCCCGGCTGACAGATGGATGGACGAGCCGGTGATGCGATGGTCTCTCCGGTGTGACTCACAAAGGCGGTGTGACAATTTTGGCTGCTTGATGGCTGCCTTGCACAGATGGTAACCCACTCGTTTTTTTTGGGGCTTCCCCCCGGCGTCCGACTGCAGATGTACCCCAGTGGACCCCAGTGGACTTTGAACTTCTCGTTCAAAGTGGGCCAGCAGCTGCTGAACTCTTTTGGTGACTGACCACCCTCTGTGAATACACCAAAAATAATTAATATTAACTAATATGACTAATATAATAACAAACACTACCTTCTGTTCAAGCTTAGGAGCACATTTCCTTAAAATATCAGAGTCTCCCAGTGGGCCAACTTTGGTCAGCTGGCTGAAGTGAGATTTTCAAGTCAAGGCGAGTCTGAACACATATGCACATTTACATGTATGTTGCAATTTTATTACATTGTAAATAGTCTGTAGGGTTTGCAAACTATCGCAATGCTTTTCATGTAGCCAATTTTAATTTTTTAATGGAATAATATAGATGTGCTGTAAGATCTCTTATGTGAGCATGAGAGTCTGAAAGCATGTCATGGCAGACGCGTGACAGTTGGCAGCCCTGTCCCAGTGTCTCATAGGTTGACATAGTGTGTCATGTGACTTCCTTGTACGCATGACATCATCCCACTTTGCTACCAAAAAGCCTGCTCTCCAATGCAAATAAAAGCAGGAGAGATGGGTGAGACGCACAGTAAATATCGAGCTTCTCTGTCTGTTTCCTCCTGCGTCTTCCAGGTGACAGCCCCATCAGAGTTTCCCGACAGTATTCTTGCAGGCTTTATGCTGCTGTGTTTATACAGAACAGTGCTCACCTCAGCAGAATACTAAACATGCTGAAACACTGTAAAAGCGACATGTCCTGTGATCAGAACTGTGTTTACCCTACTGTGCTGCTATTAAAACTGTGCTCACCTTACTGTGCCATAATCAGACCTGGGGCCTGTCACCCTGGAGCCTCTGTCAAAAAGCACAAGGTCCACGGCAGGGGAAACCCTGAATTGAACGCCAGGAAATTTCACGATTTCCACCCCAGTAAACAGTGTGTTATGCTCTATATACACCCTGCATTCTCTCATATCACGCCCCAAACATTGCAAAGAAGTACATACACTATTTTGATCTTGAATCTTTTAAAAATAAAAAGTCATAATAAAAATAAGAAATTAATAAAGTAAATGAAATGCATTTCAGACATTAAGCTCCTCACAGGTTGGAACAAATAATGATAATTATAAAAAATAACACCACAGGAAATAAATAAATTCCACTAATTAAAGTGACCAGAGGGGAGCCTTCTCGAGGGGTGGGGTCGCTGCCATTGGGGTGACGACACTCTCTGCATATCACAAGCATGACTGTGAACAGAAGGATAAAGCTCTAACAGACAATGGAGCAAGGAAAAGACCCCATTGTTTGTAAGTGGAGGAAATCGGAGGGGGGGTTGGATTGCCACCCTCCACCCAATAAAAGGGCAAAGACAAAAGAAAGCGACTGTGCTGCTTACGGCCCATCCCCCCCTGCAAAAAAACCCCAAAAACATTAAGACCCAGGAACAAAAAACGAGAAAAGGAAGGGATTCTGCTGAGGATGTGTGTGTTTATCTGAGCGGGCATGAGTGAGAGGGTACCTGCTCTGCCAGGGCAATGCTGGCATGAAGCCCTTCAAGTTTTAATCCCTCCACGGGACCAGACAGAAGGCCAGGCCTGGTTTGGGGCCCGATAACGCTTAGCCCTGGTTAATAAAGCCAGAGTTTTACATGCTCTGAACCCGGCAGGCTAATTACGCTCTGCGGCCAATCTGAGTGCCCGTTACAATGGGTGCAACCAGCGACAGAGAAAGAGGTCCCCCCACCACCCAAAGAAAAGACAAAACGAGAAAACGAAAGGAGGACAGAAAGAGACTTTTAAAAAACCCTTTCTATTAACAGTTCACGAAAGTAGTTCCGCTATCTGATAAAACAGCCCGCGTATTGCGTACAGTTCGATACAATTCATCACCTTTTCTAACTACAACCATAGAAATCAATGGGGTTTGGGATGCGGAGGTGTCCGCTAATGGGTACACACTCCGGGAATCGATAACGTAATAACCTCCCTGGAAAATGCCTGCTGTGACTCCGTGTTTTCAGAGCGCCGCCCCCCCGGACACCGAGCAGCCCTTTCCCATATTGAACCGAAAACATCAATTAGGCCGGGAGCAGGGCCTTCCGGGCTGTAGCCAGGGTGCGTGATGCGGCCGCCTGGTGCAGGTGTCTTGTTTGCTAGGAAAATCATCACGTTTCGGGGAAACCAGAGGCCAGGAACCGAGCAGCAACACGTCCCAGTAATGCTGGAAAGCGAAGAGGGTGCAAAGCAGATTTACAGGCTGTACTTGTTTCTCACAGGGAAAACATTGCGATTTACATGGCCATGATATGGAACGAGGGGGCGGGGCTAAAGCCAAGGGCCTCTGCTATTGGATTGTCAGTGTGTCTGTCACTGCACTTGCATCACACGATGCAGAGCAGTGCACTACACAACACTGTAGAAAGTTCTACAGTGACAAAGAAATGAAATAGTATTCCTAAAAAATTGGTGAGGACACTTTGCAAAATGAGGTCCCGTTTTAAGTCATGTTAATTTTTGGATTTTTTTATTCTAAAACGATTAACAGGAAATATAACATTACTCACTGCACTTTATGTATGATAAGAACACAGCCTGGTCTGAAATATTTTCAGCAACTGCAGATTTCCGTCTTGACCTTGAATCTCAGGTGATGTGGGACTGTCCTCACATACCTGCTGAGGAAATGACCTGAGTGTGCTGCAGAAGCCCATTCTAGCAGAGTGGATCTGGCAAAATATGAAAAACTGTTGAAAAGATTGAAAACACTGTCAGAGCCATTTGTGCGGCAGTCTTTAACATTCACTGCAGTTTTAGAACGCTAACTGGACCACATAGGTTAGAGTAGTGGTGTGACGCTTGGTGTGTTAGGATGCAGTACCTATGGGCAGAAGGTCGCTGGTTCAAATCCCAGGGTCAGCAGAGTGATCTTGGTTTTCGGTCCTTGAGCAAGGGCTGCTGTAGAGACTGTCTGACCTTACATTTTCTTAAAAATGTAGCTGTATCTATTAATAAAGAAAATGCAGTTGAGAGGCCTGGTCACAACACCTTGAGCGCCCCTTCCCATGGTACTGCCATTTTTCCCCTCACCATGCCAAGGGGCTCTGTTGCCCTGAAGAGAACATGAAGAACTGTTTCTCCCGTAAAATGGTGAATCAGAAATCATGCATGTAGCATGCCATTTAAACCACGCTCACGCCTCAATGTCCCGCCGTCTTTTACCAGCTGTTTCCATGACAGTGACCCTCCCAGCCAGGATGGGGTTCAGATGTCTCTGACCCCCACTACTGCATGAGGCGGCCAGAGCCCTTGCTGCACATACTGTGCTCCTTTGGCTCCTCGGAGGAGCCCCAAGAAACCCAATGCAGCTTTTCTCCTCGCAGAGGCAGCCACACATGAGCCATTTAATGGCTCCAGGGCTCAAACTGCCCCATTCTCAGCTAGCTTCGGAGTCTGTTGGATTCCCGCTGCAGAACAGGTTTTTGAAAGAGGCAGCTGAACACAAAACACAATCCTACTAACCTGTCCCTTTGTCTTTTTAGACCGGAAGTGTTTGACGCCTCTTTTTATAGCCAGGACCCTCCAGCAGGAGGTGCTCTACTGGGACGTGGCAGATGGTCAGCACACTAGGCTTGTCCTCTCCACTGCTGCCACCTGTGGTGATGGTGGGGATGGGGGTTAGAGCAGGTATGATGGCGGGGGAGTGGGGGAGGGTTTGGGGAGACCCCCTGCCTGTCATTATCACCCCCCGTAGAGGGGGGATGGATTGGCACTTGAACCCAAATATCACAACTCCAAAGAACAGGTAGCCCAAACAGGAGTCCAAAACACATGTAAGGACATGTACTAATGACAGGTAATATACCCTCAAACTTGAAAATAATACGTAAAATGCAACTAAAATGCTTGTCTCCCTCTGCGTCCTCATCCCAAACAGGCATTGGTGCTGTGGGGCATCCCTAGAAGGTCTGAGAATAACAGCAGGACAGGCAGACACCTCCCAGGCGTAAGGGTTCAACACGCTCCCCGGCCATATGGTGAGGCAGCTGTCTGCATGGCCTGGGGACCGGCTCTGGGTCTCTGCAGGACATGAGAGGCGCTGGTGTATCACACACACGGCACCGGAAGGACAAATAGCAGATGAGGTAGTTATCAGTGTATCAGAGTGTTCATACAGCCAGTGCACAATGCCAATCAAATACAGTGGCAGAACATCACATCTTCCTAGAGCACTGTACATCACATCGTTGTAGATTGCACAGCAC